>OY979716.1:43746479-44067335 GCA_963855995.1 Muricea muricata | reverse complement strand
GTCTGCTGACCAATTGCAGTGATAATCATAATGGGGCACTACCAACCATGCTATTGGAAGGTACATCACAATAGGCTACTCACGAAATGCATTGATACTTATCCCCAATCGCCAAAGACAGGAGGATTGGTCATGATAATCTGCTAAGCATTTGCATTAAAAATCAAGGCTAATCGCCCGAAACCGTACCAACGGAGGAGATGTCACGACAGTCTGCTAAGAGACTGCCTTGGAGAACCGACATAATCGCCATTAACCGTATATCGGTGGATACCTGAATAGTCCGCCGACATTAGTGCAACTATCGCAAGGGACCGGACTAAGTCTAAATGATGAGGCTGCAGACGGGGTTATAATATTTGTAATTATTTTTTACTTGAAATAAGTACAATAGTAAAATAAGCAATAGAACATAACACTAGATTAACCCCTATGACTGTACGTGGGAATAAGCTATTAACATGTAAACAGTAGATCAAACAGCCATGCGAGAGGCAACGCCTGCCAGTACCTCAGGTGGAGTTCGAATGTACAATTGATAAGCGTCGCTGATCCAGCAACCAAGGGTTTTGATGAAATGATCTGGAATACTTAGTACTGCAGCAGTCGTTGCAGCACCTATTCTAAAGCTATGCCCCGAGTACTGCCCCGTCTCCCCAATTCGCGTCACAAATCTGTTGAGTTAAACACAATTCTAGCATTAACATGGAATATAAAAAAAGATATTGCCTGTTTCAGGAACAATTTACCCAGGGGTGAAATGCACATTTATATACCCGGAGTGAGGGGGATTCAGTGAAATATTTCCTGAAGTGATCATCACTGAAGGAAATTTTTCACTGAATCCCCCGAGCGGAGGGTCTATAAATGATATATTATACCGAAAATCAAAAACTTCTGTAAGAATAAACTTTTAAGTTCTTTAAGTTGAACATACCTTCGTGAATACGATGCTCTAAAATACAAAATAGCCAGTTCTTTGTTTATTTTTATAACGAGAAGTACAGAAAATTCCTTTTAATTTTTTAAATATTTGTGTTTTCAACGTCCTTGTCCTCCAAAATACTTTATAATTCTTCGTGAAGTTCATCAAACTTTTCGCACATTCCGCCATTTTTGTTTACAAAAACTTGCCAATCTGTGCTTGCGTGTACAACCGTTGCCATGACAGCGTGAGATATTTACTGTATCTCACTTTAAAAGTGAGATTCAGTGGTATCTCACTTTAAAAGTGAGATACAGTGAGAAATCACCTCATCACATGGTAGAAATACGATATTTTGATTGGACAATTTGAATTTGAGGTATAATATAAGAATGTATGACACCAAGCAGTATCTGACAGTGAAGAAGTATATATTTAGTAAAGTTTTGGCATCACACAAAAATCTGAAATTTTACATTGAAGTATACATTTGCAAAAATCTGCTAGTGAGTAAACAAAGGAATTTGTTCTTGATGGCCTTTTTTTAATTCCCCCACCTGGTTCTAGGAGCAGTTTTCAGGCTAGTGTAATTTAAACTATGATGTAACACAAGGGACCCTAAATTTTCTCAAAATGCTGTAAATTGTATAAGGATTCGCAATTTCTAATAGTTTGCCTGAAGGCTACGTATGAGGTCATTTACAAAATATGTGATACTTGAGGGGTAAGGGCACACATTGTCACACATAGGGGGAGTGGCAAAATGGTGTCTGTTACATGATTGTTCAATATTAATGGTGCATTTACAGATATAACGTAATGGAGGAGTTAGAAGGATGCAAGCAGAAGCATGTGGACACTATAGAATTGCAAATCCCTCCTCCCATCTTTATTACTAGTGATGATCAGTGTAGGGAGGGGGTAATTATTTATTGTAGCACCACATGGATTTACAATTGAAATCCACATATCATTGACATCCCTGTGGGTAGACCCCTGCTCAGACCAGGGATCAAAACATTGGGAAACTACAAAAAGATTGCAGTAAATTTTTGCTATGGGGCAGGGGTAAATTAATTGCCACTTTTTTAGAATGCTAAAAATGATGACAACTGTGTTACCAAATCTAAATTGTGAACAGCACAGCACATTTAAAGTTCTAAAAAATTAAATTGTTTAAAAAGCGTCACATATTTCGTGAATGACCTCTATCATATGAACTACCACAGTAAATAAAGGTACTTACACCTCTCGTTTCCCAATTAAATTTTTATGTGCAAAAAAGCGTCTCTGGTCACTTGTCTTGTCCCGGGACTCTCGCCCAAAAAGTCTGGCGACTTCTTTTTCCACAGACATTTTCCTGTCGTTATCTGCCCCATTTGCTGGTACAGAACTTGGCTTTGCATTGCCTATACTCGTTGATTGCGTTCGGTCGGCTTCTATTTGCAGAGCGCCTGATATAGCATTCAACACTTGTTCGTTGTTCATTAATCCCCGTAACAGCCTTCTTCCACGATTGAGCATAGTATCTATTTCTTTTTTCCCTAATCGTCGACTGGGCATGATATTGGTCATTATTAACTGTTCAGTAAGCAAAGCATAACGATCTCAAGCGAAACTGTAAATAGCTTGTAAGTTTTGTTATTCCAATGGCTACAAATTCAAGCGATATGGGCGATTCCCAAACAACGTCAAGTTCTGCATCTGGTGCAACTATTGACTGGACAGCCGCGTTTCAATCACCAGAGATTCTTTCTGGCCTTCAAGGGGCAATCGCTGGCGTGACCATGTCGAACCCGCGTCCCGAACAACTCGAGCAACTGGGTGACTCAATCTCGTCGAAGATATCTCGAAAATTTGTAAAGTCTCGCTTACTTGTAAAATCTCACATGGTTGTAAAATCTCAGATCGCTGTGAAACTCAAATAGTTGTAAATTCTTGACATGAATTCTAATTCTCGACATAAATTCTAGTTCTCAAATAGTTTTGTCCGATTCTCGCCATGAATTTTGATTCTCGAATAGTTTTGTCTGATTCTTACCATGAATTCTGATTCTCGAATAGTTTTGTTCGATATTCTCGCCATGAATTCTGATTCTGGAATACTTCTGTTCGATATTCTTGCCACAAATTCTAATTCTCGAATAGTTTTGTCTGATTCTCGCCACGAATTCTGATTCTCGAATACTTTCATCTGATTCTCGACACGAATTCTGATTCTCGAATACTTTTGTCTGATTCTCGACACGAATTCTGATTCTTGAATACTTTTGTCCGAAACGGCCTGCCATACTTTTCAGCAAAATAATCGTCAATATTTCGTCCAGATTTCGTTCTGATATTCCGACAACGAATTCTTTGGAGTCTTCAATATATTCGAAGATAAAATATACTGAATAAAGTTCGAAGACAAAAACGTTGATGAGGGTCATGTTCGAATATTTTCGCCCATATGCTATTTTGATAATCATTCAAAATATCATTGGAAAGTCTGAGAGGAATTTAATGGTTTTTAAACCATTTCAAAACTTCAAATATGTGTAGAGGAAAGTTTATTTAATCGTAGTAGCTTTAGAATATCACTTTTTTGTCACAACGTCGAACAATAGCCGTCTGGATAGTATTAAATACATTTAATATAACCAATTATTGGATGAGTTCAGTATTATCTGTTGAAGCAAACTAAGACAAATAACACTGGCAAAGGTTTAATTCTTTTTAGATCTCTTGAAAAAACCAAATTCAATACTTGTTTTATTATTTGTTAATTATCTGTTAATTATCTGCAGGCTTTAACCAATAAAACACACCCAAGGAAATAATAATAACACAACAGCAGGGTTTTATTGATTAGACAGAACACATTGCCCCATGTGATTTCACCTAGAATCTAATGCTTCATGTAGGATGGGGACCCTCTTGACTATTTTTCATAGAATACAACTGTAAAAAATCTTTTGAGCTCTAATCCTGAATTAAATACGGATTAATGACATTCAAAAGTGAAAACAGTGCACTAATTTGTACTGTTACAAAAACTTAATGTATTGTATATCGTTTGTGTACTGTAGCACACCTAATATTACTAGCTGGCAAACTATTAACTGTGAAGTACAGTAATTGTATCAAGCTGTGCACATTGTAAGAAATATATAATGATGGATTTGAATATCTTTGTCAAATTATATTTTTTATAACAGCATTTGCTGTAGCCACATTTTTTTCAGGTGCTTTGTGTTGGGCTAGCCACATGTACGCGCTGCGTACCTATTTTTCAAAATTTTGAAACAGTATGAATTAATACGACGACTCCCACATATGTTGTTGTCCAAGCCTGTAAGATTGGAAAAAAGAAACAAATTGTTCCATGCAGAATTTTCAAGTTCTTTCCTCCAGAACACCCCATTCGCCCTTCTTTAGAACCAAAACACGGTTAAATGAGGTGTTTGCCATGGATTTAGTGCTTCGTAATGGTGAATACAAGGAGCAAAGTGGAAATCAAGGATTCAATGGCCTACAGGCTACTGTAATGAATTACGTTTCAATCGAATATATTTTTGTATTTACGTTCAGTGATTCTTGTTGATGGGGGATATTAATATCTTTAATCCCACTGTATAAAAACCAAGTTACTGCAGCGTTGCTTGGCGGCTATTGTTCAACGGTGTAACAAAGCGCATTGACGTATTTGCTGCAAGTCGCTGTAGCGTCTTCAATATTGAATTTTTTAACTCAAAAGAGGTAAATATCTTGGGAAAACGATAGCGATTCATTCAGTGGTATTTTGAGGAAGATACAATGAAGGATGGCATGGATTTTTGCAGCGAAAGTCAAAATATTTTGTTGTAATTAATATTTCAACGTAAAAAAGTTAACACACAATATATTAGATCTCGCTGTATTTTTTTTTTGGTTTGTATGATTTTCGTATGAAACTGAACTATTTTGAAAAATATATGTACTATTCCGGCTGAGATATCCCGGTATATATTATTTGCATGCTACAGTAATTGACTTTTAAATTGTGAAGTTTGCCGCATTTGAAAGAAAAAAAATGCTTTTCATGCGTAGTAAACTTACAAACAAATATCTAAATTGAAGCTATTGAGATGGCGTTTAATCTGGTGTTTATTTGGTGCAAATAGCTTATACTGAACCCGACATACGGTTTCGCAAAGTCATCCGTCACTAGTGACCGATTTTGGTAGGGCCCATCGAGACGGGTTTTAATTAAAGTCAGACACTAGCGAAGTGTTTGTTTATAATGATTCATTTGCAAAATACCAGCCAAAACACTTGCCTAACAAAATGTATTTTTTCAACTAACAACAAAATCAAAATGAATGCTCACACCAGCCATGTTGGAGGCTAGCAAAATGTTTGAAACTTGAAAGCATTGAATATATTCTATATTATAGCTGTTGACATCGATTTCGACATTTGACCTTCAGAAATCTATCATAAACTACTTTTATAATACAAACAATATGCTTTTGATTTGCTCTTTTAGCAGCGAGCATCAGACGCTTTGTTTAGCTGCTTAGCTATATCAGCATGACAGCATCAACTACTGTATATATTATGGCGCTATAAACCTAAACAGGACAGGGTTACGGTGCACCGCTGACACTAGTCCGAAGGTTCACTAGTCCGAAGGTGTAGTAGTCTAAAATATGCGCGGTGCTTTTGAAAATTAATATATAACCGAAAATTAATATATAACCACACATCTCCTCAGTTATCCTGCCTAAAGAACATTCCGCACTTAACCAAGCACACCTATACTGTAAATACAATGGTTATGGTGCCAATTTTATAGCTATATACTTGAAGAAAGACATTAGTATACCTAAATTAAACCTTGTCATACCTGTATGATATGGGGAAATATATTATTTAAATACTGACTTGTATTGTTCTGCTATCATAAGGTGCTAAACTACTCGGCTTTTTATGGCATAATAGTTCGCGAACCACACCATTTGAAGAAGTGAATTGCAAAGCTAGAAACAACATTTCCTGAATTTTTCAATTGAAAAATCTAATATTAGTGTCAAATGTCTTTTCAGAAACTTTGCAGTATCCTTGGATCCCTAGTTCAGCTTCGTACAGAAATTGTACACTTCCTTTCAGTGCTTCCCCTCATCGCTGGGATATTCTGTTGAATGAACTTCGTGAAAAGAGGTTGCCAATTGTGAAACGCCTTTATGATACTCGCTGGTCAGCTCACTCGACAGCTACTTCTACCTTAAAAAAAGCTACGAGAACATTCGAGCATGTCTTGTCTCCATTTCGAACGACGCGGATGAAGAAGCAGCAACGAAACAAGAAGCAATTGGTCTTCAAAAGAAGATGGACCAGTTGGAAAACTGCATCTTGTGGGAGCTCTGGGAAACTGTACTTAAGCAATTCCACAAGACGTCCAAGAAGTTGCAAAGTGTCGATTTGGATCTTAATGAAGCTGTCGCTCTCTTGGAATCTTTGATGAATTATACAACTCTCAGAGATTCGTTTGATGATTTCGAAGAATAGGGAAGATTATGCCCAAGATCAAAGTCTTACAAAACAGATATGGGTCGAAAATGCACACAAAGTGTAAGATTCACTTTCAGTGATGGTGAAGCTGAAAAACCAGAATTTACTCTGAGCATTCTCTTCAGAGTCGAAGTCTATTTGCATATTTTGGATAAGCTGCATGCTGAGCTCAAGAAGCATCTACAAGCCTATGCTAAACTGTCACACAAATTTGGATTTTTTCACAATGTTTTGCATCTCGATGCCAAACAGCTGAAAGATGGAGTGAACAATTTGGTACAGCAATATCCAAATGACTTGGAGCCATCTCTCGCAGAAGAACTAGTCCACTTTCGACAATATTTCAAGGGAAAGAATCTACCTGATAAGGAAGACGTGTACCGTAATGTTGGGAAAAGAAATATCGGTGAAGTTTTTCCAAACGTCGAAATTGCTTTGCAAAATTTACTGCTAGTTTCAGTTGACTGCGCCGCGCGCCGTTTTTTGAAAGTTGCACAACACCACCAACACCACAAAAGCGTGCTGTGCCTTTTCTGTTGTAATACTGTAACATTCAAAAGAAGTTCGTTCGTTTTCCTTTGATGTTTCAGATACTTTTTATTCTGACTTACTATTTTATTCCTGTTTTTTAGCAGCATTTGCAGTCATATTTTTATCGTGAATTGCTCGTTCGCAATGAAGGTTAGCCACAGCGGAAGGAGCTATGAGAGCTGACAATAGGTCTAAGGAGAGCTATCTTAGATGAAATTGTTTTACGTGGTGGCAGCACAATAACAGAATACTTTCCAGGTACATTTCAATCTGTTGCTCAAAAGTATCGTGTGGCGTGAAGTACCGTTCGAAAAATATGGAGGCTGTACTGCGATCCTTTTACGGAGAATTCACTGCCAAAGGGAGGTGGAAATCCAAGCAAATTAAATCAGGCAGATTTAGAGCTTATTGAAGTTTTGAAGAGAGAAAAAGGGTCCATAACATAAAAAGAAATCTACCAAGAATTAGAAATTCTTGGTGATTGTGCTTGAAATACATCCACGAGCGCCTTATGTCGAGCTATAAAATCTACAGTGGTTTACACTGGAGAATATAATATACAGTCAGTTATTTATCGATAATGATTATGTAAGCAGTAAAAACCCTTACAAGTTAAAGTTTTTTGACGAAGCCAGTGTGAAACCCCCCAGACGTTGGTACGAGAAATTATGGACATTCCCCTGTTGGACAGCGCTGTATTGAAATAATTTGGAAGTCTAAACATTACGTTAAATTTTCTAACATCATTGTACGACGGAGTTGGCTATTTTAATTTATTGGACGGTCCAACCAACACAGTGAATTTTTTGGAGTTCTTCCATGAAGTATCCCAAAACACATCACCACTGACAGGTAGACCCATTCTAGAATGCAGGGATATTATAATAATGGACAACTTAAGTTGTCATCATTATGAAGATGGAGAAGTATTGGAAGAATTTTTGAATGAGCAAGGCATCGAATTACTTTACACTCCCATATACTCTCCCGACCTTTATCCAGCCGAGCAAGTGTTTTTAAAGGTAAAGGGTGCTTTGAATTTCAGTCTTCTTCCTGTCGTTCAGTACGACCTGAAAATTGCTTGCAATGAAGCTGTTGATACCGTAACAGCCCATGATGTGCGTGGCTCTTTATAACCACACTTCTTATATATTTGTTTAAAAACTTTGTGTGCATGACTAAACCCCCTGGATATGTGTCTTACAATAATTGAGACACGTTTTCCAAGCGAATAGCCACTGAACTTGTATAAAAATCCTGGGGCCGGTTGTATCAAAGACGTTTAAGTCGCTAACCACCGTTTAACTTGCTATCCACCCTATAAAATTTAAACGCTTGAGAATGTGTTGTATCAAGCCCGTTTAGCGCTACCCACCGGTTAAATTTTGCCTTAACTCGCTATCCGGCAGATAAATAGACATTTCAAAGCATAATAATAGGAATTTTGGATTAGCGAGGGAAAATTGTGATGGAAGTGCAACAAGGGAGACACTTTTTAAGTACAACTGACATGAAGAACAAGTAAGAACTCAAACAGAAACTCATCATTGACCTTTGATGGCAAAGTACGCCAAACTCGAGTCACAACTTCGCCATCTGTTGGTTAACTATCCGCCAGATAAGAAATTTGTATGCTGGATAGTGCTAAATGCCATTTAAGTTAAATGCCTTTGATACAACCAGCCCCAGTAAGCTATAGCCTAAATTAATATCATAGTATACATGCATGTATCTAAAAGGATATAGTATTCATATTATTGTTACTTCTGCATACTTTTGCACAGAATGAGATACCAAAGTTTTTATTAGCTGTCCAATGATATCTTTGGGTATCGTATTGGAATTAACGAAAAGGGTAGCATGTCATCATGGTTGATTTTTGTTGTTTCTATATAGATAAATGTCTTGTATTTGGTTACTTTTACAAGACCTAATCTATAATATTATTGTATAATAATATGATAAAAGAAATCTCTAAATTGGCATGGATAAATTTTTACAGTATATGCACCTTGACTGTACGTACATGTAGTATACATATACCACCTAAAAAAGCGTTAATATTGGACACAAAGTTATTCCAGCTACAACAGAGTTAAAGAAATTTTAACACTGGTTTATATTATATATTCATGCACCTTAAAAATGTCAAATAATGTACCGTATCATATTTAATATACATGCGTGTGATGACTGTTTTATACGGCAATGTCAATTAGTAATCACAATTGAACTTACATTTTGTTTTCTAATGTCCTTTAGAATTCAGTGATAATAACGCAATAGCAGCCGATTCATCGTTAACAGAAGGTCATGACTGTTTTCAGAGCAAGTTTTGTCACATAAAACAACTGGTTTGCTTGGATGCGAACACTCAATACCACGGCTCTCTTTGGTCAACTCTGACTGTGTTCCTCTTCCTCGTTGTCGGCCAGAGTTCTGTAGATATCTGATTTTATATCTATAGATTTTTCTACACAGCTTTGAGATGAACAAAATCCGCATTCCGTTTGCATTGATTGCACGGTTGACTTGGCGTGGGTAGGAAAAGTGTTTCTTTGGTTGGATTGCCTTTACTTTTACAGTGTGTTTTAGCAATCAAAGCCCTGCCCACATGTGGCATCGTAGTCTTCAAGGGCAGTAAAGAGAATAGACAGAATTTCATTTTTGCCAGGGATACGTCCATGTCAGTATTTCTTGCAGTAATTCTCGATGACTGTCGCATGTTTTCTTACAAGGTTCCAGTTTAAATTGTTATCATTACAAAAATAAGAATGCTTGTTGTCACTACTAAGAAGAAGAAACTCAATCTGTTTTGTCTTTGATTTCTCGACAGTATGAATGGCAGCTTTTCTTTTGTTGACTTCTTCGGTGCACTCGTTCACGAGTTTCTTTTGTCGGGCGATTTCTTGATCAAGTCGTCTTTTATTAAGCTGGCTAGAATGCCACTTCTCTTGACCGCAAAAGAACATGTCAGTGCAGGGTTCTAAAGTGCCAGTCTTTTGTGTATGACCTAAATGAAGGTGATAATTGCCACAGGCACTGTTTTTTGTTTGTCGCCTGCAGCTAAATTCGCAGCGTGAAGTTTATCGTTTATCTCGTCTCTTTCGATTAATTGTATTTCTAACTTAGTGGATTGTGTTTTTAGTTTCTTTTCCACTTATTCTAAGGACTTTTCTAGGGGACTTTTACCGACAGTCATAGAACGTTTTGTGTAAGTGGGATTTGACGAAGAACGAGGTTTTTCCATGACGTTTTCTTCGATATCCTCTTCAAAGGTACACTCGTTATTTTCAGCAAAGTATGTGAGCGATCGTGGTTCCAAGTTAGGTCTCTTGTCGCACAGTGTTCTTTTTCTTTTCTTTTCTTGTTGGCATAATGGCGAGTCTAGTTCATTCACTCGTAATACAATTCGTCTGCAATTTCTGTCTTCAAAATATTGTGAATGAGAGAGCATTTCATCAAAATTTTGGGTGTCACCATCTCCTAAATTTATGTAATCTCCATCCTCGTCGGCGTAGCAAATGCAAATTGCAATTTCCATCCTTTAAACAAGTGTTATAAACCACCAGAGTTTAACTAATGACAACTACCAAATACATCAGTTGTCTGCGATTATTGTAAACGAAGAGGTCACACAAAATCTGAGTGTTATTCACTTAAATTAAATAAATCGCTACCAAAGCCAACCGGTTTCATTTCATCAGAAAACAAACCAGTATATATGCAAAATGAACGCCATGATCACTTTATTTAAGGACAACAAACACGAGAAGCTTTTGTCAATAGGAAACAAAATCAAGATGGAAACATCCTCGACGCACAAAAGGAATGTGAGGTCAAGTATGGTGGCCCAAAACTGCCATTGAATTTTTTAATAAATTGTGTTAATTTAATCATATTCAGCAATTCATTTTTAAAAAATTTGATTTTTTTATGCATTTATGATGGTTTCATTTATCTTTTATTGTAATTCATGACAGTTTTATTCACCTTTTATTGTAATTTATTTTTGTTTTATTTCCTGAACAAAGTCGAGTTTTAATTTTAAAATATTTCTCACCACGAGCCCAAACTGCCATAGTATACCACCATGCGTTGTGTGTACGCATTAATTACACTGGGCTATTCTGGAAATTATTTCGCAGGAAAGTTTAAAATTCAAAATGGCATTCATGAGAAGTTCTGATTGGAAAGATGACAAAAGATTGAAAGAAAGTTTAGAAGAATACAGTAGGCAAGGACTACAGCGACAGGAAATTTTAAGTTTTATGAAAAAGGACTTCAGCCATTATGCTTGGTCTTTGCGAACATTGGACAGAAGACTGTGGTGGTTTGACATATACCGAACAGACCCTACAGTGACTGAAGAAGCACTGAGGACTGCCGTGACAGAGTATAATCTGAAGGTTCCAAGAAGGGTCGTACATGCCATGATGTATGATGTCAATCCTGAAGGTCTTCAGCAAAGAGCATTGGAAAACAGGAAAAAGCCCCGTGTAAAAGGACGGTTTATGACAGCAGGCCCAAATTGGGTCCTCTCTTTGGATGGGCACTGCAAGCTCATGGGCTTTCAAAAAGATACCTTCCCTTTGGCAGTCTACGGCTGTCTCGACACTGCAAGCCGCAAATTATTATTCCTGAAAGTAGGAACAGGGAATTCTGATCCAAGGGTTATTGGACTCTGGTATCTTGAATTCCTTTATGAGACCAAGCAGATTGCATCCATTAACCGACTCGACAAAGGAACCGAAACAGGAAAAATGGCAACACTACATTCATATTTGCGCCGTCATCACAATGACATGGATCCATATGACACTGTTATTTTTGGAAAGTCAACTTCTAATCAGGTACTAGTGATTTAATATCAATTCCAGCATTTTTAAGCAAATAGAATAACAAAACTGGAGTTTTTATTTCATTTTGTTTAAAGCCATCTAAACCCAATTCTTGACATTATCCCTATAAAAGTAACTAGGTATACCCTAGGATGTGTGTTTCTCATTAATTAAAAATATTGTAATTGGAATTTTGATGTTGCTTATAGATTGAAAGGTGGTGGAGGGAACTCCATGAGAGGCTAGAAAAATATTTTAAAGAAAAATTATCATATCTTAAAGAACAAGGTTACTACAACCCTGATAATGAAAGAGACAGGTATATGTGGTGTATAACTATGTATTAAATGTTTTATGATTTCTATTTTGTTGGGCTACATGATTGGTAACATTGGTCACGTTAACAAAGTTGGTTCACAAAGTAAAGTTAGTTTGTATAGTATGTATATGATATATTTTTTTCTGTTTACTATGTATAGCTAAATAAGTTAATAAAGATTAATAAAGATTATAAAAGTTTAATAAAGATTATTATTATTATTATTATTATTATTAGTAGTAGTGGTGGTGGTAGTGGTAGTGGTAGTAGTGGTGGTGGTAGTAATCACCATTGTACTTTTTTTAGATTTGTAATGGCTTACCTTTTTATTCCTATCCTCCAAAAAGAACTGGATGATTTTAAGGAAACAGTATGGAACAGTCATAGAATAAGAAAACAAAGACACATACCTACCAGATGGTGTCCCCAATCATATTTACCAGTTCCCTGAAGAATATGGACTCAAAGATTGCTGTAAGAATTTTTTAGAATTATATGTTCTGTTGCACTTATATATTTATAAATCAATTAGAATTTAAATAATTGCCTTTCTTGAATAGAAATTGTAAGATGCTTTCCTGGTGATAGTAATTCATAACTATAATAATTTGTTTCAGCATGGCCTGTCACAGTTGAACAGATAAAGGAGGCTGCTATTCAGTCAGAATTGCTGAATTATGAAGAAAAGTATATACCTGATGACATTAAAGTCAAACGTGAAGAGTTAATTCCCAACCCAGTTGATGTGAAACCAAAGGACTGTGTTGATGCATTTCTGTACTTAAAAGGAGTGGCTTCCATCTAAAAGATGCACTCAATTTCATGATTATAAGCCTTTCCATGAATGGATTTTCTTAACTGTGCAGCAATAAATTGTTTATTCTATACAATGCCAAATTACATGAAATGAATTGAAATGTGTACAACAGTTACTGTAAATATATAATATATATTTAGTAAAAAATAACATTAACAACAATTATAATTTTAAGAAGTACTCTTAATATCAAACTTGGATCAGCTTAGAATAATTCTTGAAGTTTCCATGAAATTAACAGTGCTTTTTTTTAATTTACAAACTTGAACTCTGGTTATATGGTAAATAAAATGTATCAGTCACAGGGAGGTGGAGCTTTCATCATCCTTTTGCATCATATTATGTCAGTTTCTACCATCCCTGGAGGAAGGCTTTGGAAAAGGTTTCAATTTAAGAAGAGCACAGAATTTATTGCAGACATGGTTCTCAATAAATGCAGTAATGGCTTCAGATGTTAGATTTCCAACACCCAACAAATATTCTGAATCTATCAGTAGGGTAGCAGATGCAATCTCTGGATCAAACAAGGTGTACATACTACCTTGAATGTCCAAAAGCATTAATTTTTCTGAAGACTTCTCATACGAATAATGAGCCAAACATTCAGCTTTCTTACATTCATCAGTTGATCTGCTTCCACAGACTAACCCAGTATTGTTTAGATACTTTGTGAAAACACCATCAATAAATTCTTCAATTGTAACATACTCACCATCTTCTAATTTGGCCATGTAGATATATTTAAAGCACTTTCCAAATTGATGTTGACAAAATTCTTTTACCTTAATAAAAATATAAATATTTATGTACAAATTGTGATTATAATATCATAACCAGGTTGGTCATTAAACGACCTCCCAAAGACAGAAATTTTACCAAGAATTTGACCTTATTAAGCAAAAGCAATATTTACTGCCACCAATCTCATACCTTTAGATACATAGAGTGAGCTATGTTTTTTGCCAATAACTGCATTTGGACTGCTTTCTTTGTGTGTTCTATCGTTTGTCCCAGTTGGTTGATTGACTGTAGAGTTATTGGTAAGTACTTTTTAACCACCCAAAGATGGTCACTGTAACATGCAGTTGGACTTCTTCACGTGATGGGATTAGAAGAAAGACAGCTAAAAGCAAGTTATTCCATGCCGCGTTACCATCATTGATTGAAAACGACGCGCAATATCCTGATGAACCAATATGCTCATAGAATCTATATTCTCGATATCACAGCTATTATTCGTAGCTTGGTACCGAACACATTTAAAGATGTTGCCTTATGACTGTTGTCAGATATTCCAATGCGGTATAACATTGTGTACGTTGCATGTGATACCTACAAAGATCGATCTATAAAGAACAGTGAGCGACAAGTTTGTTATTAGATGTGCAAATGTGCATGTACCAGCTGATTTTAAGAAGTTTCTCGGCAATAGAGACAACAAGGAGCGTCTTTTTGAGATAATCGAAGAAGTATGGGTTCAAAACAGGAACCAACTTGGACAGCATGTTGTATACTTTGCTCGGGGGAATGCTTGTTTAAGGATAACAGAACACAGTTCTTCTCGCGTTGAAGAACTTGAAACGGACCACGAGGAAGCTGATAGTAAGATTGCGTATTTGATTCAGCATGCTGTCCGCAACAGTGATGGCCAGTCAATAGCCTGTGTGGTACGATCATGTTTCGGCAATGTTGACATTCCCATAATTTTACTAGGAATAAAGTCAATCAGCAACGTGGAAATCTACATCGACAACGGTTCTGGAAAGAGTCGCAAGCTTCTCCATTTGAACACATGTAGTCCAACTAGTCAGCAAAAAAAAGCGTTAGTTGGTCTTAATGCATTTACGGGAAATGATTACGTGGCAAGCTTTCTATGTAAAGGTAAACCTTTCTGTTGGAAACAAGCGAACAAAGATCCAGAGTTCTTGGATATTTTCAGCCGTTTGGGGATGGAAATGCATGTACCAGCAGAGGTGTTTAGTGCCATGGAAACGTTTGTATGCTTCTTGTATGGATAAAAGAAAATCAAACACGTTAATGAGGCAAGGTCAGCTATTTTCTGGAGAAAAATGAAAAAAGAGCATAAGGCAGTTGACCTTCCTCTCTTACCGCCGTGTAGCAGCAGTCTACGGAAGCACATTACTCGAGCGAACTATGTGGCCAGACTTTGGAGAATGGCACAATATCCAATTATGGCATTAGAGGATCCCCAGTTCCATGGTTGGCTCTCTAGCTTGAACATAGATTGGATCTCAGAAGCATATCCTGACGACTATGAGGTGTGATATCCGCCAAAATTCATTTATTGAATTATGCTATTCAGAATTGCACTTATGCCATTTAGTTTTGCAATTATCCAATGGTTATTTGCAATTAGGGCGATTTTCATTCGGCACGAAATTTCGTTCGGCACGAAATTTCATTCCGCAGGAAATTTCATTCCGCAGGAAATTTCATTCGGTAAGAAATTTCATTCGGCAAGAAATTTCATTCGGCACGAAATTTCATTCCGCACGAAATTTCATTCGGCAGGAAATTTCATTCGGCAGGAAATTTCATTCGGCAAGAAATTTCATTCGGCAAGAAATTTCATTCGGCAAGAAATTTCATTCGGCAAGAAATTTCATTCGGCAGGAAATTTCATTCGGCAAGAAATTTCATTCGGCAAGAAATTTCATTCGGCACGAAATTTCATTCGGCATGGCACTCAGAAACCAAAATTTGACCGGAAGAGAGCGCCGTATATGGGCATTCTCATTACAGTAAAAACGCGCGAAAATGCTAATTCCAATATGGCGGACAGTGAAAGCTTTCGTCAAGATCGTCGGCGAGCAATTTCGTTATTGCAGGAGGCGACAAGATTGATCGGAGAAGGATATGAATCATCAAATACGTCATATGCACAAGTTTTAAACAGTGAGACAAATCAAAACGCGATTTCCCTGGGTCAACAGAATAGACAGGATACTCAAAGACCCCAAAGGCAAAACGAATCAAGTAGTAGTACTAGTAGAAGTAGTAGTACTAGTAGTAGTAGTAGTAGTAGTAGTAGTAGTAGTAGTAGTAGTAGTAGTAGTAGTAGTAGTAGTAGTAGTAGTAGTAGTAGTACTTTGACACGTACTTTAGGAAATTTCAGAGATCTTTTTGCGCCGTATAGAAGTAATAACCGAGGAAGTCTCAGTTCCATGAACCAAGAAGCTAGGCCACCAAAGAAACGAAAGAAACATAATAATGCTGCTCCGAAATTTAAGCTGCGTGAAACGTGGACTCACACATTTTTTTGTTTGGCTAATCGTGAGCAAATCGTGGCCCCCAGTGTAGCTCTAAAGGCAAGTTTACAACAAGCTGGTTTAGGCCGGAATAAGATTTGCTTCAACTGGAAAGCGACCGCGGCAGATGTGAAGACAAAGCTTGAAGAAGTTTATCCAAAGTTAAAAAATGGGGGAGGCTTCGAAATTATGAGGCGTGGAGGCGCACAAGTCAATGATTTGATGGTCATACAGCCACCCCGTAGTGGATACAGTGTTCCATTTCTACGGGATACAGCAGGACTAGGACAAGCCATTGCGTTCATCCGGCCAATACAAATTAACTTAGACATGCAACCTGAACATCTTGCAGATAGTTCTGAGGTACTGTAAACACTAAGCAAAATTCATAAAACATTTTGCAATTGTCTTTTTAATATAGCATTTGTAAATTCTGAATGCTGATTGGCTAACAGCTGTGCAGATGAAACTCAATGTCAACATGGAAACACCACCACCCACCGTCACTCTTCTTTTAATCTTTCTGCTATATTATAAAAGAAATATAAAACATTTTATCCGCATTGATATAGCTGCGGGTATCGTGTTTCTACACAATTCTGAGTTTTTCCAATTTTCATGAGTGTTGATATAACTGTATATCAATACAGTCAAAATGTTTTATATTTCTTAAATAGGGCTAATGCAAACTCCCATGGAAAGTTGAACAATAAATTAAGACCCTTGCTAGGAAATTTCCAACATTTATTCTTGTATAACTTATGCCCTCTGTAGAATTTTCCCATTCTTTTGCAACCCCCCATGGAATTTTCCCATTTTTTGCATCCTCTGTGGAATTTTTCTTATTCTTTTACAACTCCCAAGAGGATTTTTATCACCTTTTATACCCCCCCCCCCCCACATGTCTTATTTTTCAACATTTACATAGAGAGAATTTGTGAAGTATATGTTAAAAATTGTTTTAGAATACTGGTTCTGTTCCTTTAGTAAAGTGTGTGAATTGTGAAACTGAAGTATTAATTACTGAGATCAGGGAACATCAGCAGGGTTGTTGTAGAGATGATGAACTGTGAGTACAAATTTTAAAAATGAAATTTCTCCAGTCATTCAGCAACAGTTAAATTTGATTGAATTAAATTAAGTCTAAGAATTGACTGAATTGTGCAGGAAATTTAGTGAAGTATTGTAAAAACACTGCACTCTTTGATTGTGAAAATATAATATAATTATTGTGCATCAAAACAAAAAAAGTTAATGTAAACAATTCCCAGATGTGACTGTAACCCATCTTTAATGAATATTTTATTTATCTTTGTTGCAAGTTTGCAACTATTTTGTGTATGGAAAGATATAAAATTGTCATAATGATTCCTTTTGTGTTAAATTTAGGCTAGAAATCTCATCAAATGAAGATCAGGATGGAACTGACATTACAACTGATAATAAAGTGTACTTACATTTAAGTGAACAGGTATACTTGTATGTGCTGTACAACATAGATATTACCAGTTTAGATGTTTTAATATAATGCTAACTAAAAGAGCACCTGCTTATGCACTAATCAATTTTATACTGTCAAACACCCTCCAGGGAAACATCCGGGAAAGGGGGTTGCAGAAGGTAATCCCTTGGCCTTCCCTTTGATAAGAGGCAGGGAATGAAATTACCTGAAATTAAAAATTCCAACCCCCCAAAATAAGACGATGATTAAAAAGTATGAACTGCAGATTAATGGACATTTATTAAATACTGAAATATACATTTGACAAAAATTAGTTTAATTTCTTGGGCTCATAAAACACTTGTTACCCTTTTTTGTTGTTTGAATTATGGTTCCGCAAAACTTTTTTGGTGAATTATGAAAGGAAATATTAATTTGTGATTGCCTTATGTTAACATCCTCCCCCCCCCCCCCATGCTCTGCCTTTAATTTCTTTGAAAAAACAGATTACTCATAAATGGCTTCAAAATGTTGAAGGTAATCAGCCAATTACACTTTTTGTGTCCCAGCAACTAGAATGTGATGTTCATACTGTTGAATGTGATGATTGTCATGAACGATTTCCTGCCGAAGAAGCTGTGGAGCATAGCAACATTTGTCCTGGTGGGCCTTCTTCTGGTTTTTCTGAAAGAAGGTGGTACTAATTAAACATTTTTGTTTTATTGTATCTAGTGCAAGATGATGCACATGATTTAAGCCACCTGTATCCAAAACTACCCAGCATTTGTCTGACATGCTTATGGGGGGTATTGTTTTTATTTGAGAAGTGCATTTCTTTTTTCAACTTTTTACACATAGAGACAGTATGCCTGGTAGAATAACAGATTATTTTGAGACAACTTCAACAGGCAATTATTCACATGTACTTGACCCTTCTGAGGCTGGTAAGTTTCCTTGCTTTTGAGTTTATTGCTTGGTTTGACATACAAATTATTAACAGAATGATTGGAATCCATGTTCTCACATTTTATTTGTGTAAACTTTCATATAACCGGTTGGGTAGAAAATTTGTGATGGAAAGTGGAAAATGCGGGGTTGGAGGTGGAAAATGTGCTATTTGCTAAAAATAATCATGCTTATAAGTCGTTTAATCATCGAGAAGCGTGGATGGTACAAGGGGTAACCGTGTTGTGACTCATGTGACGTTACTTTTTAGTGATGTATACTTTTGGTAGTGCAAGAACTTGAGTATCATTTTTGTCAGTAGGAATAGTGTTCTTGAGATCTCTTGATAAGTCTTATCGCTGTTTGATAGGTGGAAATTACCTAACTGGCCAAGAGATGTACTTGCTAGGAAACTGGCGGTCGTGCAGACAAAGACACCAAAGTTTCCAGCAAGAGTAAGACTTACGTTAAAGTCCCTATTGTGTGTTTTCGGCCGTTCTCAGAACATTTTTCATGCATGCGCACATCAACTCTATTGTTATATTTTGTTATTTTAAGACTTATCAAGTGATCTCAAGTCTAAGAACACTATTCCAACAAACAAAATAATACTCAAGTTCTTGTACTAACAAAAGTACTTTGGGACAATAGGACAATTAAACTATAGGTATTCAAGCACAGTATAGCGAATGGACAGTAGGGCCACTCGGAAGTGCAACATGTCCCCCTATGTTTAAGCCTGGTTTTCATATATCATAATAGACCGATCCCGGCTATGCTTGATTGACCGGCAAAACAATGGGTAGTTTTCCCAATGGAATACAGAATGTCCGATCAACAAACTTAAATTTATAAGAAGTTCAAGCTGTTATCGATTCTTTTGCAGATGTACCTTTAGAATTCTTGATTATAGGACCGACATTTGCAAATTTTTAACAATCGGGGTTTTTTCCACTCTGTATATCGAAAACAAATTTTAGCTTGTCCGACGTAGCAACAGTAACTAGGGAGGGAGAACAATAGATGCGGGATCGGTCTATTCATCGACGATGTCCTTCTGGCCTTATTTGTCTGTGATCAATGATGGGTAAAATCCTTTGTGTATCTAAAATCATTTTCTCCTTGAGTGCTCACCAAAAGCAGATCACCAATGAATTGGGATATATGAAAACCAGGCTTTATGCAGTTTGCTCACTTTGCTGGCTGCGACCAGCCAGTTCAGCATTCTTATTGGCCAATAATATTAATAATGTGCGTAATGCGACATGTGCGGACGCACAAAGTTCAACTGAGTGGCCCTACTGTTCATTTCCTATACTGTGTATCCAAGCAAGCAGACTAGCTGCTGTTGAGAAATGCTGCATGCTACTTTTCGTATCTTCATGTCTCATTCGACCATCATGGTCACAAAAGGTTTTAATATTCATTTCTCTCCTTGTTACAAATGTTTATTGAAGAAGAAATGATTAACGATTTATAAGCATGATTATTTGTAGTAAAAATACACCCTGCATTTTTCACCTCTCGCACCAGTCGCGTAGGAAGGATAGTTATAGTAAATGATTATTGCACAGCCTCAAACTGATTTTATGGGTCCTATAAAAATGCAATTAGGAACAATCTAACACTTTACTCAATACCATTAACGTAATTGAAATCACGCTGGACGTTTTTTTAGGGGGCTTAGCCCCTCCTTAAAAATTTGGGGGGGGGGGCTGAAGCACCCCAAGCGCCCCAGCTCCTACCCCATTGTTCCGCACCTTGCATTTTTCACCTCCCACCCAAACTCCCGCGCCCCTCATTTTCCTCCTTCCACATCGCACCCACTTTTCCACCAAACCCACATAACTCTATCTTTTTTTGTATTGTGCAGCTGTCAACAGTATTAAAATTATCCTACATCAATGTCAGCATCTAAGATTTCAACAGCATTAAATGTTTGCAATGGGAATCTTCAAGAAGCAGTTGAGTTATTACTGTCTGGTGAAGATGGTTAGTGTAACAGAAATGTAGTAAACACCAGTACAAAGAGAAAGCATAAATTTTATATTTAGAATGAAAAAAAAAATAACCACTAACAATCAGCAATTTACAGTAAGATATTGTCTCTTTAAGATGTTCAGTCAGATGTCAGTCTCACAGGAGAAAGCCTTAGTGCACTTCTAAAGCAGTTGCGGCCTACTCCGGGAGCACTGAAGCGTGTCACAATACGCAAATCGTCCGTTTTTGAAGACAGTGTCGCCTTATTTAAGCAGCGAGACTTTGATTTTACTGTACCGATAAAGATCACGTTTGAAGGAGAACCCGCAGTGGATGGCGGGGGACCTGTGCGAGAGTTTTTTACAATTCTGATGAGAGAACTGTTGTCACCATCAGTAACTGTTCGTCTGTTTGAAGGAAAAGATTTTTGTTTTATCCCTATTCACAATACAGATGCCTTGCGTTCTAATCTGTTCAAGGTTGCGGGAAAAATGGTCGCAGCTTCGATATGCCACGGTGGGCCAGGTTTGCCAGTGTTCCCTAAGGCAGTATATTCATATTTCAAGGATCCCAATCCTGACAGTATTATTGATGAGATTAGTAAAGAAGATGTTGTAGACATGGAAGTAGTAGAGGCAATCAATAAGGTAAAATCTAGGCATGGTAATAGCAGGGCAGGAAATTTCCTAAAATCTATTCACAACAATGCGGTTGAGAATAGCCATTCCATAGAGCACAACTCCGCGAGATTCCACATCATTTTTTACGTAATAAAATTGAAAGTTTGATTTCGTAATGTTTGTTAGACTTGTCGAAAAGATGTTTGTTGTGAAAGAAAGACATTAAATTTACTGTGTGAAAGTACATTTGTGTGCATATATTATACACTCATAATGTCATGTTATCTAGTTGGACGATGCCAAACAAGAAGATGTTGCCAGTTTAGCAATCGAGTTACAAGGACTGTTGATAGAAGCTGGATTTCCGCACATTTTAACGTTTGAAAATCGGTGTCAGGCTATTATCGCTCTGTGTCTTCATTCGGTCATCCTATTAAGAAAAGCCGAGTTGGACCAATTTATATCTGGCTTGGGTCCTCTTATAAATATTGTACGTAAGTATCCTGATCTTGCTGCGCCACTTTTTGTGGCAGGCCATGCCACACCTCCTACTGCTGAAGAAGTACTTTCCCTGGTTACATATGAAGACGTTGATGACAAACACAAGGAGTTCTTCCAGAAATATGTAAGAGAAGAATGTAAGCACACTTTCAGTCTCTTTAATTAATACATTTAATTAGCATTTTTAGCACAGATAATATTGTATGATGCATATTTATTTTGATCTTTATAGCTACCAGACTGCCTGGTTTACTGATGTTTTCTACAGGTTGTCGGGTAATTCCACCAATGGGATTCAACCCTTCTGAAATAACTGTTTTGCAAAATAGCTCGGTTTTCCCAAATGCTAATACATGCCCCTTGGAATTAGAAATTCCAGGCAACGTGGATACGTACGGTGATTTCAAAAGAAACATGGATTGTGCAATAAATGCTCAAGAGGAAGGATTTGGCATAATATAAAGCCGTACTTTTCTATAAGATAGCAAGATTGAACTGTTTAACTGTTGAGTTTATAAATGTTAGTGTTACATGATAAGAACTTGGAAAAAGCGTTTACTTTTGATTTTATACTTTTGTAAACCAACTGTTCAAATTTTATACAGGGTGTATCAAAAAAACGTAGACAAATCTGAAATCGCTCTCTATTTAGTGAAGCGCTTCAATGTAAGAACTTTTTTATTGAAATAGATTGTTTTGGTACTTATAAAGTAGAATAAACAGAAAAAATGAGAAATTTAAAACTTCATTGCCCGCGGGGTTGTGTGTTTTACGACAAGTTAAATATGGCTTGAGCGCAAAACTTTAATGCTTAAAAGTAATTTTGATTCGATGAACGGGAAATTTATCGAGTGTCGCATTGTTGTCTAAAATTTCAGAAAATTTGCTTGAGTCTAGGCCGTTCAAAACGTCGCGTGAGCTTCTTTATTTTGAGAAAAATCAGCTTTGTGCATGCTTAATTTATGCGTGTACCTAATTTGCATACAACACCCAAGGGACATTTAATTAACAATTAGATTACGAGCTCGAGATTTCTATGCGGTGATAGTTGATGAGGGCGAAGCCCGAATCAACTATCAAGACATTGAAATTGAGAGCGAGTAATTGTTTTTGTAGAATCCGAGATAAATAATTGATTCATAGGCCATTTTGTTAAGAATAATACTACATATTGTGTTTGAATTGAAAAAAATACGCCAGGAAAATTGTTGTTTTGCTACTCGCTATCTATCGAGGAATAGATAGCGAGTAGAGTAGCCAATCAAATTACAGCATTTGCATTAGTATGCTAGTATGATTCTACTAATTAAAATTAGAACTTTTCTTCAGAAAAACGATTCTTATTAAGAAAAATATAAGTTCGCACGACGTTTCGAAGGGCTTAAACTCAATCAAATTTCTTGAAATTTTGAACAGCAATAAAAAACCCAACGTATTTTTTATCTACTAACTCAAAATAACTTTTAAGCATTCAAATTTCGTGCGCAAGCCATTTTTTAATGTGTTCGAACATACGCACACCTCTGGGTTTTTAACATTTGAATTTCAGAATATTTTTGTTCATTCCACATCACAAGTATCCAAGCAATCTATATTAACAAAAAAATTTCATACTTCAAGCCGCTTCGCGAGGTTTAGAGCCGTTTCAAAATTGTCTACTTTTTTTATACGCCCTGTATATACAAGCCTGTCAGAAGTCAACCAGCCTATACTAAAAGATATAAAAGGTCCTGGCTAGTTTATTTGTGAAGTTAAAGGTAATGTCAAGTCCATCCTGCGCATCGGTCCTGCTCATAACAGAAAGAAACATTACCCAAATTTTGCATCTTTTCGATTTTTTTTCAGAATTGAAACTAGTAAATATTCACTTATAAGCATATCAAACTAGAAGACCTAGATATTCAGTGACCATGTCATATTTTGCAAATATAGAAGTTCAAAATGGGAACAAAGCGTTTGTTTTTAGTATGGACTTGACATTATCTTTATTAGTATGATGGTCAGAAAAAAGCTTTCCCTTGAAATATTAAATTATATATCTTTTATATAGGCTAATCATAGTTAAGTAATAATATATCCCTTGTCAAGTATACAATAAGAGCATATTCTCTGAATGATGTGAAAATATAAACTCTATCATCCCAAAACCCAAGGGAAGAGTCTTGTTAATTGGTATTAATGTTGGAGTCTTAACTGAACTTAATTTAACTGAACTTAACAGAGTACTTAATTCAACAGCTTCTTTAAATTGAGAAACACTTTTTTTTTCTAAATTCTGATTAGACTTAACTATACACAATCTATAAATTATTTTGTAAACAATTGTTCAAATATGAAAGAACTTCCATATATATATCTACCCCATGATACACAGAATCTTGTAGAGGGTCAATCAGTCCCCGTAACTCTTCTGCCTGGGTCTCGTTTATTGGTAATTCTGTTTCGGGCACCACAACATCAGTTTCATCTGTTGCCTCACCACTGGGACAGGGACTACCCCAGTCAACACCATAGTCTGCAATGTTCTAGATAATCGTATTCCTGAATGTCAACTCCTTATTGGCTAAAATATTTTTGTCTCATTGTTTTAACTTTGTTTTTCTTTTGTTCTTACTAGGGTCATTAACGACCCTTTTGGTGAAAAAAGTCAAGGACAATGAATACGATGAAATAATAAATTGAAGTAGAACTGACCAGTCAGATATGACATTTTAAGTACTCCATATACATATGCACAAAAAATGGAAATTAAGAAGTATCCCAAAAGTATGTACAAGAAATGCAAAAAGCATCTATGTATGACAATTATAAAGAATATTTACCTGATCAGAAAATTCTTCTGCAATTCTTCTGCTAGGGTTTGAGAGCATTCCTCTTAACCACATTTGCTCTGGGGATTGGTTTTGCTCTGTACTTATAGGTCCTCTGTTGTGACCCTCCGTGAACAGCATCAAGTGTCGGTTGATTATTGGAAGGTACACATAATGCAATGCAGCTAAATGTTGTTCATTGGATGGATTAAGAATACCTTCGTCTTCCATGTGGTAAAACAAGTTGTAGAAAAGGTAAGTGCAACCAGCAAATAGATCCCTCCACAACCTTTCTATTCGCTGGTTGTGGACATTTTTACCAGCAATGTGGCTTCCTCGATCTGGACCTCATAAAGGGTGAGACAGCATGTACCATGCCACTTCAGTGTTTTCACCTCCCTTGTCTGAGCGAACACGAGATGGAAGCCCGAATTTGTCAACTGCTGATTTGAAGCACTGAAGAACAGTGGAAGCTCGGTTATTTGTAGAGCATGCAAGAAATACTATCATGCGGGAGAACCCATCTATTCCACCATGAACAACAAATCGCCAACTGCAAAAAAGTAGGTTTTTTTAAGTTTAAACATTTTACATATATTTATGCATGTTATTATGAATATGCTGGACATGTTTTTTTGTACATTTTCTTAACTATATATTTCTTTATTCATCGGTAAATATTGTTTAATATTATGCTATCATGTTAATCGATACATCTACCTGACTAGTTCATGTTTTGGTTTCATATAAACAAAACATTTACCAAACATTTTGGGAAATTTCCTGTTAACATTGAGTTACATCAACATAGCTCTTAGCCAATAAGCATTTACAATTTACAAATGCTACATCATAAAACTCATTAATTTTGAGGTAACATACCGAATTAATTTATGGTTGCCGTCAATATGCCACAAGGACAGAGGGCCAGCAACACTGTAATGTCTTCGCCGGATGATGTTCATTTCAAGTGCCCGTAGGAGGACACCCTCAGGATCAACTCTGCGCATGGATTGGCGGATACGGGCCTGTTGCATGTGGATGCCTCGGGCCCTCAGGAGACCTGTTATTCTCTTGCACCCAACATTTGGGAAATCCCTTTGAATGTCAGTTATTACTGCATCTAATTGTTGATCGGATAACCAGGTATAAACATTTGCAGCTGAGAGCCCAAAATCACGCATACGCCTTTCAACAGTACGTTTACTGGTAATGAATAATTGTGCAATTTCGTCAATCTTGAACTTTTTTTCTAATAAAAAATCCAGCTGTTCAAACGGTATTTGAGGTCGTGGTCTACCCCGCTCTCCAGTAAAAACTGTCTCAACTGCAAGTTGGGTGTGATGTTGCTCCCAGAGTACTGTTGTAGACATTCCTTAGCCAATCTTATGCAGTTTACAACTCTCTCGTCAACAATATCCAAATTAACGTACCTTACTACAGTGCTATATATCCAGTCAAGACGATACTGTACTCTGTCAATTAAATTTTCATCTAAATTTTCAGATTGTAGCTGCCTCAATACAGAATACAACACATTATTAAGTTCGATTCTTGTTTGCCTACGATTTTGGTCAACTCCCGAGCTTTCCGCCATATTTGTTGCATATTCCGGATATCTATCTTCCGGTTGTCAAATTTTTGTTTCTGAGTGCCATGCCGAATGAAATTTCGTGCCGAATGAAATTTCTAGCCGAATGAAATTTCTTGCCGAATGAAATTTCTTGCCGAATGAAATTTCTTGCCGAATGAAAATCGCCCTAATTGCAAATAAGCATTGCATAATTCAATAAATGAATTTTGGCGGATATCACACCTCATAGACGACGTTGTCAAGTTACTTGTCGAACGTGATGAAGGAAGTGACGAGGAAAGTGATGCGCAAGAAGATAGTTCATACAACTGCAGTTCAGATGACGATGAGTAACACAGCTATAGGTATGTACTCTGACTTGAATTATTTAAGAAACCCGTCAAAACAAATGGTGTTCCGTTACAGCTAATGTTACTGTTTATATCAAATTACGATGTTTGCATAAATGATGAACAACTCATCTCCTATGTTACAGTATAGTTACATTACATATCTACTTCGCAAACTGGTAGACATGGAGTTCTTTAATTGTCAGCAAAAATATCAAAATATTAAAACTTCACATTTTGCATGGAAATGAGGCTAAATGTCGAAATATCCACAAATAACTCTTAAAAGTAGCCTTGTCAGACTGAGTAACATCCAGATTCGTGTTCTACGCCAAAAACTGGTCTAGATAGTCCTACTCCCATAAATTACCCATGCAGGTGATACCTACCTCACTCACCACCTGGACGATCAGAAGAGGGTGCTCCTTCATACATCCCAAACTCACTATTTATTGTCATGTTTATGACATCAATACATGAAATGTTTGCTTTATCCACAACAGTTGATCCAGTTATATCAACAAACCTAGAATCATTTTGCAAATATTTAAATTTTAATACAAATTCAGGGTTGGCATACGTTCTTATATTATATAAGAAAATCTTATAATTTCTTATATTACTCTCATTAATTATTTTACTTTGAGGTTCTAAATCTCCACTATTTGACAATCATCTTTAAAATAAGATATAGAAATAATAGTCATGTAAATACTGCAGTATAATAACTACTTTTATAATTTTAATAGCCCATTATACCCTAGTGCAACCAGCTTGCAGGTTTTTGATTTTGGATGGCAAGGTTTTTGAAAATGTTCTTATGTTACAAAAGAGTTCTTATGTTAATATAGGAAATAGGAAAATTATATTTTTGAGAAAATGTTCTTATATCCAACCCTGTACAAATTGGAAACATGTGGTATAAATAAATTATCATATTCTGTAATCATTTCTCTCAATGGAATATTCATATTTTAGAGTGTATGCATACATTTTGAATAGCTTACGAATCCAATGATTGTTCTTCAATTGCAGATGCCTCTGGCACAAACTGAGGTGGTCTCCCTTTTCTAACTGGTGTGGAAAATAAAACAATACCTACCAAGACATCGGTTTTAAATGAGTTACTGATATATTTTATTAATATAAAACAAAATGTGTGTTTTAAAGAAAATTATATAAGGCAAAGATCATGAATACAAACCAGTAGAATCACTCAAACTAATCTTTGGTGAAGAATATTGCCCTGCATTTCCTATTGCGCAAAGCCCCAACAAGAACTCGGCAAACTGACTGTGTGACTTGTCCATGTATCCCAAATTTTCTTTTCTTTGCATCCAAAGGTCAAAGACCTCTGGACTTAACCTTATACGTTTAGCTTCAGCGTCATAGTTCGGTCTACAGAGCGATTGCAGAATACCCCGCAATTTTTGAAACTACACCTTTCAAACATCGTGGATTACGATGTATTATAAATATTTATACTATAGTGTGAACTAAGACTATGACATAATGCGAACTAAGACTTGTCATACAGTTAATTGACATGAATAAGTTAAATTGTCATGTTATAGGTAGCTATTTATTTGAGTGGATACGTGGATACCCAGCGATTAGTATTGTGAGAACGAGGCATGCAGTTAATGAATAAGTTGAATTGTCATGTTATAGGTAGCTATTTATTTGAGTGGATACGCGGATACGCAGTGATTTGTATTGTGAGAACAAGGCATGCAGTTAATTGACATGAATAAGTTAAATTGTCATGTTATAGGTAGCTATTTATTTGAGTGGATACGCGGATACGTGGATACGCAGTCGTTTGTATTGTGAGAATGAGACATGCAGTTAATTGACATGAATGAGTTAAATTGTCATGTTTTATAGGTAGATATTAATTTGAGTGAATACGTGGATACGCAGTGATTAGTATTGTGAGAACGAGGCATGCAGTTAAATTGTCATGTTATAGGTAGCTATTTATTTGAGTGGATACGCGGATACGTGGATACGCAGTGATTTGTATTGTGAGAACAAGGCATGCAGTTAATTGACATGAATAAGTTAATTGTCATGTTATAGGTAGCTACTTATTTGAGTGGATATGTGGATACACAGTGACTTGGGAGTTTACGACTCACAACGCGACTTGCTCGACGACGCAATGTAAATTTTTAGCTTTAAAACAAGCGCTGAGCATTTTGTATAGTAATATTTCAAAGCTACTTCAAATAATCTTAAGCACTTTGACCCTTACAAATGCAATTGTTGCCGAACTGTGGAGTTTAAAATAAACGGCTCTGAAAATCACAATTGGCTCCCATGTTGCTCTAAGGACGCGATAACACTGAGCTGCGCGATAACACTGAGCTGCGCGATAATCCTTGGTTTAATGTTGTGTTGAGAATGACAACAACGTTGAGAATTTCTCTGGGACCATAAACCACTCACAGTTCGAACAAATTTGCTTGTTTTGAAACTGGGTCGCCGAGCCACCTCGTCGCAGATCATAAACTCACTAATTGTATTTTGAGAATGAGGCATACAGTTATTTAACATTAATACGGACGGAGTAACCCTAACCCTAATACGCAAAGAGTTTGTTATTTTGAGAACGAGGCATACAATTAGTCTAACATTAATAGATCAATATCTCACGTATATAGAATCGTTTGTTTAACACTGCTTTTACAAAAACATGCAATGATATAATAAATTTAAGAGACAGTAATTGCTTTTGAAATGTGTATTGAAAAATTATTAACAACATTAAACTATAAATTATACTAATGTAAGCCCACTAATATACTGAAAATTTGAGACTAATTACTATGACAATGAATAATAACACATAATAAGATATAGAAGAGTTTAAATGTTCGCTAATGACTGAGCAATGTTCATGTGTTAGTTTGCACAGTATAGTCTTTACACCTTACATGTTAAATTGTTCCTCGGTTTACAGGTTCTGATTCCGAAGCAACCTTCGAATGCTTGCCGATATAGCCTTGTGACAGGGTCGATGGTAGTTATTCTCAAAATCCAATCTTGTGCATAAAAAATCGCTTGGCCATTCTGCAAATTGACTGGGTATTTTCTTTACAAAGATATGCGTTGGTTTTGAGGATCTAGCGACTAACATTTATGGTGCGGCCATAGTCAATCTTCAGTTGTTCCGTCGCATTCATGAACTCTTCATTTGATATTCCCCTAGTCAAACGGGGGCCGCTTTGAACAAATGCCCTGTATGTTACAACAGGACCAGGAAATACCAGAATTCCCGACTTCACATTTGCGACGCTTGGCTGCGGCCTATCCAGATCACGGGTGTCATTGGTTATGGATTTAAGAAACTAAAAAGATTTTTAAAAATAGCAATTAGTCGTTTTAAGTATTAAATGGAGCAGTTGTTTCACCTGAGGTCATAGCTATAGCCTAAGAAAACTGCCGCTATTTATCAATCCATCAATTTATATATGTATACGTTTAATAAGTAGCGGCGTAGGATATGTTATTACTGGCCTAAATTATGACATAATTTTTTAGTGCACAAAGGGCGAAAAAATCTATTGATGTGTCTCTTACCTCACATAGCATATATTTTTTATTTTCAACGTGATCAATGTACAATTTGGCTTTTTCGAGTGTGTCTTTGGAAATAGTTGTAGGGATTGGTTAGTTCGTGGTCGGCCAAGGCACATTCCATAGCATAGTAGAGAACATGTAGGGTTGCAGCCATTCTAGGGAGCAGGTCTAATTTTTTAGATTTCGGTGGTGTTATTTCTCCATCATTAATGGCGTCGTTGATGTCACATGTGAAGGCATACCGTTAATTTTTCATTGCTTTTTCACCTTCATCGTCGAATTTGTATTCCACTGCATTATCTGTATGAAACTGGACGATCATGCGATAAACCTCGTCTAAATCATCAATGCACTCCGTGGCTAGATATTCGATTGAGTGTTCAATTTCGTTTGACTATGGGCACAGCGCGCGTGGAACGGAAATCAAGAAGTGATCGAGAAGTCCTTGACCTTTGTCCATTTTTGCAACAAGTTTTGTGGCGTTAGGCATCTGAGTACACTCAAGGATGGAAAAAGATGTGTTTGCCTCGATTTCTCTCGTGTCTTCAGTAGCATAATGAAAGGAAATTCGCTCGCCCGAGAAAAGTTTACATAATACCATAATGTCGCCAGAACACGTTTCCTCGTCTGATTTTAAGAGTTTGTTTAGAACGTCCGATACTTCAGGGGAAACGATAAATCCTGTTCCATTATTGGAGAGATGTTTTATCAAGCCGGACGAAGTTGTTCGATCAAGAAGGCGCCCTTTCACGTCGTCTTGGAGGACATTCTCAATTGGTTTGGTACAGCCATGTTTGATAGCCGGAGATTTACCAGTGCCAGGGTAACCGACAAATATGGTGTAAAGGTTCGTTGATTTTGCGTGATTTACTGTGGAAACAGTAACTTTTGCTTTGCTCAGAAGGTAGGAAATACTGGCAAGGATCGTTGGCAGGAGATAGCCGAGACAGCTGTTTACACTTGTGGCTTTGTGCTTTATAAAAGTTAGTATATTTTCAAGCATGATTCTGGTGTAATCGAAGGAATGGTGCAGAGGGGTAAGCCAAGAAGAAATTTGGCATGAAGTTAACGTGAGTGAACACATGGCAGTAGATTGGGATAGCTTTTGCTGAGAGACTTGCGAAGTGACACTTTTAGAGAGAAAAGACAAGATTGGTGGACCAGGAAAGACTGTCCAAATTGACGAAAGCAAGTTTGGGAAGAGAAAATACCATAGACGACATAAAGTTGAAGGACAGTGGGTATTTGGAGGAATTGAAGAAGAATCCCGCAGAAGTTTTATGGTCGCTGTCAAGAAGAGAAAACATTGTTACCATTAATTCAGCGCCACATAGCCGAGGGTAGTACAATCATCTCAGACTGTTGGAAAGCATATGTGAACCTTGAGAAGCACGGGTATGTTTATAAGTGTGTTAATCACTCTAAAGAATTTGTCAATGCAGATGGAGATCATACAAACAAGATCAAAGGACATTGGCAACAGGCGAAGGCAAAGATGCCTAACTTTGGCATACAAAAATCCATGTTCTCATCGCATTTAGCTGAGTTCCTGTGGCGATACGAACACAAAGGAAAGGACTTGTTTGAAACATTCCTTATAGATGTTAAAAATATATATGGAAATTTTTAAAACTGGAATGTTATCCATATTGTATTATTGCCAATGAAACAGAAAGAGTGTTTGAAACTAATGTCGTGCAATAAAGCATTATGTAATGCATCCTAATTAGAAATTTATTTGAAATAACAGTTATGAATTTTATTGAACATTTGTCATTTAGGGTAGTATGGTAGATTTGTAGTAAGAAATTCTGTTGCGTTTATAACAAATATATTCATACTATTAAATTAAAGGTATTTATTCCCTATTTATGGCTTCCTATATAATCCTTGAGAATTTGATTGCTGTAATGACATTTCCTAAAATTTACTTTGGCGTATCCGCGCATGAAACGGGAGATATTTATTACAATTTCGGCCGACGGTTTTTGATCGCTTCACTATTTCTGACTATTTTGATTGCTTAAAAATTGACGATATCTGCTAAAATATCCACGTCTTCACTAAAATATTTAGCCCATAACATGAGAATTCGATCTATCAATCTAGTTATTATTAATCTATTAAGAATAAATATATATTAACAAATTCTGACCGTGTATCCGCGTATCAAGTGAAATAGTGGCTACATGATTTAGCCTATAACATGAGAATTTGATCTATCAATCCAGTTATTATTAACCTATTAAGAATAAATATATATTAACAAATTTTGACCGTGTATCGCTTGTCCAGTGCAATATTATACTAACAAGTTCGGACTGCGTATCCGCGTATCCAGTGAAATAGTGGCTACATGATATGATATTACTAGCGGACGGGTATTCTGCAATTTAGCCTCGGTCTACCATACTTCGGTGCCGGGCCACTATCAGAGGTCGACATGCTGAATAATTTTTCTGCTTCTCTTACGAAAAAACAATAAAAGTATGTTGTATATAATACAAATAACAAAGAAATAATTTTAAGAAAGCAATTCTATCAAAGGATCCACGCCGATTTATATGGATTACAATCGTTCTTGCGAGCATCTGTTTAGATGGCCCGTAAAATGGCCGCCAGAAACAAATATACGGTGTGACATTAATCCTTTAATGCTAGAAGTATTGTAAATAAAAATAAAGAACTGGGAGTTCGACTAAAGAGTAATGAGTATGACCTGATTGTGGTGACAGAGACCTGGTTAGATTCTACAATTTATGATGGTGAAATATTTCCTAGTGCTTATCAAGTAATTGGGAAAGATCGATCAAGAAATGGCCGTGGGATATTATTAGCATGTAGTAAAGACTTTTATGTTAAGAGATGCTTTGAATATGAAACCGAATGTGAAGTGCTTTGGTGTGAGGTCGTTGTACCGAACCCATTTGCAAGAATATTAGTGGGAGTTTTTTACCGACCACCGTCAACTGATGTGAGTTATATACAAGAATTAGAAAAGTCCTAATCTTTGATAGAAGTTAACGAAAATAACTCAATTGTTATACTGCCTGTCAAGCTTACACAGGAACATCAAGTATTCCAAATGTTATTGAATTTAATGGTCTTAAAGGTTATTACCCTTCGTCTATTGCCAAGCTATTTAACTCATTCTTCCAGTCCGTTTTTAATAAGAATGACGGATTATTGGTGCCGCATTATCCACAAACCATGTCATTAGCGATTTAATATGTGCTGAGAAATACTTAGTTTGTTATTGAATTTGGATGTTACTAAATCTTCTGGTCCGGATGGTATATTTTCTAGAATTTTAAAGGCATGCATACATGAACTTACACCATTGGTTCTCAGTGTTGGATAAGCGTGTGGCGCAATTGATGTTGCCTTTTTAGTGCTAAGTTCTGTCGAAACTTTGCAGTATTGTTATGAGTGGCGAAAATTTACAGCAGTCAGTCAGTGAGTCAGTCAATCAGTCATAGTGTAAACTCCGGGGGGGAGGGGTAGTGCAAATTTTGAACACGTTGCTTAAATGTCATTCTTACAAGGTTTTAATCAAAATTACTTAAATTTACCAGAGTTTAGTTACACACCAGTGTCTGCTGTTGCTCGTACCGATGGGAAAGATAGTTAAATAAGCATTATGACATCTAATGAGACTAATAGTTGTATTGCACATGCACATAAACAGTGTTGCCAAACACCCCCGGAGTCTCAATTATTCAACTAAGCATGTGTATAATGGCAGCGCTTATAGTCTTTACATGTGTACGTCTCTAGGAGTGGGTCGCAAACATGAGTGTATTTGTATGACAATAAGAACACTATTTTAACCGGCATTGAAAGAATTTCAGTCTAGACTATTAGTTGTTCGTTTACAACAGGTAAAAAGGGATTTTTACCTTGGAAAGCATCAAATTAAACCGAGTTTAATGTGAACTGATGAGTTGTGGTCATAGTATAAACATATATAGTAGATACGACTAAAATTTTCGCTATGTTACGTCGTATATTTCGTAAATTACTCTAAATAAATCGCCGTAGTTTTCTCTACATTTTGGCAAAGCTTCATGCGAAAATAATAAAGAGCAAACAAGATACAGCGAAATTTTTCGCGTATTATAATGTAGCGGGCACTTGCCGACTGCTCATTGTTAGTGCGTACGTACACATACATCTTCATATTTAAAAATTTTATCATATATTCGGCTATTCCTTTATCGTATATTCCTCAAAATATCACCATACGAAGCAGTGTCGTTTTCCTAATACTTTTGCAAAGCTTCAATTGAAAATACAAGAAAATAGACAAGATATAACAAATTCTTCAACGTAGTGATAAGTAAAGTTTAGCGTGCGAAGTACTTATTTGAGGTAAACAAAATTAGCCAGAAGTACTATATTTCGTTTAAAACTGCGCAAGCCAAAGGGGAAAATTTTGAAAATTTTCAAGTTTATGCAAACATTGAGCGATAATCCTTAAAAAGTTTCAATGTCATAGATTCATGTAATTGGGGTGGCTGTATAATTTCTCTTAATCTCTTAATGGGAGTCCAGTTAACGCTCTCAACCCCTACAACGCGATGAAATTTAATTGTATGTTTACATATTCAAAACACTTGACTTGAAACGCTTTGAAATTTTCAAAAATATACCTTCTAATTGCAGACCACAGTTTTCAGATTTATTGTTCTGTATGTATTGTATTCATTGTTTCTATTTGTGTCAGTTTTTTTATACATTTGTCTGACTTCTGAAACTTTGCACTATCCTTGGATCCCTAGTTAGATTTTGCAAGGGCTTTTGATAAAGTGTCTCATCCACATCTCTTCCATAAGCTTCAATCTTACGGAATAAAGGGTCAGTTACTTGAATGGCTAACAAAGGGTTGTGATTAATGGCTATGAATCTAATTGGTTTAGTGGTTACATCGGCAGTTCCGCAGGGAAGTATTTTAAGACCGCTAATCTTTCTTATGTCTATTAATGATCTCCCTTCATGAGTAAATAGCAATGTTGAACTTTTTGCTGACGATAGTGTTCTGCACCATCAAATTTCCACAAGCAATGATTGTATTCAATTTCAAGAAAGTTTGGGACAAATTGGTGAATGGTGCAGCAATTCAGTAGTTCAATTGAAGACTGAAAAATGTTGTATTCTTCATGTCACGAGGCAAAAATTCCCTATAGGCTATGATTATAGTCTAGACAATGCACCATTAGAATCGTTGCATAAGCATAAACATCTAGGTGTTTTGCTACAATCTTCATTATCATGGGAGCACCAGGTCTGTTATATTTGTGGAAAAGCTAATCAAGTTTTGGGATCTCAAGTGGCCGTCTCTCGAGCTGCGTAAAAAGTACCTTTGTCTTGTGCAGCTTTATAAAATAATGAACTTTATGAACTTTACTACAGGATTACACAAATTACTGGTAAACCAGTATTTTACATTGTGGTCCAAAAAAAAAATAAAATAAAATAATGTTTAACATTATAAAATAATGTTTGGTCTATGTGACATTGGCAGATTTAAATATTTAGATATAGTGGGAGAATCTTGCACAAGGTCTAAGCATAAATACAAGCTAAGGCACAGGCATGCACGTACAAACTACTCTAAGTTTTCCTTTTTTAATAGATATATATCGGACTGGAACTCTTTACCGAACGGTTTCGTTGAAGTGGTGTCATTGTCTAGTTTTAAGCATAAACTAATGTCATTTTTGTTATCGAAAAAAACTTGATTTTAATTTGTTCTTGGAGAGCAATGTCATATAGGAATTTAGTTTCCTCCTACTGCTATCCTCCCTTCGTCTTTTGTTTGTTATACGTTTTGTAATTATGTAGCATTGTACTTGTTTTGTGTAAGGGGAATTATCATTAAATAAATTCTTCAGGAACTGCCATTTGTCAACCCTACCAGGTATATAGTGATTGTCCATTTATGGCAATTAGGTCGTACCTTATAAGTTGCAAAGTGCACCAAACACTAAGGAGCAATAATTATTGAAATTATAATTATTGAAATTCACAACTTCTGAAATTCGCACTCGCAACTTCTACTGTTCTAGCCAGTAGAGTTTGCTCGTTTGCTGTTTCTCACACAGTAAGTACAGTTATAATCATAACAAAAGCTCAAATAATTTCTAGCAGAACATATACGACATATACACAATATAAAACCTGTATTGGGCATTTGGGCAGTAGAGTTTGCTCAGCTCGTTTGCTGTTTCTCTCACAGTAAGAAGTTATAATTATAAACAAAGCTCATATACGCTATATAAAACCAGTATTGGGCATTTGGGCTATAGATTCTTTTTATAAATAACCTTATCATTCTTAAGGGTTCATGTTCAAAATAACCCTGGAATTCTTTAGGTGTATTGAAAAACATAGGTCCTTGATAGGGGGCATGATCGGGGATCCTCTATTTATTAAATACATTTAATATAACCAATTATATAATAATACGTGTTCATTCTGCATTTTCATTGGTCGCGAGCTGTGTGTTATTAAAGTACACACGCACGGATGACGTCAACTGATGGCATGATCTAATTTAGCTTATTTATATTGCGGGTCTTTGCATGATTTTTGTCAACTTTATTATAATATAAAACAAATAAGATTTCATTTTTTTGTGCTTCTGTACTGTAATAGATCACAGATGACGCCATAGTGTGTGAAGAACAAAAACTCATCCACTTGACTGCGTCTCGTGCGTACTTTTTTGTTCTTCACACGCTATGACATCTTTTATCTATTAGGGACCTTAAGCAAACAAGACTTCACGCACGACGATGACTGGACTATGACATAAGAGTTGGGAAAAAGACTGGAACAACAATGTTGTTCTACACGGGAAAAAGCGGGAAATACAAAGCTTAAGCAACAACAACACGACAATGTTGAGAGTTTTTAATAGCATTGAAAAATGACATCTTTTAAAGAATTACAAAATTTGTTACTCATGAGCCATGACCAAGGTATGATTGATGATGAAGAACTGTTGCTTCTATATTGTTCATATGAGTAAAAAAACCCAGATTTTCCTTATGAACTAAATCCTGAATTCAACCTTAATGAAATGGATGAAGATGAATGCATAGCAGAGTTCAGATTTTGCAAACAGGACATCTTGATTCTTGCCGATATCCTGCAAATCCCACAACATTTCATATGCAAACAACGGTCAATAAGCGATGGTTTGACTGGGCTTTGTATGGCTTTCATACCCATGCAGGTTGGGAGATATGATCTCACGCTTTGCTAGACCAGTTCCTGTCATAAGCATGATCACTAATACTGTCATTGATTATATATACAGCCAACATGGGCACCAAATCACTACATGAAATCATGTTATGATGAACCCAGAGAAGCTTCAAATCTATGCTAATGCGATATCTGCTAAAGGAGCCCCACTGGACAAATGCCTTGGGTTTATTGACAGCACTTTAGTACGAATTTGTCGACCAGCCAAAAACCAAAGAATAGTATACAACAGGCATAAGAGGGTACATGCCATCAAATTTCAATCTCTGGCCTTATCGAATGGTATAATTGGAAACCTCTACGGTCCAGTAGGTAAGAGTTGAGGGGTTTATCTTTGCCTTTTGTTGCTGTTAATATACTAAAGTAACCAAATGTCCAAATCCTATTTTGCTAATATTATCCAATTGCTATTACATTCATTCTTAATGCATATTTTGTAATAAGAATGGGCATGGGGATTTTGAAATAAAACTGATAGCCTTAAAATGCAGTTCTTTGCTTAAAAAGACTGGTAGGAGTGAAATCCAACCAATTTTAGACACAGTCATGGACTCTTTTAACACCCCCTTAAGTTCAAAAGTCTTTTGGGTTAGAGGAATCTATGGAAATAGCAATGAAAATGCTGACTAGTGCTATGAGTGACAGGGGGTAAATTTGACTGAAGAGGCTTAAAGCCTTCAGACCAATGTGGGGTTGCTAATGTAGTATAACGCCGATATATTTTCTAGAGATTTATTTAACAACAATAACTCGCCCTTATACAATACTGAGTGTCTTATTTCAGTGTTTTTCTACGTGTTCTTTTACCCTATCACTCTATCTATATCTATCAGCACACCGCACGCTGTCCTACTCGTATTAGGCTTTATTATTATTGTCTGCGCTCTTGCATATATTACATTACCCTCCCCTTAAGCGAGAGCGTCCTTGATCTCAAGATTGTCCAAATTGTAATCTTCGTAACGGTCTGGTACGCGGCGCACACGCGTTGATCTTTGTAGGGACACCAAGTTACTCGTCTCACCTTCGTAATGGTCCATCGATAATTCTTGTCGTTTCTTTTTAATCGCATTGCTTTCATCCAAGGATGGGTGTGTTCCTGGTTTAGTTTCCCGATCAAGGTGCTGGACAAGTTTCAGCCGATTACAATGAACACACTACATAATTTACACTTCCTTGGCGATTGAGTACAATGAATGGCCCAGTCCAAGGCTTTTGAAATTTACTGCTGCCGCCTTTTGGTACGACTGTACCGTGCAACCACACAATGTCTCCGGCATTCAGGATTTCACTTTGACACACTCTGTGACGTTCGTCGTACAGGCGTTTCTTGTTGCTTTGCGCCGTCGTGGTGTTCTCAGAGATCATAGCATGTATTTCTCTAAACTTGTGCTCAAGTTCATTGCTATAGTTAGAGATTAGACTGGTCAGTGGCTTCTCTTTGTTGGCCAATAACCCCAGTGGGGAAATAGCCTCTCGCCCATAAATCGATTAGAACAGAGAGGTGTGTGTCGAGGAATGGATGCTAGTATGGTAGGCAAATAGGGCTAAATGCAGGTGTCGATCCCATTCGTTGTGATTACTGTTCACGTATGACGAGATTATTGTTTTGAGGGTTCGGTTGAACTGTTCAACTTGTCCGTCAGTCTGGGGATGATAAGCTGATGTTTGCAACTTGTGAACGCCCAATATTCGAAAAACTTCTTTCATGAGCTCCGACTCGAAATTGCTCCCTTGATCCGTCAGGAGCTTTACTGGCACACCATGACCTGCAACAATGTTCTCCACAAATGCACGTGCTACTGTCTTTGCCTTTTGATTGGCCAGTGGAACTGCTTCAACCCATTTTGTGAAGTGGGCACTCATCACCAAAATATATTGGTGGCCTTGCACTGTTACTGGGAGGGGGCCCACAATGTCCATTGCCCACAATTCCTTGGGTTGCAAAACTGTGATACTATCCATGGGTGCACGAGAGGACGCCGATGAAGATCTCTGTTGGTTGCATATGGCACACTCAGCCACCCACAAATGAACTTCGCTTGCCATCCCTGGCCAGTAATACCACGGGTGCAATCTCTCAAGGCAACGATTGACACCCATGTGACTGAAGCTAGGGTCGTTGTGAGACAACCTAAGCAGATCAGCACGCATTTGTTGAGGGACTACCAACACCAGGCCATCTTTTCGGCCACTTGCTGTGACGCGTCTATGCAAAACTCCATCCACAACTTCCAGTTGTTTCCACACTTGACGATAGTGAAAAAGTTCGCGATTATCGGTCCAATCACTCAGGGGCCCTTCGCATTTGGCGGTGTTCAATCGTGTCTGCAGTACGATTGAGATGACTGGGTCGTCGTGTTGAGCTTGGGATATCTTCTCCGGGGACCAAGTTGACTGCACCTCAGTAGACCTAATGCCTATGACAACATCCTCATCGTGTATATTTGGGAGGTGGGGGGCAGTGGTTTGTATGGCAGACCGCGAAAGTGCGTCTGCGTTACTGTTCTCGCGACCAGGGCAATATTCAATGTCATAGTCATATTCTTGCAAGATCAGGATCCACCGCGCTAAGCGTCCTTTGGGTTCTTGCAATCCCTGCAGCCAAGTAAAACTTTGATGGTCTGTTACCACTTTAAACTTCTTTCCGAGTAGATATGGTCTCCAGTAGTGAATGGCCCACACAATGGCCAAACACTCTTTTTCGGTTGTCGAATAGTTTTTCTCGGCGGATGTCAACGACCTACTTGCATAACAGACAACGTGTTCAGTGGAACCGATACGTTTCGACAACACTGCCCCAAGACCCAAATCACTGGCGTCTGTGTATAAGATGAACGGAATCGTGAAGTTTAATAAGGAAAGGATGGGAGGGCTGGATAATCGGTTCTTAAGAGAGTTAAAGGCTTTCTCCGCGGATGGTGTCCAACAAAATTCTCGACCGCCTTTCGTCAGGTCGTGCAGTGGGGCTGCTATGTCGGCGAAGTTACGCACATATCTACGGTAATATGAGGCCATTCCAACAAACGCTCGTACATCAGACAAGGAAGATGGGGTTGGAAAATTCTGAACGGCTTGCACTTTTACAGGGTTTGGGTGGATTCCCTTCGCTGAAACTATATGTTTCAAAAACTCTACCAACTCTTTCCCAAACTGGCATTTTGATCTCTTGATCTTCAAGTCCGCGTCTTGAATTCGACAAAGAACTTCCTCTAAAATCCGCTGGTGTTCGTCCGAGGTGTCAGCAAAAATGATGATATCATCGATAAATACAAGACAGCCTTTGACTCCATGCAAAAGTTTTGTCATCATTTGTTGGAAAGTTGCTAACACATTGGTTAGCCCAAAAGGCATGATGATAAACTCATAATGGTTGGAACCGACGGTGAATGCAGTTTTCCCGATATCTTGTTTGTTCACCGGTACCTTCCAGTAGCCTGAAGCCAAATCTAGCGTGCTGAAGTAACGCGCTCCACCGCACTTATAAAAAATTTCATCGACTCTTGGCATCGGATAAGCATCCTTTCTCGTAACTGCATTTAAGCATCGAAAATCGACACAAAAACGGTAGTCACCGTCCTTTTTAGGAGCTAGAACAATCGGAGACGACCACGGGCTGTTGCTTGGCCTAATGAGGCCTCGAGCAAGCATCTCTTCTACTTGCTGGTCGACCACGTGGTGTAAATGGAGAGGAATCCGATAAGGTCATTGTTAAATTGGTCGGCTGTCTGCAGTGTCAATGGAATGTTCAACTGCACAAATTCGACCCCAACCTTGTACCCAGGCTCTTTACCTACGCCCAGCGCTTTGGGAAAGACCCTGGTTGGAGCTGGTCACATGAACCCCCAGATTTTAGGGGTAAATCGAATTAGTGCCTTTTTGCTACTAAGGGAGGAGTGGTAGAGGAGCATACGCGTTTTTCGTGTTTAAGAATTACAAAATTTGTTGAATAAAAATAATTTTCAGCATGAAATTGGGGAGAAAGTTAATCAAAAATTGTATTTTTGCTGTTGTGATTTCTTTCTGTGCATGAAATGCGTATTAGGTTACACTTAGAGCACAAATGTGGATCAGATTTCAACTTGTCATACATCGCAGCAATTATGTCGGGGAGAAAATACTTCTATAATCTTTGGATTCGTGTTGACCGCGTTTGCAGTTTGTTTCTTGAACTATATACAATAAGAGATACTAAAGGACGCCGATCCGGGATTGTTAGTGCAAAATACAGAGAAACAAGTACCGCGCAAAACGACGGCAAAATGTGTAAACAATGTTCTGAGTTGACTGAGACGTATCGCGATGAGGAAATACATCCACGCTATCATGTTTGCTATAACGGCGACAAGAATAATTAAGAGATAAGTCAAAGACTCGTCTATACGCGTATATTTAACAATACAATTCCCAAATTGATCCGATATGGCTGCTAGTATGCGCTGTATCTGTGACACATGTAATACACATAAAGTGATAAAACATTAGACAGTACAAAGCATATAATATATACTGATTTTGATAGGTATCCTTTTATATAGAGGATTACTGTTCTTGAACATACATTTTTAAAAGAAGTATATATGTCTAGAAGTAATAATGATTTTTTAAACATGTTGCAAAAAATTACTGTGTAACGTATTTTAATACATTGTAATTGTTTTTGTATTTATAATGTAAAATTTCTGTGCATTGTTAAGGCCCTGTTTAGGGTAGATATGCAAGTCGCTCCTTTTATTTTAAACATACAGAATATGTTGTTTCTTACAAACAATGCTGTGTCCCTCTTTTGACATCTGATTATTATTTTTCCCTCATATGTATGAGCTGTTGCAATTACGACAAAGTTTATGTCACCAATTCAAAATTTTCCCTGACAGGGCCTTACAATTTCTTACTTCATATGTATGCATTGCTGTTATAATACAAATATTGTATATAATATAACAATGAACAATGTGCAAATTTCTGTTGCAAAAGGAGATATTTCACTGCATGGGGCTTATGTTGGACATTCACCTTTTTCGTATTAAATTAAATTTTGTAGAAATTCTTCTGTATCTCTCCCTTTTACATCCCAGTATTCAAGTTGGGCTGTGAACATTGAAGATAAGTAACCCAGTAGTTATTGCAAAGCAGTTTTACATGGTTTTTGCATGATTAAGAGTTTCATAAAGTCAAAATGTTTATAAATTCGCTTATCTATTGTGCCCTGAGCAACACAGACATTTTGAAGTTTGCAGATGCTTTGAGTTACAGGTACACTGCATTATACTTGCATCGGTGCAAACGTTAACATTCTAATGGAATGTTCAGAGGTTGTGTAATATTTTAGGTATAAATTGTATGTATCAGCGAATGAAGCAATTATGAGAGCCCGTTTTAATGCCTTTTAAAATAAACACAACGAAACACCTATATTATTATTATTATTATTATTATTATTATTATTATTATTATTATTATTATTATTATTATTATTATTATTAATATTATTAATATTATTATTATTATTATTATTATTATTATTATTATTATTATTATTATTATTAAAACATATTTATACAGGATAACCTCTTCAGTTAAAAATAACTGCTATCAATGGGGGTCCTGGTTACAAAAAAAGTATGTATATAAATAGATAATATTTACACCTTATCCTAAACTAATTAAAATTAAGATATAAAATATCCATGTCAATATTAATGGTTTACATTATTATAAATTTTGGCACCTTTATAAAAAAATGCACATTTAGTGCACTCAAGCTTGACTTTGCCCAACACCAAATCTCCACAATGTCTCGTATTATGGTCATGAATGTCCTTTCGTTTAATCTTAAAATAATCAGACATATAGTTTGGTACTTCATTGTCTATACATTTTTGTACCGCTTTCAAGACGTGATTTTCTCTTCTCTGATGTAGAGTTTGCCATCCAAGCTTATCAATGATCTATCAGTAGATAGCAAACCTGAATTGCGATAAACAATTCTACTTGCTCTTCTTTGTAAAAGTTCCAACTCATCTTGATTTCCCTGCCCACATTCATGAAACACAGTATCACAATAATCCAACACTGGAAGCACCATAACCTTATATATACGATTTGCAATGGCCGATTTGCAATATATCGACAGTTAGCAATGGCCCTAATTCTTGAAAATAACCCAAGCATTTTAGAAACTTTCTTTTTCATGCACTGTATATGTTTGTTAAACGAGAGAATACCGTCAAGCACAACACCAAGATATTTAAAAGTTTCAGTACGTTTAATAGAATTTCCATCAAATTCCAGACTAAATTCATCAATATTTTGACGCATAAGCCGTTGACGAGTACCAAACATCATAAATTCAGTTTTCTTCTCGTTTAATATCAACTTATTATTGAGTAGCCACTGATTCAACGTAAGTAAATCCAGGTTTAATTTAAGTTCAATTTCTGACAGTTGCAGAGATGAATAATAGATCACGGTGTCATCAGCGAACATCATAACTTGAGAAAATTGGACGCTAGATACTAGGTCATTGATATACAGAATAAATAACACTGGACCAAGTACACTACCTTGCGATACCCCACTAAGCACATTCTTGTGAGATGACAATTCATTTCCAATACAGACAGCTTGAGTTCTACTTGATAAGTAGCTCTTAAACCATTCCAGTGACTTTTCTTTTATACCAAACTTACTTAGCTTCGAAATGAGTGCATTATGTGGGACAGTATCAAACGCCTTTCTAAGATCAATAAACAAGGCTCCAGTCATTTGTCCTAATTCAGTTTTTCTCTTTATGCTGTCAGAGAAAAACGTAACGGCCGTCTGAGTTGAGTGATACTTCCTAAATCCAGATTGAACAGAACTGAGAAGATTATGCTGCGTTAGATATTGTTGTAGTTGCACGTTAACAGCCGATTCAGCTATTTTAGAAATTACAGGCAAGATGGAAATTGGCCTATAAGTATCCCCGAGCCAACGGCGCGAATGTTCCGGGCGTAAGCCGGGGGCGAGGGTTACTAATTTCGTATTAGGGGAGTTGAAAGTCGTTGCTCGTGGTAGTTAGGTAGTAAAAATGGCATGTCATGACGTCATTTTCACTGATCTCAACAATATGGCGGACTATCATGAATGGCTAACACTGATTGGCCAGATTTAAAATTTATTGTTGATTGATTAATTACGAATTTAAGTTATTCAACTGTCAGCAAATATTTAACTTTAGTTAGCTTTTTGCACTATAATACTTTGCATTTTTGCAAAAAGTTTTGGGAACTTTAACAACAATTTATTGTTGAAAAATTAAATAAAAAGTGTTTATCAGGTCAACAAATATGCAGTCAAGCAAGCAGCGAAAGGAAAACGAGGAAACAGAACGTTTAGCAAGGCGAAACGAGCGTAGACGACGACAAAGGCTCGAGGAGACTGCCGAAGAAGATTGAAGAGAGATTAATTTGGGGAAAATACAGAGAAGCGTCAACAATTGACTATGGCGTGAAACACAAGGCAAGTTTGTTGATAATACGTATTTATACTTGTGTTTTAATGATTTATAAAGGCCAGCGTAGCCGTACTCATCCAGTCATTCACTGTTTAAATTCCAGAGTAAGTTTATATTTTGTAAATGCAAAACTGTCTTCTTATTATTAATGTAATGAATAGGTCGTAATTTATACCAAATTTAAGCTTACATCAGGCGTAATAACAGACCGATGACAAATGTTGTCCAATTTTAAAAAATTGTCAATAAAACAAGGATTAAAAACTCAATATTTTGTCATTTTGAAAAATATACAGAAAAAATAACAATTGCCGTGTTGCTATGACAACAACCTACAGAAGTACTTCATGTAATTCCGAAAATTTATTCGCATGCTCTTAGTTAGTGGCGAGGGGTTGCTGCATGCATGTATTTCTAGTCCATATCTTCACAACACCCAGATTTCTGTAAGGGGATAACTTTAGCCTGTTTCCATTCATCCGGCATAGAACCGACACTCAAGGAAAGATTTACAAGATACGTAACAGAATTTGTAATAATAGAAGCACCCTCCTTGATCATACAAGATGGTATTTGATCTATTCCCGTTGCCTTGTTTACTTTTAACTTTGTTAGCTGCCTATAAATAAAAGAGTGCGTGACAGAATGAAAAACAAATCTACCATCAGTAAAATCATCATTAGAGCCCAAGATATTATCCATTGACTGAACGCTCTCCATTAATCGTGACGCAGCTGTTGTGAAAAAACTTTTAAAATTTTCAGCAATAGTCCGTTTATCAGTTACCAGGCCCTCGCTCATCTTCATACAATCTGGAACAGTTGAATTCCCTTTCTTATTGGGGAAAACCCGCTTCATTGTCTTCCAAAAGGCAGTTGGATTATCAAGGTTGTTATCAAATTCCTTGCGATGAAAATGCCGTTTCTGACTTTTAATCTTGTTAGAAACGTAATTACGTGCCTGCCGATAAGCACTCCAATCAACTTCTGCATTGGTTTTTCTAGCCTTTCTTAAATAAAAATCTCGTTTATTCATCTTTTATTTCTTGAGTGAGCCAAGGACATCTCATACCTCTCACTAACTTTTTGCGACGGGGGGGCATGTTTATCACATATGTTCAAGAAAATATCTTTCCATTTTAACCAAGCATCGTTTACATCGTCTGTTTCAAAAACACTGTCCCAGTTACAAACTGATAGGTCATCACAAAAGGCCGTTGAATTATAACGAGAATAATCCCTACATTCTACAGCTCTTTGTGGTAGTTTACACGAATTAATTTTTCTTGCTGCAACAACCGTCTCGTGATCACAGGCTAAGGGAAGCAGTATTAACCAACACAATATTTTGTGGACAATTAGTAGCAAGCAGGTCCAATAGAGTTGAACTCTCTCGACTAATCCTTGTTGCCTGATTGACTAGTTGTTTCAGATTATAGTTAATAGAAATTCCCTTTAGTTGCCTTGATTCCTTGGAGACTATTTTTGATTGAAGATTACAATTGAAGTCACCCGTTATAATTAACTCTTTATTCTCCGAACACATTGCATCCAAGACTTCAACAAAAGGGTCCATAAAGTCTGCTTGCGAAGGAGGGCGATAAAATGTTCCAAACAAAATACTCTTTGTTTTGGGTAGCATAATTTCTAGTAAAATGCATTCGCCAGGGAAATAGCTTTCCAGGTCAAACCTTTGAGTAACAGACAATGAGTCTCTAACATACACCGCAATACTGCCTCCAACGCGATTTACACGATCGTTTCTAAAAATCTTAAAACCAGGAAAGGAAATCTCAGCGTCGAAAATATTACTATTCAGCCATGTCTCAGGAAAAGCAAGAACATGCAAATTTGGACAATGGGCTAACAGAATATTTAATTCATCAAGCGTTAGGATCGCTTGACAGTTGCCAACACCCAACATAGTTTACTTATCGACACTCGTGCTTTCGGAATTCAAACGCTAACAATGATAAATGAAATGAAACACACAAAATAGACAAAAGTTGATAATTTTAGATCAAAAAGTTTATATTGTCGTTCATAGCAATTAAATCTCACTCCTTGCATTTGAAATGGATCACTTGTATGTGGAAGCATGTAATTTGATACTTTCCCCACCATATAAAGTAACGGATTTTTTAAAGAGTCACGTGCCCAGCTCTAACCAGGGTCTTTCCCGAAGCGCCAGGCATAGGTAAAGAGCCTGGGTACGAAGTTGGTTAGACCCAGGGGATCATCTGGTCCATTTACAAATACTTGTGAGTACTTCTTTAATAGAACTGATAATTGGTTAATGGTTGGTGCATCCGCCTCTAGTAGTAATGGCGTTTGCCCTGACGCCCAAGACAATCGCTCGTGTCCGATATCTACAACCATTCCGTTGGCCTTCAGGAAAACTATGCCCAAAATGCACTGATTCTGCATTTCTATGATTACGAATGTGTGAACCACATGGAAATTTTCTCCGCCTACCCCACGAGCTCTCAACGTACATTCTCAGATCGGTCCAACAACGAGATCCTTATTTACCAACGACACCGCTGCCCCTGTATCGACGAGACAATGTTGCTAACGTTCACTTAACGTAGCCTGCAAATGCAGCCACACCTTCAGTTCGTTCCTCACTTGAAGGAGAGAGTGCGATTCGACAGCAAAAATTCCATACTGATGATGTAAATATTCCCAGATTCAGGAATCGCATCTGATTGGCTTGTCTATAATTATGCAAAAATTAACCCGCATGTTATGATCAAGATAGTTTAATATAAAATCCAACATGTCGGCCGTGAAATTTGATACAGGCGATACACAAAGAGAGCCAATTTGCATTTTATGCTCGAATGTAACAACACAGGGGTCAAGACTTATAATCCGCAAAAATGAATGGACCATAAATAGTGCATCCAAGCTTTTTAACAGTCTACCGACCAGTTGGAAATGCGAGTTCTCGTCCAATTTCGTTGAGACTGACATTACATACATGTGCAAATCTTGCCTCAGAGTCTTAGAAAAGAGGGATAGAATTCTGAAACAGCTGCAAGAGGTAGACAAAAAAATCACAGCGTTTTTACCAAAGAAACGAAGGAGAGACGATGATCTTTCATCGCCATCAAAGTATATTGCCTTGAATGAAAACGAAGCGCCTTCGCAAGATTTTATCCCAGGTGTTACTAGTACCCCAGTTGTCCCTAACATGTCCCTTCCAGCGAAGACTCTAGAGCTATATATAACGCAGATGTACAGGTATTTACCCTTTCTATAATCCTTACTCTACTTTATTGTACATATAAGAATGGTTTAACATAGTTTTATTGGATGGTCAGTTGTCACAGAGACTGAAACATAGCATACTTTTAGATCATAGTCTCGTGGCCTTCCCAGACAAGAAGACATAAACTACAACCTGTACTAGAACCGCTTGGTTGTGCACTTCTTCGAGGCACGTGGAAAGAAATTGCTTCAGCTGCGTATCGTGTAAAGGAACTCGGATCAGAACTTGCCAAATGTATGTTGAGGCAGTTGTCAGCAGAATGCAGTAACATTGTTTCAACCAAACAGGAATCCCTGTTACGGAAATCAAAGGTCAACGACATTCGAAACCTGACATTCACCAACATTTGTCAAGAACTGAAGGATCGTACTCAACTATTGTACTCAATCATGATGACCATAGTCACTCCTAATAGTAGAAAGAAGATTGTTGAATGGTACCCAAGTATTTCTTTGGCAGCTGCTATTCCTTTGAAGCAAAGATGTCGTATGGTGAATAGTGTACAACTTATTGTGATGATAATAATGAAGTATTGTATATTTTATTTTTGTCATCGATCTCACATCTACTGTTAAGTGAAAATTACCTAAAATGCAGTTTCTCAATAAGTCTGGTTTCCTTGCCTGCATTGTGTGGTTTTTTATCATCCATGAAGTTAGGTACATCTGCATCATATTTTAATAAGAAATGTGACAAATTTGGCCGGATATATAATGAAAAGTTTTGTGAGGACAAACTTTCAGATGAAAAGGTAATGAAGAAATCAGTTGAACCTTTATCACATGTTGACAAGGAAACTACAACCGACCATGCTTTTGCTGTCACTGCACCATGTGGACATGTTGAATCACAACTCACAACAGAACATTCAGAATGTATAAATCCTGCAGACAGTCCTGATAAGGAAAATATGCTGTCACCTGGTTGCAAGTATGTTATAGATAACTTTGACATGTATCAAAAGGTCAGAACGATGACCCAAAGCAATCAAAATGTGGACATACACTGGGTAAACCATAATCGAATAATAAATCGAGTGTCAGGTAATCATCTATCAGACAACATGCCAACACATGACATTTTACAATTGGAAAATGCCAAGATAATTCCCTCTGCCAACACAGTTAATAGAAATAGGATGGTTAGGCTAGCCGGCAAACTTCAAAGGGATCGCAAATATATGTCAGGGACCACTTTTTATTCTGACACGTGACCAATAAGCGGTATCATGCTGCGAGCGCTTAATAAAAAACATATGAGTGAAATTTGATACAATCTTGTAATTCCGAAATATTTCCTGTGAGAGCAAGGAAAACCCACGACATGGAGAGCTGTAAGGAGGCTGATATTGAGGAGAACGTTGAATTACCTAAGGAAAGTCTTATAAAGTCCTGTGAAGCTGTATTTACAGGACATAGAATTTGTGAGTATAGGCGAACAGGATTCCGTGGTTGAATCGATTTTCGACCCAAAAGACAAAGAATACGATGCTTTTAATCTAGATGTTTTGCTCACACTCTTAGATACGCAGAGTTTCTCGAAGCCCTAACAGATATTGAAGGCAAAAAATCGTTTCCCTGCCCGAAATATCGAAAGGATGCTTGACCAGAAACACAAATTCAAAACTTCGTGAATCAGATCCTGAGTTGTCAACCGAATCGGGCAACAATCACTACTGTCTTTTGTTAGAACACATAAAAGATCTTGCGGGCGTCGTGGAATCGATAAAAACAAATTTGATTGCTGGAGATTTGTATGGACCAGTAATAAACACCGACATTAATACAAAACTTATATATAAAACTTGATCCCTCTGAACGTGGCCCTCTTTCCTACATCGCAGGTTATATAGTCTCAAAGCTTTACCAGAAGTCAAAAAATAATTCAGAGTTGCAAGCACTCTTACAAGCGTTGAAATCGACTGGACATGATAATGAATTTATATTAGTTCGAAGCAGAGGCGGACTCGTTGCTCCTAGCCGTCACCTAATGGCCATTGTAGAGGCAGCTGAGCTTTGCTTTAGAAAAAATTTAAATGTCAGTGAGGGCAAACTTGTTTTGCGAAATATACCCCACTGATACTATCTGCGAGTCTACCTTAAGCTCTCCAATGGTCAAATCATTGTGGGAAACATTGTTCTGGAAGCAGGGGTAGAAGTTCGACCCAGAAGTTGTGCTAAGAGAACATTGTAAAGCTGTATTTACGAGTTTGTTCTTTTTCGTATGTCAGGCAGTATATAGGCAATTATAAAATAAGGGAAAACAGACAATGAGTAATTAAGTCTTTAGTAATAAAAATGAACTAAAACGAAGCAAAGACAATTAAAGCAACTGATGTATTTATTTACATTATATTATTTGCATTGTTATAGCGCATTTTAAAATGCATCACTTTTCGTTCATCTCCCTTACACAAAAAAATTTGTTATCAACCTTGAGTATCCATATGTCCTCACCATTGATATATAAGTAATAATCAACCCCAAGTATCCGCATGGTTTCCTATAGCACTTGTGGTATTTGTCAAATAGGAAAACATGTGGATACTCAATGGTTGTACCATGGATACTTTCATTAACTATCCATGGTTGTACAATAAGAACAGAGTAAGAAAGTATTTAGAAACACACAAGTTTATACCTATATAATGCTAAGTGTCATGCAGGTGTCCATGTGTTAATGGGTTAACAAAGATTGTAATCCCACACAAAGTTTAGACTTTTCAATTTTTTGCCACAATTCAATTTATTGATAAGTCCACATATTGAACTGAACATTTCTGTTCTAAATAGATGGAACGATGGTCGGGCACTGGCCAGTTGAATGCAAACACAGTTAATGTCAGAGACCAACTCACAACAACAGTGTACTGTGTACATAGGAATACTGTGGGTATTTCATGAAACACAATTCGTATTTCACCTTCGTACGATCCTTCTACTTGCATGGTTGAACATTTTTCTTCTTCAGCTGCCTTGTGAAATCCTCAATATCGGAATATTGTGGCTCAGACTCAGATGACGCTGATGGCTTGTGTACAACAGGGGTGTCAGATTTCCTCACGAGCACGCGACGTTCTCGTTCGCGAGCTTCGTGGCTGTTCTCTGGCAGGTTTTCTGTTGGAACAATCCTATCAGAAATATCCAAATACAGTTCAGTTAATGCCCACTTCAACGAGCAAATAGTTGAATATTCATGAACAAAAATGTGCCTTGTATATACTAAATTAATAGTTGAATGAACACGAAACAAACAAAAGACTACAACAGTTCAGCTTACCATGTTAAGACACAATCAGCCTTAAAATGCCGCTCGCAGATAAAAATTCTGTTCTTCTCCATCCGCGTCTTCATGTCTGGCGTCATTTCTCGTGTCCGCACCGCAAGATTAGACTAGATTAGTTTCTTCGTATGTTCTCCCTCTGAATCGGATACAGTCGGGATTTTGAACAGCAATAGTTCATGCTTTGTACTGGTCGGACACCCGAAAAAGGCGCAATTACCACCTCTTATATCTTCGCAACAACTCCTCGTAACTGATTTCGTAATACCAGCGCAATAAAGTAAGAGAAATACGAGCTATACACCTATACAACAGCTGGGCTCACTCTTGTGTGTAGTATTTGTAATATGAGGTCTTGGCGTCCATCCCGCTTATTGGTCACATGACCAAAATAAAAAGTGGACAATAACATATTTGGTCACGTGGTTAGCTAGCCTAACCATCCTATTTCTATTAACTGTGCTGCCAATGAACACATGTTGCAAAGATCCAACTATATTACTCTTATTGAATGAATTTTGGTTTCATCAATACCCTGTCTTAAATTCTGTGAAGATGTTGCTATCAACCATATTTCACATAAACATTCAAAGGAATTAGGAGTGAAATCTAACAAGGTATAGACCATGGTGGTAGCTGCATACAAGCAAAATTTCAGTGAATTAAAGTGTAAGTATGTTGTACATATAGATACATATAGAATTTTTTAAGGGGCACAGAATTTTTTAGGGCAATTTTTTTAAATCTCCAATTTTGTTTTTCAAAATAACAAATCCACACAGATTTTTCAACCTCTTGCTCAACAATACTTAATCCACAGCAGGTTCGTGTTCAAAACCGTTTTCATTTTAGATTTTTTTTTGTTTTTATACACGTGTATATGTCTTTTCATTTTTATATTTTAAAGGAATGTCTTGGAATATTTGAAAATGAAAACTGCACAGATGGAATTGCAAATGTCATGAGGCACATACAGGAATACATACCAAAAGTAAACGAGGGAAATGAAATCAGATTTCATGAAGCAGGAGTGGTAGGAGATCAGTTGACAGTGGAACGAGTGGTTAACACTCAGTTGTCAGTATCCAATGGGTTTACAGCAGATGAACGAATGGAGGGCATACACTGTGAGATAGCTGACTGGCATACAGAGCTCAAATATCTATCTGTAAGTATATCAAACTGTAGGTTTTAAGTTGTTTATGGTACATGTAATAAACATGTAATTTTATTTCAGTTGATTTTTCAAAGACTGTATTTAACAAATGCAGCTGATGACAAATGTACCCTGTTTGCCGACAGAAATCTTATCAACAGACGAAACGTTTCAAAAGATACCAAGCATGCATATTCACAAAACAAACAAATGTTTAAAAGCTAGCTTTAAAAGCTAGAATTATTGCTGCAGGAATGAAATTTCTGGGCATGGAGCAGTTTTGTGGAAAGCCAACAAAGCTGAAATACCCTGTAAATACCTCACAAAACAAGACCAAAATGCAAAACGAAAATATATATGAAAGATATCTTCAGCAATAGTTGATGAATATGTTGTGGACAATAACACTGTTGATAGAATAATCAGTCCTGTGCTCATGCAAGAAGAACAAGAAGTTGCTGTTGCAAATCAAAATATGATGCCAGATGGACGCTTCAGATGCAGATTTTCTGGGTGTGACAAAACATACAAGTAAGTAGCAGCATGTCAATTTTAATTCCTATAACATTTCCAGTTAAAAGTATCTATATCAGGGTTTTAGATTTTTATGTTTGTAACAAGTTTGCAATATATCATCTCAAAAAGTCATCTTGACTGATTCCTTTGGCTGTTAAATGTACTGGATATAACATCACAAAGGAAATTGAAAATCAGTTTTTTCTTTGTTTTATTACAACAAAATTATTCTTTATTATTCTTCTTTATTCCTCTATATTTATTCTTTATCCCTCAATTACATCATGACCAGTAATTTTAAAAGCTAACAAATCCATCAGGATGATTTTGCAAGTAACAAAATGTATTGCGAGCTTTCCCAGAATCTATGTACACTAAAACTTTCCATACATACCAACCTTGATGACAAGGTACCATTATTTTATTAGCATGAGAAATTTATCAACAGTTCTAAAACTCATTAATAATTCATGACAAAATTCAAAAGAAATACATATTTAATTAGTGTTTTGAAACTAGAGTAAAAGTGTCTTAAAATCAGGTGGCTGATTTAAAATGGCTCAGGGGACAGCGGGGCTGATTAAGTATTGGTTTTCAAGTTCAAATACTCGACAGACCGTATTTGAACTATTATGTAAATGTGGAAAACATATTACAAATATTATAATAGTCTTTGTCACACCCCACATACTGAATGGATGTTTGAATTTATCAAAAACACAAACAATTTTGGGCCTACCTAGGGTATTAGCACCACAGTAGCAAACAACTAACACGGTTTTCAACTTAAGACCACCTTAAATGGAATAGCTTTCAAGTTTGTTTCTCACGGGCTATGGTCAGAGAAGCAGAACGTTCTTCTTCAACACATGCATAAAAAGAATTTTGGATTTTGACCAATAAATATAAATGTGGAAATAATTTTAAACACGAAAACGAGGCTGAATAGCCATGGCTACCATAGCCCACGCGAAACAACGTGACGTACTTACCTGAAAGCTCTATTGAAGCAAGCTTTACAGTGTACATTATTTTTTATTCATTACAGGCATAATGGTAAGAGAAGAATAGCCCATGAATTGAAGGTACATGATTTTGTTTATCAAGAACAATTGCCATCTTCTCATTTGCCACGGGCAAATGATGCAGAAACTGAAGTAATGCAAGATGATATGTACAATTATCAGCGAAACATAATGGACCATGGAATGTTGTATTTGAATTTTACTGACGCTATCAAAGAGGGAGATGGGGAAAGAATAATTCGTTGCTGGAAGTGTTGACATTATTGTAGTGATGCAATATAATGAGACACTATAGTTAGTGTTATATGAAGTTTTGTGTACTTTATTCTGTGCTTATGTACATGTGGTCATGGACGAATGAACCTTCCTAAAACAATTTATATATGTTAAAATTGTTCATATTGTTGTTAAGATGTGAGCTTTAAATATAAATATCAACAGGTTATGGGCCCAGGAAGGCTCTAAGTTAAGAAATGTTTGTTAAATAAGCGAAAATCGGTATCAAATTGCAAAAAAATTATGATGGCATCTGCAGTCGAAAATGTGCTGAGGATGGCGAAATTGAACGGATCTAACTACAGATCCTGGGCGTTCAACATGTGACTTTACTTGGAGAGTTTCGATTTATTTGTCCACGTGGATGGATCGGCTGAATCTCCTGAAGAAACTGCTTCGGCGCAAGTAAAGAAAGCTTTTGAAACAGCGGCAAAAAAGGCATGGACGTACATTTGCTTGGCCGTGGAGCCTGAGCAGCAAATACACGTCAGAGATACGCAAAACGCAAAACAAGCCTGGGATACCCTGAAAAGCCAATTCGCACGTGAGTCTATTTTGCAGAAGGTGAGATTGAGACAGTAATACTATTCGTGTAGATTTCAAAGTGGGGGAGATATGTTGGCACATATTAATCATTTACGTTCCCTGCACGACCAATTAAAGGAAATGGGACAGACGATTGATGATAAAGAGTTAGCTATGACTGTTCTTGCAAGTCTTCCTGAAAAATTGAAACCTTTAATCACGGCCTTGGATGCTGTTGGTGAGGACAATCTCTCTTATGAAAAAGTCAAAGCAATGCTTTTAAATGATGCCGATAGGGCGAATGACACAAAGTCAAAGAAATGTGAGGATGCTTTTTCAGTCCAACAAGGTGGTAGAAGATTTTATCCGTCACCACAAGGAAAAAAGGAAACTGGTGGAAACACTGAAGGAAAATATACTGGGAAATCATTCCGTGGAGCATTTCATTTCTGTCAAGAACGTGGACATTTTGCCAGAGACTGTCCAAAGCGTAAAGCGAAGTTGAATGCTGAGCAAAGTAACACTCAAAAAAAAAAAGGGAAAGGATCTACTCATTGTGCTAAGAAAGAGAAGCATGACAATGTTGTAGATAATGAAGCACTACATACGTCTGATGTGGAAAACAAGTCTGGCTGGATAGTTGACTCGGGGGCCACACAGCATATGACCTTTGAGAGAGATCATCTAACTGACTTTGAAGAATTCAAGAAACCTTGCGAAGTAAATCTCGGGGACAATCGTACCATTTTGGCCTATGGAAAAGAAAATTATGTTATAATTGCTGATCTGGATGGTTGTATTCAAAATATTTCATTGAAAGAAGTTCTGTATCTTCCTGACCTTGGAAAGAACTTACTATCCATCCGAGCAATGGTAAAATTAGGTGCACTTGTTACGTTTGAAGGAGGTATGTGTAAAGTCACAAGAAATTCGAAGTTGTTAGCTATTGGAGAAATGTGTGGAAAACTCTGCATGTTGAAAGTTATCCCAAGTAATGAAGAAGTTAATGTTGCAAAAGAAGATCTGAATCTACACCTTTGGCACTGTCGTTTTGGTCACTTAGAAGTGGACAATCTTACAAAGTTTGTCAATGAAAACATGGTTGATGGAATGAACATTACGGGACAGAGTGGAGACAACTCTACTCGTGAATCCTGTATGATGGGGAAGCAACATCGGACTGCCTATCCGAAAGAAATACTTTACCGGGCAACCCAACCATTTGAAATTGTGCACAGCGACGTGTGTGGTCCAATGCATGTCAATTCCCATGGAAATTCAAAGTACTTCGTTACATTTGTTGATGACTATTCGAGGTATGTACACGTTTATTTCATCAAAAGCAAGGACGAAGTGTTGGAGAAGTTTAAAGAGTTAGCCAACTACGCAGCAAACACCACTGGAAAGAAAGTCAAAGTCCTACGCTCAGATAACGGTGGTGAATACCGCTCGAAAGCCTTCAAAGCGTACCTGAAAGAAAGTGGAATTGTACACCAAACCACAGTTCCATACAACTCGGCACAAAATGGGGTAGCAGAACGGATGAATCGGACGCTTTTGGAAACTAGTCGTTCGATGATGGCACACTCCAAAGTTCCATTCGAGTTCTGGGCTGAAGCTATAAATACCGCAGCGTATCTTCGAAATCGTAGCCTAACTACTGCATTGAAAGGTGAAACACCTTTTGAAAAACTGTTCAATCGTAAGCCACATGTGTCAAACCCGAGAGTATTTGGATGCAAATCATTCGTGCACATTCCTGATCATCAGCGTAAGAAATTGCAAAGAAAATCTCGTATGTGTATATTTATGGGATACCCCGAAGGGACAAAAGGTTTCAAGCTCTATGACATGTCTACCAAAGAGTTCATTCGAAGTAGAGATGTTGTGTTCGATGAAGAAAGGTTCCATGAGTTTAATAACGGTGAACAATCATCAAAACCAAATTCTGAACAGTTACTATTTGACCCATTTCCCGTTCCAGATGTAGCTGATAGTGATAGTGATAACCCTGATGATGCGAATGATCAACAAAATCATGTAGAAAATAACGTTCCTGAACCTGCACACCACCAACCAGTGGGAGAAACCTATGAAGAAACATTTATGCGAAATGTTGAGAATTTGAATCCCCAAAGACGGCGACGACCTCCTGCTCGATATGATGAAGAACTGTATAATGTCGAGGATCTTACCGCAGATATCAGTGAGCCAAGGAACATCAAGCAAGCCTGGAGTGGAGATCATTGTATTCAATGGAAAGAGGCAACCCACTCTGAATATGATTCACTGATCAGTAATGATACCTGGTAACTTGTTTCGTTACCAGAAGGAAAGAATGTCGTAGGTAGCCGTTGGGTTTTTAAGGTAAAGCGAGATGAAAATGGGACGGTCGAGAGATTCAAGGCACGACTTGTAGCCCAAGGGTACTCTCAAGCTGAGGGTATCGATTACCATGAAGTATTTTCTCCTGTTGTACGAAACACGTCTATTAGAACTTTACTAGCACTAGCAAACACTTGCGACTGGGAAGTACATCAGATGGATGTCCACACTGCTTTCCTGCAAGGTGACCTGGACAAGGAGATTTACATGAAACAACCCGATGGTTACACAGACGAAGAAAATCCAAATCATGTTTGCAACCTAAAGAAAAGTCTCTATGGCTTGAAGCAAGCAGCTCGTTGTTGGAACTCGGCAATTGATGGTTATCTTAAATCAGATGGTTACAAGCAAGTTGGAGCTGATCCATGTCTGTATATCAAATCTGTGAAGCAGCAGAATGGCAAGATTAACTTTGTCATCTTATCTCTTCATGTGGATGATATCCTGTTGTTCTCAAATGATATTGTTATGCTTAACAAAGAGAAGAAGTCACTTGGAAGGAGATTCAAGATTGAAGATTTTGGGGAAGTTAATCATGTTCTTGGTATGTTGGTGAAACGTGATCGAAAGTCTAGAACTCTGACCATTAGCCAACCAAAGTATCTTGAAGGAATCCTGAAAAGATTCAATATGGAACACTGCAAACCTGTTTCAACACCAGTGGAACCAGGTAAGAAGTTCTATGAGTTGTCTGATGATGAGGATCCTGTGAACGTACAAGAGTATCAATAGATAATAGGATGTTTGACATATGCAACAACTGCAACATGTCCTGACCTGGCATCCGCTGTTGGAATTCTCTCAAAATACATGTCAAGACCGGGAAAGGAGCACTGGCAAGGCGTGAAGAGGATTCTACGATACATACAAGGAACAATTGATTTTGGTCTTATCTATAAAGCGAAAGGCAACACTTGTTCACTTACTGGGTATTCAGACGCTGATTGGGCTGGGGACTTAGACACTAGATGTTCAACATCTGGGTATGTATTCCAGATTGATGGCAGTACAGCCAGCAAAGCAAGAGACAAGTATGTGTATCCCAATCAACAACTGAAGCAGAATATATGGCACTCATTTCTGCAGCACAAGAAGCAGTCTGGCTAAGGAGATTGTTGAATGACATCGGATTGACACAAGAAACACCATCTCTTATTTACGAGGACAATCGAGGTGCAATACAATTATCGAAGAATGCAAAGTTCCATAATCGAACAAAGCATATTGACATATCAGTTCATTTTGTTCGAGAAAAAGTAAACGATCAAGTTATTAATGTTGACTATTGTCAAACGGAAGATATGATGGCAGACATCATGACGAAACCAGTATCAAAAGTCAAGTTCGAAAAGTTCAGAAGTATGATGGGAATTGAAGAAATCAAATGACATTGGTGATAGACTAGTGATCTCATTAAGTGGGAGTGTTGACATTATTGTAGTGATGCAATATAATGAGACACTATAGTTAGTGTTATATGAAGTTTTGTGTACTTTATTCTTTGCTTATGTGCATGTGGTCATAGACGAATGAACCTTCCTAAAACAATTTATATATGTTAAAATCGTTCATATTGTTGTTAAGATGTGAGCTTTAAATATAAATATCAACAGGAAGTACTTACTACTCCACTTTTTTGCTGATGGTGATAAAAGTATAAAGTATGCAATTGAAGCACTGTTCCTGCAGTTCCAGCAACAGGCTCTTCTTTCCCCACGTCAGGCGTACTGCCAAAAGTGGAATCGCACAATTAACAATCATAATGCTAAAGGTAATATTATACTAATTAAAACTGTAACCAATACAAGTTCATGAAGTATAACTGTTTTTAATTGCAGGAAATGGATTACTGTTATCACAACTATCCATAAATTCAATATGTCACTCTTTCAGTGAAATTATTAGTCTCTTATACATAATATTAGTTGCACAGACCTTGTTACTGATTTACTAAAATATAAATGTGTAAAGTGAGGTCTATTTTATTAGGTAAGAATGTACCACTTGATTTAGACCTCGAGCACAACAACTACCTAAAGGAAGCTATGAGAAAAATTGGTCCAGCTATGAATGAGCAGTTGGTCACACGAACATGTAGAACTTTGAAGATTTCACGTGAAGTTATTGAGAATTTGCTTAGAGGATGTCAAGTAATGAAGAGATCGGGTGTTCATTTTGATGCTTGCAATGATAGAGATCTTATAAAGATTGTGAATAATCTTGTAGATCAAAATGCTCTAAGTAAAGAAAAGGGACGAAAATACAAAACATTTAGAAATTGTTTAAGTTCACATCTTTAAATGATTAAAATGAGTGACTTATGTAAGTGGATAAATCAGCACAAAGAAGGAATCCAATTAGGTCGAGGCTTGATAAAATGTGTATATGTATTATAAACACAACATAGTGAAAGAATAAACAAGACACAGCTTACTATTTCAAATTAAGTGAAAAAATATTTCATTACCAGAACATTCATTAATGTACAGGAGACTTTCCTTTCCCTTCCATCATGCCTGTAATACATCATATTCCCCTAGGGTGTCCAATAGAAATACCATTATAATTCACAACCATACCAAGTTATCACATAATAAAATGGTATGTCTAAATTTTGTCCACCAGTCTTTCCAGATTTTGTGGATAAGTACAATGTTCACTAGAGCTATAATCTTGTTGAGATTCTTCAAAAGAAAGTGAATTGATATGCCAGTCTGACATGTTCATCAGATGTAGAGAGGAAGGATCTTCAACAACTTGATCCCAGTCATTAACATTCTCTTCATCTGAATTTTCATCATCAGAACTATCATCCTCTGTACTATTTGTAATGTCTCCAAAAAGTGAAACAAAAATTTCAATCACTAACTGTGCATGTTTCTTCTGCCAGATGTCTATATATTTCATCACATCTTCAATACCAAAAATGAGATGTGCATGCTGTATAATATCATCTATTTGTTTCAGTCCAAACTCCAAGACTTTGGGAACAAAACAGCTACAACCTTGGTATTTTGATCTGTTATTGTTTTCATCATAAGTTTTTTCATTAAAATGTTTAGATGTACCCTTAACTCTTTTTTTTGTTCATCAGTTACAGGTCGTGTTTTTTGTGGCACATCCTCTCTGGTAGAAAATGGAAGATAGAGGTTTACATTGCAATATCCATTGTTACAAACACAGGTTTTAACACAATTGTGACAACACATGTGTCCCTTTGACATTTCTCTTTCTGCGTGCTCACTGAAATGCTGTAGTAGAAACTGACGTCGACAAGAAGTTGAATGAATATAGTCCTTCATATCACTATCTGTTGCATGGATTGTGATTCCATTGAATAACAAAATAGCGATGCTATGCTCTCTATTCCTTCGACACCGACCGCTCTCTTGCATGTATGACTCTATAGATTTTGAAGGGCCAAAATGTATTACTCGCCGTACATTTTTGCAGTTTACTCCCATTCCGTAAGCAATTGTTGCAAATAACACTCTTAAGTGCCCGTCCCCATCAGAAAATTGTTCTAAAATATGATTTTTTACAGTATCAGGGCTTGTTGAATGCATCATGTCACAAAGCCTCATCCTAGGATTACTTGTACTATCACAAAAAAGTTTATCACCTAATTTGGTCTTGAAAATATTAAACAATATTGCACATTGTTTTATTGTTTGGCAATATATTATTGTCCTTGTTGTCTCCCTCCCTTTTTGTTTTAATTCATCAATTAGGAATAGGAAATGATCTGCTAATTTAATACTATTGTCCATCTTTTGGACAACAAGAGTAATATTTGGGCGGTTAGGATCATCCACAATCTCAAAGGGATTATCCAGTTCCAGCATTTCAAATATCTGTCATTTAGTTTTCTTGGTAGCCGTAGCCGTTAGTGCCAGAAACTTAACGTTCTTCCCGACCAATGATTTTAATTCGTTAAGTCTTGAGCACTAAATGCGAAAAGCAGTATTCTTCTTGTTGCTTGATGATGTGCCCCAATCTACAATGCAATGGGCTTCATCCACGACAATTCCAATTAATCTTTCTTGATAAACTTTGTTCTCTGGCATAAACCTCCATCGTTCGTTCGAGAGACTTGATTCTGGTGACATAAATACATAAGTAAACTCGCCATTGTCTATTCCAGTCTTCTTATTGTTGGAAGCCATATTGGAATTGGTTGCATATTAAACATGCATATAGTTTTAGAATTTGCATAATTATAGCGAGCCAATCAGACGCGATTCCTGAATCTGGGAATATTTACGTCATCAGTATGGAATTTTTGCTGTCGAATCGTAGACTCTCCTTCAAGTGAGGAACGAACTGAAGGTGTGGCTGCATTCGCAGGCTACACCTAACGTAGCTTTGATGAAAACTGCAGTAGGTGAGACACTATTGATTGGGATGGCATTGGCGTTGTGGGCTGACCCCTGGCCTCATAGCGGGTCAGCCCTCGGTCGTTTCTTTGTTTCGGTTGACGCGGAACTTGGTAACGATATTGACAGTCTCGAGCAGAATGTCCTTGTTAGCCACAAACGAAGCAATAGTTCTCATTTTGGCGTTGCCCACGATCATTTTGTCTTTTAGTTTGACGACATACACTTGAAAGGTGACCTACTCCACCGCAATTATAACATGGGCCGTGTCTCCCACAGCGGGGGTTCTCCGCCGTTATCGTTGCGACTTCGCTGATGTTGCTCACTGATGCTGAGAGCTGGTTGACCTTTTCGGTAAGGGCCTCAACACATTCCTTTAATTGACCGACGATCGCGGACTCATAGCTCGTGTCTGGTTGCCTTCGAACTGACATCTGGTTCACGTTAGGATCGGTATTTGGCGATGACAGCTCGGGTGTCAATTCAACTGTGGTCAAATCAAGCTGTTGGGCAATTTTCACAGTTTCCTCGTATGTCAAGATCGGTCTTTGTAATAGTTCTCGTTTTAGCGTCGCAGGGGAGCCCTCAATAAACTGTTGCTTTAGAAGGGTATTTCTCTCGTCGTTTCCAACCTCCGGCATTGCTCGATGGAGCAATGTCTCCAAGGCATATGCAAAAACTTGAATATCTTTCGCGGGCTTTAGCGCATGTCGACGCAATTTCATCATGGCGATATGTTTGCTCGTCGCGTCGTCGCCGAATGCCTCTTTGATTGATTCTAGGAGAGTCTTGAAACTTTCCTTCTTGTCTTCTCCAAGGCGTTCAAACACCGCAAACGCTTTACCTGACAGCAGCGTCGGTAAACACTTTAACATCTCGTCCTCTTTCCAGCCGTTTGCTGTCAAACATAATTCAAACTTTTGCAACCAAAGCCCGAAATCTCCGTCTGAAAACGCTTCAGGAACAGATAGCAATTTTGTCACTGTTGCCATCCTGGTCACGGCATCAAATGTAGTATAACGTAGATATATTTTCTAGAGATTTATTTAACAACAATAGCTCGTCCTTATACAATACTGAGTGTCTTATTTCAGTGTTTTTCTACGTGTTCTTTTACCCTATTACTCTATCTATATCTATCAGCACACCGCACGCTGTCCTACTCATATTACGCTATATTATTATTGTCTGCGCTCTTGCATATATTACACTAATAAAAAAATTCCCAAATTAGGAATTTACTCATACTATACCATTAGTAATTTACTGTTTCTTTTTTTAGATAGGAGGCATGATGCAGGTATGTTAGCTGATTCACACCTGCAGGATTTGGAGCAGCATGCAATCTCCCCAAATGGTGAACCTTTCTGTGTATATGGAGATCCGGCAAGCTATCTCGCACTGCTTCAAAGGTTGCTGCTGATTGGTTTACGCTTGTACTGTGGTGGCGGCGGTGGTCAGCCAATCGCATTGATTTGCAATAAGACCCACCAAAACACTAACTTTATTAACTAAAATTTATTCATTAATCTTATAGTAAAAATATCTCTATGTTGCTATTATATATTTATATAATTAGTAATTTGGTAGCCCTCCTTGTCAACATTTTCTTTCAAATTTGTGGGGAGGGGCTTACCACCCCTTAATTAAGATCAAGACCAAGATTTTTGCCAATTCCTTAAATTTGGTAGCAATATCACTAAGTATATATATGTAATAAGGACAGAGATAGTAGTAGCAATGGTGGCAGTGGTGGTGAAGGTGGCAGTATAACTCAGTATACATATGTAGCAAGGACAGAGATACTAGTAGCAATGGTGGCAGTGGTGGTGAAGGTGGCAGTGGTGGCAGTATAACTCAGTATACATATGTAGCAAGGACAGAGATACTAGTAGCAGTGGTGGTGAAGGTGGCAGTGGTGGCAGTACAACTCAGTATACATATGTAGTAAGGACAAAGATACTAGAAATAATGGTGGCAGTATAACTAAGTACACGCACACGCACACACACGGCAAGTTTTGGTGGGGTAGAGGCTGTTTACCGTGCCGCAAAAAAAGATGGCAAGTTCCAACTATCTCGTAATAAGATAAGGACATGGTTGAGACAACAAGACATATACTTTACATAGACCAGTCCGTTACAGATTTAAGAGAAATAGAGTTATTGTCGGGGGTATAGATAAGGAATAGGAAGGTCATTTAGTTGTTATGGTTCACTAAGCAAAGAAAACATTGGTTACTAGTACATTTTAACTGTTGTTGATGTATTGTCTAAGTATGCATGGGTAGAACCCTTGAAGACAAAGTCCGGGGAAAATTTGGTTCAGGCGTTTGAAAAAATCCTGAAAAAGGACGGAAACCTGAGAAATTAAATTCTGACAAGGGGACTGAGTTTACCAACGAACTCTTTCAATCACTTCTGAAACACAAGAAGATTAATTTCTTCACCACATATAACGAGACCAAAGCGTCAGTGGTTGAACGGTTTAATCGAACGTTGAAGAGAAAAATGTGGAAATATTTCACAGCGAACAACACCCTAAAATATATTGATGTCCTTCAGAAATTAGTACGTTCCTATAATCATTCGAGACATCGTAGCATTGGAATGCGACCAAGCGATGTCAATCGTAAAAACGAAAGTGCTGCGTGGGAAAGACTGTATGGTGATGAAGCAAATAAGCTTTTCAAGTACAAGTTCAGCGTTGGAGACCAAGTTCGAATAAGTAAAGCAAAACGAACATTTAAAAAGGGTTACCTACCCAGTTGGATTGAAGAGGTATTCACGATCACAAAGCGAATATGAAGAAAACCCCCTGTGTATAAAATTGCAAATTATCACGGAGACGAATTAGAAGGGACATTTTATGAACCTGAATTACAGAAAGTTATTAAGACAGATAGTGACTGTTATAGAGTCGAGAGAGTAATGAAATCACGCATGCGTAATAAACAAAAGGAGTATTTTGTCAAGTGGTTAGGTTATCCAGATAGTTTTAATTCCTGGATACCTGTGAGTAATGTAAAAAGTATTTCAAAGTAAACGTATATGACTAATGACATTACGGGTGTTATGTTCATTTGTCGCTCACTTAGCCATGGTCAGTCAGTTTTACCTTACTCTTCCATCAAATAGTTCTATGGAATATTTTCCAGCCAATACGCTGACAAATTTTAAAACCAAACTAGCTCAACCTTTAGAACTGACAGGAGAATGGGAAGTGGCATTCTCTGAGTTCCAGTACCCCTGTAGCTGGTACAATTTATGTAATCTTGACAACCATATTTATGTCGATAGTGGTGGTCAGGGTTTTCCTTCAGTGAGTATTATTCGGCATGGGTACTACACAACCGTGAAAGAGTTTGTTTCCGCTGTAAATAAAACATTAAAAACAGACGCAAATGGTGATATCTGGCTGACGTACAATCACTTAACTTGAAAAATGGCTACACATGTGAGAAACAAGGCGACGTTGGGTTTGACTGGTCAGTTTGCAAGTATGGTTGGATTTGATAAAAAAGAGAGGTGATGATAACAAAGAATGTGGAAGCTCCGTTACCCGTAGATTTGGAAGCTGGATTTCACGCCATGTATTTGTACACAGATATTGTCGAGCCTCAGTTAGTAGGTGATAGTAAAGTTTCCTTGCTCAAAGTTGTCAAGTGCAGTGGCCAGTTTGGGGATAATGTAAGCGTAAATTTTCCGAATCTTCAATACGTCCCAGTGAATGTAAAGTCATTTGAGACGGCGGATGATACACAGGAAAAAGTACCACTTGAGTTTGGGAAGGTGATCGTAACACTTCATTTCAGACAGAGAAGATCTCCTTTATTCATATAACTATGAGGCATACGTATATACCCAACGCAAATGAATGTAAAGTGTATTACTTGAGAAGTCAAAATGGTGGGGGGCTACGTGGTTTCCATGGAGCTAGAATACAGCAAGGGTATGTCCTTGGCAGTTTTTCAAGAGTATTGCTCGTGTTGCCATACCTTTGGTCAAGAAAGGTGTAAATGCAATTGGTGGAAAAGCAATAAAAACAGCTGTGAATGTTGGTCAAGACGTACTAGAAGGAAAAAGCGTAAAACAAGCAGTCGCAAGCAGAGGACGGCAAGCTGTGAATGATCTAGCAAAACAGGGTGTGGATAATGTCAAACGCCAAATTGGGGGAGGTTCTACGAGAAAGAGCACAAATCAGCCCGGACCATCAAAACGTTTAAAAACTGGTTCTCGAAAGAAAGTCATCACTTCCACTCGAGCAAGTAAAGGAAGAACATCACCACTCAATACACCAGAAAATATTTTTGATAGTCCACCTACTAAAAAATGGCGCAAGCAGTAAATGTCCTTCATAAAGATTCATGTGGATGTGGAAAATCAGAACTCGAATTATTTACAGTACCACCTACACAAATTGAAATGAACAAGGAATTTTGGGAAAGTGTTGATCCTGTTGCAAGCGTTCAAACTTCTGACACTATTGAATTCCTTTGTGCCGCTAATCCGGACGTCTACACAGACCTGGCAAACAGCTACCTTCACGTGAAAGCAAAAATAACAAAGGCAAATGGTACTGATCTGGATGCCAATGAACAAATAAGCCCTGTGAACCTGTGGATGCACACATTTTCTCAAGTTGACATTTTCTTAAACAATAAACTTGTTACACCTTCAAGCACAGCATATCCGTGCAGAGCGTACATAGAAACCATATTAAATTTTAGTAAAGATACCAAATCATCGCAGCTTACATCCGCGTTGTTCTACAAAGACAAAGCCGGGAAAGTGGAGTCTGTAAATCCCGTGGCAAATGCCGATGCTGTGAATACCGGACTAAAGGAGCGCTATAATCTTTCTAAGGAAAGCAAAATGGTTACCATGGAGGGAAAAATTCATTCTGATCTTTTTGCCCAAGAACGTTACATTTTGGGTGGGGTTCCTATTAAGCTCAAGCTTGTGCGTCCTGCCTTTTCTTTGGTATCTTCAGCCGACCCAGCCACCTACAAAGTTGTGATAGAAGATTTGTGTCTTCCATGTATGTAATCATAGAAGCCCTCAATCATACCACGGCCAAGTACCCCATCAACAGAGTTGAATGCAAAGTGTTTTCTGCCCCAAGAGGGAACTACTCTGGAAACCAACCCAATATCTTTAAGGGACAATTACTTGATAGAATTGTCATTGGCATGGTTGATTCCACGGCCTTCGATGGATCTTTTAAGAAGAATCCATTCAATTTTAAAAACTATGATATCACCTATCTTGGATTAACTGTAAATGGGGAACATTTACCTAGCAAACCACTACAGATGAAATTTGGTGATGCAGAAGGTGCCAACTATGTATCGGCATTTCACACATTGTTGGCTGCTTCAAACAAGGGAATGGCATCACGCGTGACGAGTACGCTAACGGCTACATATTTTTCGTGTTTGATCTGACAGCTGATCTTTGCGCCAGAGATCATCTGAAACCTATTAAAAATGGTAATGTCCCACTGGAAGTTCAGTTTGGTTCAGCTCTTAACCTGGCCATAAATATCATGGTGCTCGGAGAGTTTCAAAACCTTATTGAGATCGATGCTAACCGCAACATGTTGTGTGGTTATAACAGTTAGAATGAACACTCTGCAGATTTTAAATGTACTAAAAAGTGACCCATTTACCCAAGTCTGTGTTTACTAGCGTACTACTGTCGGATTGACTACCTGACACTATATCAGAACAGCCCAAGGGATTTGTTGTAAATGCCGATGGTAGTGATGCCCCCGGCACGCACTGGGTAGCTATTTACCTGGCAGCTGATGGAAAAGGAGAGTTTATGGATTCTTACGAACAAAGACCTACCTACTACAGCGAACACTTTAAAACATTTTTACAAAACAATAGTAGTACTTATATTTACAATAAACATGTCTTACAGTCGCAATGTGAGCGGCTAGTACTGCTTGTTTTATGCATTACATAGATGTAGAAATATGCCCATGTCAACTATTACTAATATGTTTACAAACGATAAGGAATGGAACGATATGCTTGTAAGGGATTTTATACGTAAATGGTTTTTTGTGCAATAAATGTATTAAAAGACAAACAAGTTATTCTAGTTTCATAAATTTATTTATTTCATACGTCATACACTATTTAAACCATTTGTATGGTCGTCTAGCTACAAGCACTTTCAAAAGTGTTGGGACACATCAAGATTTTCACTAAAATATTGTTAAACCTCCGCCCTTCTCGCCCCCTATTCAATGTTGAGTCATGGCTGCCACATATTTGTGTTGGCCATTGATACTCGAGCATCAAACCCAACATTGAATGGGGGAGCAGGGGAGGGGGAGGTCAAATTTTTTGACGGGATAATTGTAGAAAGCCAAATGTAACGTGAAACCGTTGGTGTCCCAACTACTTTTGAAAGTGATTGTCTGAGCGGCTCAGCAAACTCTGGAACTTTGTCTCATTTTAACAAGACATGTTTAAGTAATTCGGGTAATAATTTTTATTGTGTACCTCCGAAATTGTTTAATAACATCTACTTACAGTTGTACATGCTCTAATTTATAGCAAATTTATAGCTTATATAAATTTAAGTTAATGAGGCAATGTGTTGAAGGTAAGCTTTTATGTATAAGGTGCGAAAAGATAGTTCCTTCCGACTACGTCAATGAGATAGTCCTGTCTTATCTTATCAAGTTATAATAATGGCTGAAAGCCAAACTAGCTGCAATCCTTTCACGTGTAATGCTTGTGTTATTGCATAGGCATGTAAAACCTCCTGTGGTGTGGAGGGAATTAACCAATGATAAGGCTTATTCCAGCACAGGGTACTTGCACATATTATGCGGATCACATCATAGGACCACCATTCACAGTTAGCACTCGTGCAGTAAACTTGTTTAAGAAAATTTTAGAAAATTATAGCATTTTCGCTTGTCGTATTCGCGATGCCTCCAGTTCGCAACAGGAGAACGCTCGCGGACAATGATGTCACAATAGACGATTTACGACGGAGGTGCAAGGAAAAAGGCCTTTCAACTACAGGACGAAAAGCAACGTCAATTTCGCGTCTGCAACAACACGCTTCGGAGAATACGAATCCTGGCACTTCCACGAGATCAACTGTGGAACAAAATGAGCCCGGTCTTTTAAACAACGCACAACTCTCCCAGATCCAATCGATCATATCACGCAGCATCGAGCAAGCCATGAGTGAAATCGCTACCAATGCCGCGCGTGCAGCTGTGAATGCCATACAAAATTGGCCACAACAGTCAACCCCGTCAACGTCTGTCGACCACCCTGCCATATCATCCCACAATATCACGGACGCTTCAATCTCATCTTTGGCCGACGTTGGACAAGCAGCACTATCGGTTCCAGTAGTTGATTTAGCCAGTTCAGAAGCAACGCCATGGTATGGACACGCCGCGCTCGACGTTCCAGCTGCGTATGTTAAACAGATTCAAAGTGGTGAGTTTTTTGATTTGTCAAAACTATTACCAAGCGATTTTCCTGCTGCCGATGACGGGGAGCCCGTCATCCTAACCCTAGAGAATTCAATAATACGAGTTAAGAAATCTAACCACCCAACCCAAAAGATTACAAACATTGAACAATGGACAACAGCATTTACGACTTACATGGGTGTGTTGACGTCTAAATTTCCTGGGAGGTCACAAGAATTACTGCAGTATATGTCTTTGATTCGCCATGCTGCCCAAACCCATAGGGGCCTTGGTTGGTGTACCTATGACCCCAAGTTCCGGCGAAAAGCAGCTTTAAATGCAACTCTAAAATGGTCAGAAATAGATCAGCAACTATGGCTCTGTATCTTCACTGTTTCTCCTGAAATTCTGAGGCAGGAATATCCGCTTTTTTCAAATGGACCCCAACATACAACCTCCTCAGGGGCCGTTAGAGGGGGTATCTGCCATGAATACAACCGAAAAGGTGAATGTAAATACACCCAGTGTTCCTACCATCATGTGTGCAACAGATGCTCAGGTAGCCATCCAGGATACCAGTGCAGCCAACACCCACCAGAACATGACCACACCACCAACAGCCGCCAGATCAAAGAAACGCTAAGACTGATAATAAGTTACCTACACCTATATTAATTGATAATTTAGAATATGCTCTTACTGATCACCCAGATAAACAATTTGTAGTTCAAATTTGTAATAATTTTAAGGGGTGGTGCACAAATTGGTTTTGAGGGGAAAGCTCCAAGGTTCTCTCGTAACTTACCAACAGCTTTGGCTGACCCAAACGTGGTAACACAAAATTTGGCACATTAAATTTCTTTAGGCCGGGTGGCTGGTCCATTTGATACCCCACGTTTCCCAAATTTTCAGGTTTCACCAATTGGCTTGGTCCCAAAAAAGAACTGACAAATTCCGGACAATTTTTTATCTCTCTTTTCCTAAATCAGGTATGACCAGCATAAACAGTGCTATTTCTAAAGATGATTTTGCTTTACAGTAATGTTACAATTGACCATGCTACGAAGGCATAAAGCATGTGGGCCAGGGCTGTTTTTTAGCTAAGACTGACATAGAATCTGCATTTCAACTTATTCCTGTTTATCCCGACGACTATGAATTACTAGGCATGCATTGGAAAGGAAAATTTTATTATGATACAGTGTTACCTTTTGGCCTCCGAAATGCACCCTATCTCTTTAATCAACTTTCTGGTGCAGTTGAGTGGGTATTGGTTAATAAATGTCAGATTTCCTTTGTATGTCATATCTTAGACAATTTTCTAATTATCAAACCTCAAGCTGACATCTTACCTATAAATAGTTTATGCCAACAGTCTTTCGGCCATGTTGATGACCTTCAAAAATTTGAATATTCCCATAGCGCTAGGTAAAACACAAGGTCCATTGCAAATTCTTGAATTTATGGGTATTATTTTGGACTCTGAAGATGGAAGCTCGCATTCCAGCTGAAAAAATTAATCGTTTGTCATTACTCATACAACAATTTGAAAATGGGCATTCTTGCACACTAAAAGAATTGCAATCATTAATTGGTAGCTTAAATTTTGCATGCAAAGTTGACCCACCAGGTAGGCCCTTTTTACAACGTATGATTGATTTAACCTGAAATATTAAGAAGTCTCACCACCACATAAAACTCAATGCTGGGTTCTACAAGGATTTACAGATGTGGAAGATTTTTATTTCAAATTGGAATGGGGCAAATTTTTTCATTTCATCTACTTGGGAAGGGTCTGACTTCTTAGAGCTACACACTGATGCATCTAGATCAAAAGGGTATGAAGGGATTTTTAAATCTAAGTGATTTCAGGGGACCTGGCATGCCCAGCAACAATTAGGCTCACCTGGCATAAGCATTGCATGGCAGGAACTATTTGCCATTGTAGTTGCATGCCAAATTTGGGGGGAGCTCCTCAGCAAGAAACGAATTCTTTTTAAATGCGATAATGAAGCAGTAGTTAGCATGATCAACACCAAACGTTCACACATCCCTAGGGTTATGGACTTAATACGCCACTTACAACTTCTCACAATGCAATACAATTTCTACATAAAAGCCCAGCACATACTTGGAAAACGAAATGCAATTGCTGATTCTCTTTCTCGTTTCCAGCACAAACGGTTCAGCGAGTTGGCACCACTAGCAGATCCCAACCTATACCCGATTCCAGCTGCACTTCTAACCATTTAAATAAGGACATAGAAAGGTATTTAAACTTGTCAATGGCATCATATACCAAGCAGACATACTCGTCGGGTGAAAAACGTTTTCTGGAGTTTATACATTTATTCAAAGGTAGCACAATGCAACAATGCCTTCCTGCCTCTGAAGCTTTATTGACTGAACTCGTTGCTTATTTGGCAAAAAACATCAAACATTCTTCAATAAAAATCTATTTAGCCGCCGTCCGTCCGTCATTTTCATATTCGTCAAGGTTTTCGTTTAAATTTGCAAAAGATTTCTCGCCTCCAGCTGGTCTTGCGTGGTATAAAGAGATCTCAAGGGGGCAAAATTCAGATCTGTCTACCTATTGAAATTATTTCATCACATCTTCGATTCACCACATGAAATTATTTCATCTGCTACTTTCAATTCCGTCCACTGAAAACTATAATTCAATTATGATTTGGGCCGCCATGACTTTGGCTTTCTCTGACTAGGAGAGTTAACCTGCAACTCAAAGTTTAATCCAGAAGTACATCTGACACTAAGGGACGTTTTACTAACACCAAGCATGAATCCAGCATCTATGACAATCCGGATTAAAGAATTCAAAACCGATCCTTTTCGTATTGGGCAATCTATAACAGAAGGAGCATGTCACTCTCCGCTTTGTCCGGTCTTAGCTATGAAATGGTATCTTTCAACAAGAATAATGGCCCATTATTCGTTCTTTCCTCGGGTAAGCCTTTGACAAAGCAACTTCTGACATCTGAGACACGGTCACTGCTTCAAAAATCTGGTTTCAATGCAGCGCATTATGCTGGTCATAGCTATCAAACTGAGGCAGCAACAACCGCTGCATTGCTATTGTGGCTAATCAAAACCTTAGGACGTTGGACATCTGATTGCTATGAACGATGTATAAAAATTCCTCCTGTCACTCTATCTGGGGTATCAGCCACTCTAACAAGTAGCTTAGCGTAAAAAAAAAATGGGAGAGAAGGGTATGCCATTCGTCTATGGGGAATGCACATTTGTGCATTTGTGGGGATGAAGTCTCTAAAATGTCAACTTCAGCCCCATAGACTCAATACGTCACATATATACAATATCTATTTGAGGACTGTCCATAGGGGCCTAGTGCCCCTTGGTCAGGTTAAGGACTGTTCATTGGCGTTTTTATGCTCCCTGGACAGGTTGGGGCCTAAGAACTGTCCAAGTGTTGTTATCTTGGTCAGGTTTCGTCAGGGATTGGCCACCCCTGGCAAGGCTCTATTACAGAGCATTTTCAGTTCAGAATCAGTGCAGCATAGGATGTGACATGAGTAGGGATGAAGCCACGCATTGTACAACTGGAGTCTTCTTACCCCAGAACCCCTTCTCCCACATAAACTTGCATTTTTCAAGTGTTACTTTTTATTCAACAGCTTGGGTCATTAACAATATATTTGAAATAATAAATAAAGAAATACCATTTAGTACAGGCATATATTATTATCCTTTATACATATGACGTATTCGTAGTAAAATATGCATAGCGATATGATGTTTGAAGCCAAACTTTTTCCACACATGAGTTTAGTGTATGTTTATCTGTTAAACCAACTATGGCATACACTATTGTTTAAGATGCATAGCAAGTTGAATATATAACACGTAAATTAATCAACTTTCTGGTGCAGTTGAGTGGGTATTGGTTAATAAATGTCAGATTTCCTTTGTATGTCATATCTTAGACAATTTTCTAATTATCAAACCTCAAGCTGACATCTTACCTATAAATAGTTTATGCCAACAGTCTTTCGGCCATGTTGATGACCTTCAAAAATTTGAATATTCCCATAGCGCTAGGTAAAACACAAGGTCCATTGCAAATTCTTGAATTTATGGGTATTATTTTGGACTCTGAAGATGGAAGCTCGCATTCCAGCTGAAAAAATTAATCGTTTGTCATTACTCATACAACAATTTGAAAATGGGCATTCTTGCACACTAAAAGAATTGCAATCATTAATTGGTAGCTTAAATTTTGCATGCAAAGTTGACCCACCAGGTAGGCCCTTTTTACAACGTATGATTGATTTAACCTGAAATATTAAGAAGTCTCACCACCACATAAAACTCAATGCTGGGTTCTACAAGGATTTACAGATGTGGAAGATTTTTATTTCAAATTGGAATGGGGCAAATTTTTTCATTTCATCTACTTGGGAAGGGTCTGACTTCTTAGAGCTACACACTGATGCATCTAGATCAAAAGGGTATGAAGGGATTTTTAAATCTAAGTGATTTCAGGGGACCTGGCATGCCCAGCAACAATTAGGCTCACCTGGCATAAGCATTGCATGGCAGGAACTATTTGCCATTGTAGTTGCATGCCAAATTTGGGGGGAGCTCCTCAGCAAGAAACGAATTCTTTTTAAATGCGATAATGAAGCAGTAGTTAGCATGATCAACACCAAACGTTCACACATCCCTAGGGTTATGGACTTAATACGCCACTTACAACTTCTCACAATGCAATACAATTTCTACATAAAAGCCCAGCACATACTTGGAAAACGAAATGCAATTGCTGATTCTCTTTCTCGTTTCCAGCACAAACGGTTCAGCGAGTTGGCACCACTAGCAGATCCCAACCTATACCCGATTCCAGCTGCACTTCTAACCATTTAAATAAGGACATAGAAAGGTATTTAAACTTGTCAATGGCATCATATACCAAGCAGACATACTCGTCGGGTGAAAAACGTTTTCTGGAGTTTATACATTTATTCAAAGGTAGCACAATGCAACAATGCCTTCCTGCCTCTGAAGCTTTATTGACTGAACTCGTTGCTTATTTGGCAAAAAACATCAAACATTCTTCAATAAAAATCTATTTAGCCGCCGTCCGTCCGTCATTTTCATATTCGTCAAGGTTTTCGTTTAAATTTGCAAAAGATTTCTCGCCTCCAGCTGGTCTTGCGTGGTATAAAGAGATCTCAAGGGGGCAAAATTCAGATCTGTCTACCTATTGAAATTATTTCATCACATCTTCGATTCACCACATGAAATTATTTCATCTGCTACTTTCAATTCCGTCCACTGAAAACTATAATTCAATTATGATTTGGGCCGCCATGACTTTGGCTTTCTCTGACTAGGAGAGTTAACCTGCAACTCAAAGTTTAATCCAGAAGTACATCTGACACTAAGGGACGTTTTACTAACACCAAGCATGAATCCAGCATCTATGACAATCCGGATTAAAGAATTCAAAACCGATCCTTTTCGTATTGGGCAATCTATAACAGAAGGAGCATGTCACTCTCCGCTTTGTCCGGTCTTAGCTATGAAATGGTATCTTTCAACAAGAATAATGGCCCATTATTCGTTCTTTCCTCGGGTAAGCCTTTGACAAAGCAACTTCTGACATCTGAGACACGGTCACTGCTTCAAAAATCTGGTTTCAATGCAGCGCATTATGCTGGTCATAGCTATCAAACTGAGGCAGCAACAACCGCTGCATTGCTATTGTGGCTAATCAAAACCTTAGGACGTTGGACATCTGATTGCTATGAACGATGTATAAAAATTCCTCCTGTCACTCTATCTGGGGTATCAGCCACTCTAACAAGTAGCTTAGCGTAAAAAAAAAATGGGAGAGAAGGGTATGCCATTCGTCTATGGGGAATGCACATTTGTGCATTTGTGGGGATGAAGTCTCTAAAATGTCAACTTCAGCCCCATAGACTCAATACGTCACATATATACAATATCTATTTGAGGACTGTCCATAGGGGCCTAGTGCCCCTTGGTCAGGTTAAGGACTGTTCATTGGCGTTTTTATGCTCCCTGGACAGGTTGGGGCCTAAGAACTGTCCAAGTGTTGTTATCTTGGTCAGGTTTCGTCAGGGATTGGCCACCCCTGGCAAGGCTCTATTACAGAGCATTTTCAGTTCAGAATCAGTGCAGCATAGGATGTGACATGAGTAGGGATGAAGCCACGCATTGTACAACTGGAGTCTTCTTACCCCAGAACCCCTTCTCCCACATAAACTTGCATTTTTCAAGTGTTACTTTTTATTCAACAGCTTGGGTCATTAACAATATATTTGAAATAATAAATAAAGAAATACCATTTAGTACAGGCATATATTATTATCCTTTATACATATGACGTATTCGTAGTAAAATATGCATAGCGATATGATGTTTGAAGCCAAACTTTTTCCACACATGAGTTTAGTGTATGTTTATCTGTTAAACCAACTATGGCATACACTATTGTTTAAGATGCATAGCAAGTTGAATATATAACACGTAAATTATTTGCATATTTGATGCAAATTTTGAACACATAAGTGAATAATATTTCACCTGTCTTGCTATGAGGAATTTTAATTGAACATTTTCCCCTTGGGGGTGAACAAAAATTTGGGTTTTTGATGGATGACGATCCTTCACAGACGGGCAAGAAAATAGAACGGCGTGAATAATGTTAATATGACATAACTTTTAGCCTTGAAAGTTCGCCAGACTCCAGTCCAACGAAGAATATAATATTGTCATATTGTGAAAGGATAACTGGACAGCCAAGCCATTACGAAAGGCAAAGAGTAGGAGCTTTGATAAAGTTTATGCAGGAGTACATAAAACTATTACTGGACACCAAATACCCTTATTAACAATATTAATAAAGTGACATATAATCCTTACTAATGACATTGCTCACGGTTGACACTTTTTACTGCACACAATTTTAACGTTTTTTGCCAACAGTAAAGCGTTAAGTTTCTAAATATTTTAACAAACATGTGGCAATAATGTCCAGAATACACATTTCTTGATATGGTAATCTTAACTTGTCAGGAAACTTTGTGAATAGTAGAAAATAGAACGGTTGACACCTAAATCTAAAAATGTCTATTTGAGATATCATTTCTATTCTGAAATAAAAGTGTCAACCATGCTAAAACTTAAGTAAGGAGTTTATAGCTGTTCATTTTTAGCATTATTATTGTTTCGTGCACTCAAGATAATGTATTCAATTTCAAACTTCATTCAAATCTTTTTATACAGTCATTATTTCAGATTTTGTGAGTGTCAACCGTGCTGTGTCAACCGTAGCGACAACCACTTGTGCATGCAATCAATGAAATGTGATCGTATGTATCAGAAGGCATTGAAAAGATTGCATCCGATGAATGAAACATCAATTCTATGGTATTGTACTGACTAAACATTGTCAAATAGATATTTCTGCGAATAAAAGCACCCGACGTTTAACATTTTAATCCCCATTACTGTTTACTTTCGCGAGAGTATAATAACCAGAAGTTGACTGCCATCTGTTAATGCAAGACGTACTGTATTATAATTAAAGAAAAAATACACATTCCACTGATATCTATGATGATAAAATAGACTATTCTAATTCATAGCTGCAAGCTAGAATGAAATACTTGAATTTAAACATATTGTATTGCACATATATGCTAACCCCAATACGCAATATTCTATTAATTATTAACTTAGTGACATTTTGTTCCAAATTGTCCGTTCGGAAACCCTACATAATCTATTTATCCGAAAATTGTGTTCTGGCATACATACGTGTTCATATTTCAAAGCTACTTTTGTTTAGAACATGGAAAGTTGTAATAGAGTGTTATTTCACCGCAGACAATCACTTTCAAATGTGTTGGGACACATCAAGATTTTCACTAAAATATTGTTAAACCTCCGCCCCCCTCGTCCCCTATTCAATGTTGAGTCGTGGCTGCCACATATTTGTGTTGGCCATTAATACTCAAACATCAAACCCAACATTGAATGGGGGAGCGGGGGAGGGGGAGGTCAAATTTTTTGATGGGATAATTGTGGAAAGGCAAACGTAGCGTGACACCGTTGGTGTCCCAACTACTTTTGAAAGTGATTGTAGTTGAGCCCGCCGTTTTCTAGCATTAGGCCTAACCCCCATCAAAGGTGGTGTAGCAACGCTATTAGCTTCTTCTAGTTCGGGTTGGTGTAGTGCCCCGATTTTATAATCTCGTATTGTTTTTAAACAATTCTCATTTCTAACAATTTTCTCTGGGATATTAACATCACGTAACACTTTTGCGAAAAGTCTCCATCCTTGAGGATTAAAATTCTTCTGGTGACGTAGCGCATCGTTAACAAGATCTATCACATTACTTCCCGGTACAGGCTTCCCATCATAAATAAGCTGGGCTTTGTCGTCCCATGTGATCAAATCTTCATTTTCTTTTAATTTCTTAACCAATTGTCGAGCTTTGGATTTCATTGTAGGGGGGACGCTTTCCATAATATCACCCTCTACATGGTCAGGCAAGTCTACAGTTTCGAGTTGTGCTTCTGGCTTGTCTGCCGTTGGTTTAGAGGGTACAATGCTTACTCGAACTGGCTGACTAATTCTTTTATCGTAATAGCCTAGGTAGCACTGAAATATTTGACTATAGAATCGAGCTTTTTCATCTTCAGTGATGTCCTGTCTCTCAAGCAAACTACTCATTTCTCCATCTAAATGATTCACTTGAGAGGTCAAAGGTGGAACCAGTGGTTTTCTTTCGGTCTTATTCTCTGCCATATGCTCTGGAACAAGGACTAAACGCTTTACATGTTCATTACTTAATCAAAAGACTAGCCAATTGTTCAACTATTGGTGTAAGGATTAATGACAAAAAACCTTCCCCCTTTTGTAAAAGCACTTCTCTTCGCTGATTCAAAGGGTTTCGATTGTCAGCAACAAAACGTAAATCTTCTTTGAATGGGGTTAATCCTTTCAACACACTATGATTAACTTTAATTGCTTTTAAATAAACGTTCATACAACACTCTGTCAACACCTCTAGCAGATCGTCGTGTGCGACTTCAAGTAGCGCCTTTCATTGAGACAGAGTACACTTTCGTAACACTTTTAAAAAGTCAGAGTTCATTCTAAGACAAGCTGACATGACTAAATCAAACTTGTTACGATGAGACAAATTGTTTTATGTTCGCGGTACATAGACGTAGTGTTTGTCATTCGGAAATATGCCAGACCTCAAGCGCGTTTCATCTGGACATGTGGGTGTTAGGTCGATAAATAAGTATGAAAATGGTTCAGCTGTTGCCATTTGATATGCTTGTTAAAAATATTTGACGTTATGCGGGTAAATTTGCTTAGCTAAGTGAGTAACCTGACTTGCATCTCTGACGTTCTTTGTTATGGCGAATATGTAATTTTCGTTAAAAAAATTTTTTCTAGCAAAATTAACCTACATTTAAGCCTAAAATTCCAACAAAAAAGAAAAATTTTTTTCGGATATTTAAGGGGGGTAATTAATTTGTAGCAGATTGCTACATTGCCACATAAGGGTAAAAAATATAATAACTAGACAATTATATTTTATTGAAGGACAAACAGATTTTTTGTTTATTTTATTATTTCTTTCCCTAGGATTGCATTATTATATATAAATAGTATTTATAAAACTATATACTGTCCCCAATATATAACACTACTACCTACTAAATATAAACTACATGTATATATGTATATGTATGTATGAAACAAGTTCAACAACCCCAAGTTTAAATGTTGAATAAAATCTACTATTTAGAAAACAAGTTCAAAGCTTCAATAGAATATATAAAAAGTATTTAAAAAGTATCTATAAAACTACATACTCTCCCCAATATATAACAACCCCTACTAAATATAAACTATATACGTATTGTATATATGAAACAAGTTCAACAATCCCAAGTTCAAATGTTCAATAAAATCCACTATTTAGTATAAACAAGTTCAAAGTTTCAATAGAAATTTACTATTTGGTATGGTAGTCCACAAAACAGTTTTTCCCCTCTCTCAAGCAAAGGCAAACTTTGCGTTTGCTGCAAAAGATTTTGGAAAAACCATCCTTGCAAAATCGGCATCGACTGCGGTTTCCTTTTGTGGGGTTTGGCCAATGCCCAAGTTGATCATACCTTGTGTCATTTGGTTGCAAAGGTGTGGTGGGTTTGCGACCAACTTTCACTGCTGACGATGGACTGACTTCCTCTGCAGATCTTCGCTTGCTTGGTCTGCCTTGCTTACCACTGGTCGTTTCCATTGGAACAACTTTGTTGGTGGTCGTCAAGCTTTCAGCAATTTCCAAAACAAAGTCCAGCAAGGATAATTCTTGTTTCTTTGGAATTTCCAATTGCTCACAATGCATGTGGTAGTGGAGCCAAGCATTAACCTTGGCAATTGTCACAGGGTGCCAGAAAATTTTTATGCACCATCGTCTGGTTTTCATTTTGATTCGGTACAAAGAGATGAGCATGTCAGCCAAATCAACACCACCCATCCTTTTGTTGTATCTCAAGATCACCTGTGGGCACTGGATGTTCATATCCTTCTTTTCAGCTGGGCACCACCTTGTGCCCAATGGTTCCACACCAACACAGTTGGAGGCAATATGAACAGTGTTGTTGTCTAACCACGTGACAACAACTATCCCCGATTCAGCACCCAACTTGAAGTCTATGGCCCCACGTCCAGCTTTAGTCATGTCCTTGTTTGGCTGCAATGGACATCCTTGAATGCAGTTGGCACGCATGGTGCCACATGCTAGTATACCCCTGTTCTTGAGGTAAATTAGCAAGTCCAATGTGGTACACCAGTTGTCAAAAAATAATTGATGACCACTGTGGGAGGGCAAATGTTCACAAAGTCTTGCAACAACTTGGGCAGATTTCTGCAGGTGCTTGTAGTCAGAATTTTCAACTATTTCACCCTTACCAGCATATATATATACTAGAAATACATACATGCAGCAACCCCTCGCCACTAACTAAGAGCATGCAACTAAATTTTCGGAATTACATGAAGTATTGTTGCAGGTTGTTGTCATAGCAACATGGCAATTGTTACTCTTTCTGTATATTTTTCAAAATGACAAAATATCAGTTTTTAATCCTTGTTGTATTGACAATTTTTTTAAATGGCACAACATTTGTCATCAGTATGTTATTACACCTAATGTAAGCTTAAATTTGGTATAAAATACGACCTATTAATTACGTTAATAATAAGAAGACAGTCTTGCATTCACAAAACATAAACTTACTCTGAAATTTAAACAGTGAATAGACTGGATGAGTACGGCTACGCCGGCCTTTATAAAGCATTAAAACACAAGTATAAATACGCATTATCAACAAACTTGCCTTGTGTTTCACGCCATAGTCAATTGTTCGTGCTTAATCTCTGTATTTTCCCCGAATTAATCTCTCTTCAATCTTCTTCGGCAGTCTCCTCAAGCCTTTGTCGTCATCTACGCTCGTTCTTGTTTGCTAAACGTTCTACTTCCTCGTTTTCCTTTCGCTGCTTGCTTGACTCCATATTTGTTGACCTGATAAATGCTTTTTATTTAATTTTTACAACAATAACTTTTTGCAAAAATCCAAAATATTATAGTGCAAAAAGCTAACTAAAGTTAAATATTTGCTGACAGTTGAATAACTTGAATTCGTGATTAATCAATCAACAATAAATTTTAAATCTGGCCAATCAGTGTTAGCCATTCATGATAGTCCGCCATATTGTTGAGATCAGCGAGGATGACGTCATGACATACCATTTTTACTACCTAACTACCACGAGCAACAACTTTGAACTCCCCTAATACGAAATTAGTAACCCTCGCCCCGGGCTTACGCCCGGAACGGCGCTTTGCGCCGTTGGCTCAGGGATAAAAGTCATACATAAAGCCAGAAGCCTCAGCATGAACCAAATTCTTGAACCCCCACTTCACTGGCTTTTTGGGGTTGTACTGGCAAATTCCACTGTACTTTGTCTTGGCTGGTATAATTTGTTCATCTATACAATGGCTCTCCTATGGGATAACCTTCAGGCACTGTTCTCGAACAATGTCAATAACTGGTTGAATTTTTGAGAGCTTTGAGGCGTTTTGTTCCAAGACACTGTTGTCGACAAAGTGGAGATTTGAACGCAGCTTCTCATATCGTTTCAATGGCATCTGGTCAGCAATGGTTGGGTATCTCATCTTTTGTGACCAGCACAACTTGTAGGGTGGAAGTTGAATGAGACCCATCTTCAAATGCATTCCAATAAATCGCTCCATCTCGGGCTTTGTGTTAATGGAGGTGCCTGATTTCTGGGTACGGTAAAGGTTGGTCTGTTGTGCAACCAATTCATTGATATCATCAGGCCAAAACTGTCTGAAATACTCAAGGGGTGATTTGATCTCTTCAATTTCATCTTTCTACTGGGTAAAACTCTCATCAGATGGTGACACATCTTTCTTTCTCCATTGAAATACTTTCCTGTTCCGTTGGATTGCCATATCTACAGCTGTGGTGTTCTCATTTTCCTCACTATTGTCATCATTACTGTTATTATCATCATTGCCTGCATCATCACCACTATCATGATCAGATGCACCATAATCAATATCATCACCATCTTCATCAGAGCTTAGTGATAGGTAGTAAAAGTGGTATGTCCTCACTGATCTCAACAATATGGCGGACTATCATGAATGGCTAACACTGATTGGCCAGATTTAAAATTTATTGTTGATTGATTAATCACGAATTCAACTGACTGCAAACATCTAAATATGCTTTTTGCGCTACAATATTTTGTATTTTTGCAAAAAGATTTGGCAACTTTCGCAACCAACGAAGGGTGGTCATTGACTCTTGAAGAGAGATTAATTCTGGGAAAATACAGAGAAGCGCCAAGAATTGAATACGGCGTGAAACGCAAGGCAAGTTTGTTGATAATGCGTATTTATACTTGTGTTTTAATGCTTTATAAAGGCCGGCGTAGCTGTACTCCTCCAGTCTATTCACTGTTTATTGTTTAAATTCCAGAGTAAGTTTATGTTTTGTAAATGCAAGACTATCTTCTTATTACTGTATTTCAAAATATTGACGAACTTTACATGTAAAAGAATATGAGCGAAGATACAAAATTGGCTTGAAACGGTTTTGTTTCAAACTCAAACTTTATGTAGATAAAAATTTAGTTTCATAAATATTTCAAAACGTCTAATATATGTAATTAGTAGGTCGTATTTTATACCAAATTTAAGCTTACATTAGGCGTAATAACATACCGATGACAAATGTTGTGGCATTTTAAAAAATTGTCAATAAAACCAGGATTAAAAACCCAATATTTTGTCATCTTGAAAAATTAATATAAATAACAACTGCCGTGTTGCTATGACAACAACCTATTCAAGTACTTCATGTAATTCCGAAAATATAGCTGCATGCTCTTAGTTAGTGGCGAGGGGTTGCTGCATGCATGTATTTCTAGTATGACCACTTTGCAGCAATGTAGCATATATGCTACAAATATATTTAGGACATTATTTAGCACACTCAAACACATTTATACACACAGGCAAATCGGATATGAAAAGCATGTTTTATCGCAAAATAAAATACAACTAAAACTTATATCAGAGCACTCTTCATGAAGACAGAACATTATAACAAACATAGAGGCTTAAAACTTACTGAAATCACTGATATTTGACAATTATTTTCTCACTACAAAACCACTTCTGTTCAAAATTTTTGCCATTACCACAATGTCAACAAAAAGGGTTGTGTAGCATTGTGGGTTAAAGTAGGAACTAGACCCAGCCTGCAAAAAAATTGCTCGGTTTTCTATTTGTAGCAGATCTGCTACAATGCCACTTAAAGGGTTAACACAATATAACTGGCGTTTAATGAAATGGTGCGGTGATCTTTACTCGGATGAAATAGGTTTTGAACTATGTAAATCATGCTGAGATTGCCATGATGAGACGTTTTTGTAAACAATTTTGCAATCACCGAATCTTGCTCTCCCATCATATCGTCAAATATATAAAGATTTCGCGTTTTGGGGTTGATACTGTCGAATATTACACCTGATACACCTTCCATAAACTCAATCTTGGGAATTAATGATTTTATCTTAGCAAATGTATCCTGATACTCGGAATAAAAATATTTAATGTTCTCAGGCGGCAGGTCAATAATCACTTGAACGTTCCCTAACAATTTCTTGACAAACGTTGTTTTGCTAGTTTTTGTACCGCCTGAAACAAGGACGCCGAAGGGATGTGCTAGTTGTAACGAATACATGACTAAACTGAGCAACGTAAGTTTGCAAAAACGTTATATATACCATTTCATATTCTATCGCTTTGATGTATTTTCATAAGTTCGTTTAAAATGCGATCCAACGGGAGAATTTTCGCTTGCCTTAAACATAGCCACTCTAGGGGGATGGTCTGGAGATTTCGTTTAACTTCAAAAGATGCCGGCTAAAATGTTGCGCCATGCAAATTTAGGGTATCATGTGGTACTACACCGTGCACAAAATTAAGATGGCGGAATGCGAAGAGACCTGCAAGAATGAGATCGATGGGGTTTTAGAGCTGTTGGACGCTGATATCTTAGACAGCGAGAAAGAACTCCAGCACGCATTTGCGGAAGCAATTGAAGAAGTAAGTTCACCTCGTCTTGGCAGATATATTTTAATGTGCACGGCCGTCGCTAGAACGTTATTTGGGGGGGGGCAGTTAATATGTATATAACTTCGGTATTTTGATGCTATTTTCTATGTATTTTCAGATGACAGATGGCGAATATTGTTGCAGTTTTTGTGGGAAAAAGTGCAAAAGTAAAGGTGGTTTGTCCAGGCATAAAAATTCTAAGCACAAAAGTCTAGAAGGGTGTACGAGTTCTTCCAGTAAAATTGACCACAACAGTGGCAATATATTTAACATTGATGATTATATTAACCTGATAAATCAAAGTTGCAAGAGTTTAGAGAAAGTTTAGACAACTTATTGCAAGGAACCCATCACAAAGATATCAAAAACAGACATTGTTGATAACCTGGAACAAAACCCTACGGTAGACAGTCTTTTCCAAGAGTGGGTAAGGTCTTCTGACTTGGAAATATCTAATGATGTGTCCAAAGACATTTTACACCAAGTCTTATTACTCTATGTAAAAGTGAGATCATTCAGCTTTGCAAGATGTGATAAATAAGCATAAAGCTGAACAGAAGCAGTCCAAGTCAAAGGCATTGAGAAAAGAAATAAAAAATAGTTCAGATAAACCAACAATTAATGAATAAAAAATGTCCACAACATTTGGAAAATACCAGGACCACTAGAAAATACCAGGACCTGGTTTTAATATGAAGGATTTCACTATTTTTGATTACTTGTTAGTTTGATTACTTGTCTTTTTGATTACTTGTTAGACCTAATTGGATAACTTTTTTCGTTTCCGTCTCGGTAGTGGTGTATTATCAACAGCTTGTGCACGCTTTTGAGTGGAGGTTTTTCCTGAAGTATTACGGAGAATTTGAGAACTGGACCTATACATTCTTATCTTGTTGTCATTGTAGCCAAACGTGTATATGGTTGGATTGTCTGATCTTCTACCGATTTCTCTCTGCTTCCCAAAGTATTGCTCGACAGGATCCTGACAGAAATGGTTTGTCAATACAAATTTGACCCCAGCACCAAGCAGGAATTTGATAAGTGCCATCATTGAATAAATGCTGATCTTTATTCCTTCGAATGTCTGACGAGATAGGAACATTCTTGCTCGTGCATTGTCATCAAAATTACCAGGTCGATCTTTAATACTTCTTTGCCATTCAAACAGATAATGCAGAAATTCATCTGTTAACCATGAAAACCTTTCATTGTTTACATCTTCATATGGCAACAGGAATGCCTTTCGAGTCTTGGTACCTTCTGATGATGCATTGAAGCAATCAAAGAATTTGTCCATCATTTCACAAAATTTGGCAGTTCCTGCAGTGTCAGGTGGACCAAACGCTTTTAACACGTTTGCCATTGTTGAGCTTAACACTTGAGCTGCAAGATTTACGCGCATAACTGAATAAGATGTAAGGTTAACATGGTCAGTGGTTATCTTTGGAAGAAGGTGAAGCCCATCTTCAAGGTCAGAGAAGTACATATCTGATATATGATTCCACAACAGGGTATTTCCTTGGTTCCAAAGAAGCCTTTTGCGATTACCTGATAAATGTTAAAAAAAAATAAAAAGTTAATACATATGAAGATAACAGTTTGAAAGCTTTGCTGTGTTGCAGCTTAATCTGGCAAATAAATTAAGCTGTAAAATTCCCTGTAGTGCAACCTTATTTGTTCACTTTTATCTAACCTCAGACTTACAATGATAGGTGTGAATCGATCAGTAAAGTAAATAAGTGCTTAGGGTAAAAACAAAGAATGAAGTACTTTTAGATTGATCCTGAATTTGACTTGATATAATTACCTTTTACACAAACTTTTTATATAGCCATAAATGATTTTGTATATATTAAGAACATGAAATAACGAAACATGTAAAATTGTGCAAACTAGAACAGCAGTATTGTCTTTTACAAATAATTTTATAATATAGCATTTGTGAATCCTGAACGCTGATTGGTTAAGAGCCGTGTTTACATAACTTTTTTCATAACCACACAATTTCTTGTTTTTCCAATTTCCACTTGTGTTGATGTAACTGTATATCAACACGGAAAAATGTTTTATAATTCTTAAATAATCATATGGAAAAATGGACTAAAATTGTTTGAGTAGAAAATCATAGAAATCTGTTGAAAGAATAGAAGCTTCATTTAATGCTGATGACACAAGGTGCAATTACCTGATCCGGAGTTAAAAAGACAGTTTCGTGCCGTCTTTAGCAAGTGTGGAGGATCACTGAAGAAATAAATATTCCGGTCAGGCTGAAAGAGATTCTTGGTACAGTAGCATACATCTTTATCATTTCTGCCTTGAATCATTTCATGCATACAGAATAACCTCCTATTTGGACTTGCACCATCAGCAGTAGCACCAACAACTGCCAGGTTACATGTCATCTCTAATATGCTGACAGCTCTCCAAAATAGTGGAAAAAGCTGAGCTGCTGTAACATCAGATGTTGCAAAATATCCAACTGTGTGCTTCAATTTTGTTGTAATTCCTCTCACCATAAAAAGAAGAGCATGAGATGCAAGATGATCTAATTTTTCCAAAGTTGCAAAGTTTATGTCTGGATCACCAAGATCAACATATCCAATAAGTTCTCCAGAATGTTTATCCCAAATCAAGTTTGCTTGGATCTTCATTTCATCAAGAAGGATGAACACATATCTTTGACAGTCATTATACCCTGTGGTACTTTGTATCAGTTCTTGAATTACCCCAGGATTAAAGCCAGTCCTTGGTGGTATTACATTAGTGTAATCTCGAAGTACCCTTCTACTTGGCAATATAATTGTGCTATCCTTAAATGTTTCCCTCAATTCATCATACGCTGATGCTGATTTAGCTGCCATAGAAATGCACCATTTAATAACCATTGGATGATACCGTCTTCCTTGAGCTGCTCATGATGCAATTCTTTTTTGTTGATCCCAAAATAATTTCATAAATGGGGTCATTTTGTCACCATTCTCTGAAATTATATTCAATAAATCATTACTAAGATCATTTGTCACTGGCACACTTTTTTGGTCAACTTCAGTCTTCATTTTCTCTATTTCACGCTCAAGTTGTTTGCACTTTAACCTCTGAGCTTGAAGAGTTAACTTAATGCGGTTGGGTGATGTCACACTTACAGGAGCTTTATGCGATGCAGGCACATTCTCTCTGGCTCGTTTTCTTCTATTTGCCACCTCCTGTATACGAACACTGTGTTGACAAACACTACAATTACTTTCATCTTCATTGACAAGTATCTTGCAGTCCTTTGCTCTATTATACTCTTTGCATGGAAAAGGACTTGACGTCTCAGTTCGTTCAAATGGGTCAGTACTAATTGGCAGAACATGATGTACTGAATTACAAGTAAAGGCATCCTCTGTGTGTCCTATGCAGACTTTAAGTTGCAGTATTTCCCTTATCAAATCTGAAACTGTAATATTTCTGAGACTATGCTTAGTATTCTTGTAGATAATATGATCTTCTGGAAGAAACCAGCCATATACGATTAATGTAAAACCCAAGCTATCATCGATTTGAATGTCATAAGTTGGAATAATATATGGGATATCTACTTTCCATATTCGAACAACATTTTCTGTACATGATACACTCCAGTCATTTAACACAAGTTTTTTCACCCTGCTTGCCAGTTCCTTAAGACTCTTATAACATGTTGTTGTGGAAGCTGATACTCTTTCCTGTACAATAGCTCGATGCTTTCGTTCCTTTTTTTCAGGCTTCGTAATAAAGGAGTGAGACGACTCGACTGGTAAATTTTGCGTAGGCAATGCTCCATGCACAAGCTGCTTCTTGCTTAGCTTTGGGCCATGATCTGAAAATAAAATGTTATGTACACTTATTATTTGGATATATGACACCACGGGTCTGAATCATACAAATACGCCACAGGGTGTCAGCATTATAATACTGGTAAAATATGTGTAGCCCTGTAATGCATGCAACCATCTCACCAACTGTATAATCAAGTATTACATAACATCTAATAAATTTTAATTGACTTACAAATATTAATCTTTTCAGGGAGAAAATGTTTCTCAAACGTGTAACGAATCAGCAGCCAACTGCCTTTTAAAATCTTTGTCATCAACTCGATATTTAGTAAGGATATTCAGAAAATCCTGTCGCCATTTTCTGCTCGCATCATCCTTAGCCGTTGGAAGCTAGAATAGCCCGATTCCTTTTGTTCTACGATTTGTCCCGCATTGAAAATTAAAATTTTCTTCATTTTAATTGCAAATTTGAAAGTGAGTATGCTAAAATACCTGAAAGGCTGAAAGGCAATGTGCACGGTGATCATGACGTCACACGACAAAACACGGGACAATAGGATAGGCCGTGAGATCACGAAGTCTCCAGACCATCCCCCTAGAGTGACTATGCCTTAAATAATATTGTCTGTCTTTTGTCGACAAGTGATGATAATCTGCCAAATGATTAGAAAGTTTTAACAAGCCTTGCTTCCCACACAGGGGACAGTCTTTACGTAGATGCGGCATGATACAAACTAAAAGTATTGAACTTAAACATATAACTAAATATTGTTAAACACAAAACCAAATAAAATAGTTTTTGTAAAAGTCCCGTGTAGGGGACAAATTGTGTCCTGCAAGTCCCGCAAAGTGATATTTGGTTTTGCAAAAGCCCCGTGGAGGAATACAAAGTACCGTGGAGGGACAAATTAAGTCCCACGAGTCCCGTTTCAGCAAAACAAACCGATGCCCGCTCACGAACTTGATTCTATTATTGTCCAAAACCACATATATCGTGTTATATGATCCCCCGTGCTGTCAACATTAGTAGGTTTAATTGCCTCAGGGCAAAGTAAATAAGACACAGATGGTAATAACACGAACACATGTTAGTTGTTGAAAAGATATGTTCACAAAGGTCTATTTACAAGTTTTATATTTACAAAACTATTATTATATATCCAATGGAATGGTTGAAACACCGTCCTCCAAAACTTTACGTTTTGGATAAAAGTAACTAAAAGCGTTTTTAACTTGAACAAATGTACACATCTTATTATCTCAGCCTAGTTACTGGGCTTTCCCCATCGCGTTTCATGAGCGCGGCCACGCGTTTCATGACGTCACAGAGATGAATGCACGGGAAAGCCTAGCAGATTTCACAATCCAATATGGCGGACTATGATGAATACAAAGAAAGTAAGCAATGTACTCTGTTTCCTTGTACTCATCCTACTTGTGCGAATTCCAATAAATGGTAAAAAAAACTTGAACAGCACTATAACAGTGCTCATGAAGGGGAACAGTGCTGTTTAGAAGACTCCATAAAAGAGCGATGGAGGCGGCGAGGACAAAAAATGCTAAACAAAATTTTCCAGTCATGTTCTGATATGGTTAGTAAATATCAGCCTAGATACTAGGCCTTCTTATTTCTTCCTTTAATATTATAATTTAGAAAGACCGGAGATGAGAACAAAAATATATATGTACTATTTTCCATCATATATTTTCCAAACAGCCAGTTGGCAGAAAAAACGCGCTATAAAACACTATGAACAAAAAAACCCCACTATAAACGCTTAAACACTATAAATATACCTTATTCTTTTAAAGGTTGATGGTGAAAACTGATGGTATAACTTGACTTCATGTCGACAAGACTTTCAACTCCAATCGACAAGCACTGAAATAGCTGCATTGAAAATTGCTTGTGTATTGCTAGAACAACGGAAGTTGAAACAATATTCTGAACAACCAATACAAAGAAATAACTGTCAAAACACCCAATGAGACTGTAGTGTATGAAGTTTGGAAAGAAATTGATGAACAAAATAAATATGTTCCTAAAATTCAAACAAAGAGGACAACTGTTAACATGAGATGGTTTGAACAACACAAAGGATTTTCAGATATTGCTACAAACTCTGATTTTGTTACTGGTATGCAAGAGGAAAGATGTGATGATGTTGATGGTGTGAATGACCAGTTTTCAGCAGTACATATCAGCTTGGAGTCTTATATGACAGCCACAGAAACAGTCCTTAAACAGTTACCAATGCCTTTAACACAGGCCAAGCAACTGCTTCCACTAATGGAAGCTGTATTTGGCTATTCATCATTCCAGTTAAAACAAGAACAAGCTATTGATTCTTGCCTGAAAAAAAAGAACACATTTGTTGTGATGCCCACTGGAGGGGGGAAGTCTATTATATATCTCCTACCAGCATTGGCACAACATGGTATATCTATTATTATTTCACCACTTAGATCACTAATTGAAGATCAAATTTCCAGATGCACATCTCTCGGTATAGGCTCAGCCTTTATAGTGGGAAATGACTAATACCGAAAGAGAGAAAGTATTTTGTGACCTCAAGCAGTCACAATGTCCATTCAAGGTGTTATATACCACACCTGAAGTAATATCAACTGATAAAGTGCTTCATGATATTTTAATCTATTTTGCATTCAACTGGAACCATTCAGCAGTTTGTGATTGATGAGGCTCACTGTGTTAGCCAATGGGGTCATGACTTCAGACCATCATACATTGACATTAAATCACTTTTTCATGACTACCCTGAAACACCAGTTTTAATGCTAACTGCATCTGCAACAAATGAAGTTGTAAGTGAAGTGGTGACAGTGCTCGGATTAACAGATGTAGAAGTGATCACATCTGATTTTGATCGACCTAACCTGATTTATTTGGTCCAACAGAAGTCGTCAAGAACAGTAGCAGATATTGTTCATATAATTAAACAACTATCATGCTCACTTGTGTATTGTTCAACTCGAATGGATTGCGAAGAATTATCAGCGAAACTGGAGTCTCACAGCATAATGTCAAAGGCATACCATGGATCAATGAGTAAACAATTGCATCCTTCAAAGGCAGATGTCAAAAATATTTTTGGTGCCGCTAAGAAAGCTAAGGAAATGAAATCGGTGTTCCCACTGACCAACAGAGCTTATCACCTTGTACTAACTGCTCCAGTTACTGTTGCCAAGGACGAGAGAACTTCTAGTAAATTAAAAATTGTCAAAAATCTGTGCAGATCAAGGACCAGTCACGAAAGGTTGGAAGAACTTATATTCATAACTTACGAAAAGGACATCACAGACGAGATACCACCTGTGCTCAACTTTGCAACACTGTGGGCTTCTTTAAAATCAAGGATAATTGCGATCGTTATTGAGTATTGAACTCTAAGGCTTGTTAATATTATAATGACCTTAATGGTAAACTGTTATTGTGCATGACAACGTAGATACACCATATATGTAAATAAAGAAACCATATTATATACACATGTACATTGTTAAATAACCTTGATTTAGTATGAAACAATATTAATAAAGAACTTTGTGCTCTTATCTAAAAATCCACGGATGTTAAATAATTGTTAGCGTTTAATTGTTTAAAGTGGGCTATAGGCTATATGTTGTATTTTGAACCTGTCACAACAATAGAATGATAATATTTGCTCTAACTGCATTTGACATTTGCCCAAAGTTTTTTATCGTTTCTGGCTTATAAATTGTAAAGATAGACCACCTAAAAGGTAAAAGAACGTCAGTTAAATATGAAATCAACATCTTGGTATCATTTCCGGGGAATCTTACTTAATATTTGTTTACATTGTACAAATTAAAAGCGTGCGTTCGTGATTTTTCAACCCGCTCTGTCGGGACAACTTGGCAAAATGCGATTACATGGGAATTTCTGTCCCACCTAAGCAAGTAACTCAGAAAGTGCCAACCGGGGTCCCGCCTAAGCGGGACAACTCGTTTACCATGTAATCGTAATGCTGAAATAATAAGGAATAACAATAAAGAGCGGGTTAACTCTGCAAAGCGAGTCAACTCGCTTAGCTGGGAAAACTCACCCATGTAATCGGCCAATGTTGCGTGGTGTTCGTGTGGTCTTATCGGTTAATATATTCCCAAGGCACACAACTTCGCGAACAAAATGTAAACAAATTGTCGGCCTTTATTGCAAGCACTTTAAAAACCTACGAATATCCTGGAAACTGATTGCAACAACCAAACAAACGCCACGCAACATTGAATGACTATCGCGACAAAATAACAATGATATGCTGCGAGCCTCAGACAGCTATGAAAGGAACATGCATACAATTGCATAATTAATATTTAAGGTAAGAAACACAGATTTTTGGACTGCCTATGGTCTATCATAAAAATTATCTATTCGTAATTTCTATTGTTACATAAAAGCTCTCGTCTCATGTTTGTCAAACATGGAAGCAAGCCCGAAGCCACCCCAAACTTGTTACAGTTTCTATTGACTTAAAATGAAATGGCTTCCATCTTATAAAGTAACATGTTTACAATATAAAATGTTGTTTTAAACGTGCTGTAGCTATACTGACCGTAAAATGTAGGCTGTTATTTTGTTATTAATAAAGTACTTCTGCTCACCTCTGCTTAAGTATCACTCCGGTGGTTTTTACCCCATTTTCAAAATAATGCGCACAATAATATATTTAATAAAATAAAGGCTTAGCTTTATGTCATAGATTTGCTTCTCTTGATAATTATCATACAAAAATCAAACATGTTTTCGAGCATTCATTATGCAAAATGAAATGGTTGAAGCACAACCAGTGGAAAGTGTGGAAAATTGACTTGAATCCGAAAACACATTTAAAGAATACATGGCCAAACACAATTTTCATAGTCTTTTATATAGAGTTGCACAAGTTTGCTTCTTGATTGTCAGTACTAACAGAATTTCATACCGAGGCAAAGCAAATGAATGTGGAGTAGTTATAAACAGGGACCGCGAAGATCGGTAATTGAGGGGGCCCATATTCTTATACTCGGGTTCAGAAACCGTGAAAACAATCAATTTCAAAAGAAATTAATGAGGCAGAATCCGAATATATGAATATGGGCCCCCTCAATTACCGATCTTCCACAATCCCTGATAAAACTTTACAGTAAAGTAGAAATTAATATGGAAAAATGAAACAAATCACATTTGTATTATAAACAGAATATAAAAATACATAATTCATATATGTTTATATATTGAAATTTAAAAATTCCAGACAAGTCTAAATCGGGTCTAAACCGAAACAAAACAACCCAACTCAGTGACAAATGTGAAATCTGGCAAAATGGTATCCATGTGTAAATAGCTGTGTACTGCCGTTAAATAATATGAAAATTTTGTATCTAAAATATGTTAATACTTAGTATAACCATCGTTACTTATGAAGTGAAAGAAGAATATTTGCCGCTTCTTTGTCTTCATCACCTTCATCATTGTTGCATATCTGATATATTTCATTCTTTTGTTTTGTAGCAGTACAAGTTGATGCAGTTTTGTCAAATTCCAAGCTGCTTAGCCTGGTAGCCATATTTGCTCTGCTTCTTCCTCTGCTGTTGCAGGGAAAAGTTTATCATCATAATTGATATTAAACTTCTCTTGTTCGAGTGAAGATAACCGACTTTTTGTTGGGCATTTAATTCTGAATGACTCAAGCTTCTTCCTTATTGTAGTGTGAGATTCTGGATTATCTGGGTAAGGTACTGGTGTGATGGGGAAACCAATGAGCGTTCAAAATCATCATCGATTCTTTGCTGCAACAATGATCTAACTTCTTCGCATTTTGGTGCCCCGCTACTTTTAATACCCTGCTTGACGTAGGCGACATCTCTTTGTAATTTTAACCAGTTTCTAACACCGTTATCGGTATACTCATCAGGGAACGCGTGGATAAGCACATCTTCTAGGTCTTTATTGATGCTTTTGTGAACTCTTGTAAAAGCGGCTTCTCGGCCTGCATGCTCTTGTTGAAGTTTCTTTAATTTAGTTTGTAGTTTTCCGATTTCTTTTGTTCTTTCAATGATTTTAGTCTTAACGCCCGGGTGCTTGCTTAAATCACCACAGTCGAAGGGTGATTCGCATTTTTCTTAAACACATGACCGAACAGTGTGATTTCTTAAGTGACAGTTCAAGCATTTGAGGCCAGCTGTGCCAAATTCTTTCGGAGCACTTATTTCATCCATCATTTCACCCAATTCGTCATTGCGTTGGACAATTTCGTGCTCGGTAGTCAAAATTTCGATTTTCTTTGATCTTACAAAATTTTCTGCAGGTAACAGTAGTTTAAGACTCTTTTGGCTCCGCATTTTACACAACTTGCTTACTGAACGATCTTGATCCATAAGGTCAACAGTTTCCGCGCTCCATGTTGGCAGCGAGCAACGAATACTTGCCACAGGTAGGGTTTCTGCTCTTTTGCTCGCTTCATTTCAGGACTTAATCCCAGCGATGGAAACTCTTCTTTTTTTAACTTGCACCTTGTCAGGAGTTTTCATTCTGCAAATCACGTTTGTTATCAGCCTCTTATGGCCTTCGGGCATCGCGATGAGACTTGTAAGGTCTTCTTTTCTGTAATATATTTCATTGTAGTGTTGCTTGTAAATCCGTGTTTTCTAAATGAATCTGCATACTTCAGTAAATCTTCATCTATGGACCCTAGAAATTCCTCAATTGTTTGACGACTTTCCATTTCTGTTTTTCGATGCTCAAACAAAAGTCGTGCCAGCAACTGTTTGTGAGAAGATTTATAAATGTACAGTTTGGCACCCATGACGTATCATGACGACAGCACCTTACGCTTTTTTGAATGAAGTGGTCCCTCTTTGTAGTCTCTACTCTGACGATATTTTGTTTGGGGCTTTTGATAGTACCATGGTCTTCCCTAAAGTTAACTGTGTATAATAAATTCATTATGTGTAGAACATAGTGGGAACAGGTGTAGTATACCTATTATGATGGAAATTTTACTTGCCAAGGGGAGTTTGTTGCTAGATGGTAGACTAGGTAAATGAAAGTTGGAACTGAACAAATGCAATATATTAATAACACATGTATACAGAAGTATAATTAACCCACTGATGTGTAAGACCCTGATCTTCCTGTGACAACTCAACTTGTTTTGTATAATGAACCTAAAATAAAAAGGTAGGCATTACTACACCATTAACTACCAAAAATATGCTTAGGTGAAGACCACACAAAGCTTGAGATGCTTGGTGGAGATAATCTGAAGAACACAAGCACAGTGTCAGTTTGGTCTGATCATGAATATTTATAGCATATATTTGATATGCTAATATGTAAAAACCCTATCAATATATCCATCCTGTTTTTGAGGTTTGATTCAACTCGATGGTTGAAGAAGACACGACAGATATACCAATAGCCATACCAATGTTCATGATCAGCAATTAAAATTGTTTCTATTGAACATGTCAACAATTTCTGCACTACTAATGCCAAACTCTATTGTATATTTGGGATGTAGTTTGCAGTCACAATTCCTCTTGAATATTAGTTGGCAAAGTGACACCTATCAATAGCAATGTAATGTATGATTTCTTTATAAATAATGACATAGAAAACATCAACACTTCATGGTGTAAGCATAGTTGTAGTCAAATATACTTTATACTATCTCATTAGTTGACCTGCATCTAAGGACATATGGCCTCATTATTGCCTCATTAATATATTATCGAGACATAGTATAAGCAAAATCATTGCCGCTGCTGAATTTTCATGTTTGTACAAAATACTTCGTTTAATACATCGAATGTAGATCAGTACATGGGTGTCTTCTGTGTATATCGTGTAAAAGCAAGTCTTTTGAAATGATCTTTTACTGCTGGATTGATCTAATGAATGCGCAATAGTTGTCCTAGGTGTTAAAATAGGAAGAGAAGACAGGTTCTCTACAATACATATAATTATTCAGTTTACATGTATTGAATGTGCGACTAAATACCTTCGCCGGTCCTAGGCTTTTGTATAGTTTACTGAATTAGTTCGTGTTTTTATGGGGGAATTCATTACCACAAATTTAAAATACTCTTTACTTTTCATGAATGGTGTAAGCACAATGAAGTTGTTTCATGCATCAATCATTCAAAATCATTTACACTCAAGTAATGCTTCACAGCATATGGCTATAGAATTCCACAGGTATGGATGTCAGCATTAAGTTGCCAAGTTAATTATACCATATTGCAAGTTAGGCTTGTTTTAAAAGACGTACAATAGAATCCATGCTTACCTTTGCTTAACTATTCAAAATTCATTGCGTTTTGATATTTACGGCCCCTAGGACTAATAACGGTGTTCTGTTTGTAGACTGGTTGGCGATAAACCAATTTGCCTTTGCTTTGAGTATATTGGCAAAGGTGATTTTAGCATTTCATTGTCATAGCCTATGCATTAAAGATACTGTCCACTTATCGCTGGCTTGCCCATGATTTTTTGATGGTTGTACAGTACTATATAAATGAATTATAATTTTTTGTTTACTTCCTGATCGTTCTGAAGCTCATCTTCTATTTCTGATTCAGCAGTTATGTCTTTTTGGAAGGCCGCATATGTATTTTGGACTGCTCACAAAGGTCTTTTTAAATGACTTGGTGTGTGAGGTGGGTTTATGACATGGAACCCAGCCTTCTCCAGGGGTGAATTCAGACTATTGCAACTGTAGCAAATGCTGCAGTCAGATTTTCTTCGGAAGAATCTTTTCTGGAAATAATTATTGATAATTATTTGTTTCAATTTTATCATTTTCCCATCATTTTTGGATCTTATTATATTTTAATTTTTGGAGTACGTTGTCTATAAAATTGTTTCATCACTTTTCTGGGATTTCCAGTGACCTTAAAGCCTGCAAATTGGCCTGCTTTTTAGGCATTGCCTTTCATTAACATCATTTAGATGGACATCATGACGTTTTGATGGAAGCCTGCGATCAAAATCTTGGTGATTTTGCTACAGTCAGCAGCTCCTGCTAGGAGTTTTGCAACAGTCAGGGGGGGGGTATTTGCAACAGTCAGATTGTACCTAAGCAATCAAAATATCGCATTTTTGCTATATTGGCTAGAGTTTGCTACAGTCAGATACAGTTGCACAATCTTATGCTGTGTTATGAACGATGTAATATGGTGGCTAGTACAAATTGCTTTAGCCTGATTTGCAACGATGGCATCCAGTGCTATATTACACCACCTGAACTGTACCCTTAACAAGCAAGTTTCTTTCTTCGAGACAGCAAAAAAGCTGCCAGAGATCAAGCTTGTGTCAAGAGACATTGTCTGCCAATTACAAAGCAAACCGTGACATCGAACGTGTGAAGTGTTTGTGTGTAATTTTGCCCAGTTGCAGTTTCCTGTCACTCAACAATTGCGAGCGTGTAATCACTTTTCTGTCAGGTTGTCGGGATTCGCTTAACCCGGCAAATAACTTACGTTTGTTCAGTTTATAGTATACTTTATTGCTGACCCTATGTTCTCATTTCTCACCTGCCAAATACATGTCAACAACTATTTTACTAATTATTACTAAATATGCCAAACTTACAACACTCTCCCCCTATTTTATACTGTATGTATTAGATATGATCCTGTCCGTAATGTAAACCTTATTAACTAGAAGTTTATGAATAAACTTACTGTATCGTTCAAATGGTTTGTTCCTCTTGATTTGCAATTTCTTTAATCACTTTCCTAGCAACTACGGCTGCCTTTCTAGGATGAAATTCTCTTGCTCTGGGATTAAGTTCAGTAACTTCCTCCGTCTTATGTGGTATATCACATGATAACTCTATTGGACATAGTTGCTGCACCGTTCTCTCAATAAATGACTTCCCAGCTCTTAACCTCACCGCCTCTTCCTTCAATCAGCTTCATGACCACATCGATGTTCCACTTTCCTCGATTCCGTTCATCTGATGTTATTAATACCACGTCTCCAGGTTTGATAGAGAGCTGTTTGGTCTTATGGTTAAGGTTATGTCTCTCTCTCAAGCCTTTCACGTACTCTCCAGACCATCTGGGCCACAATGCATCCTTGCAACGCCGTAAATATCTTGCTCTTTTCCTCAGATTACCGCCTTCGATCGATTCGATATCTTCCTCTGGCAATACATGATTCAGTGCGATTTTGACATCAAGTATCACTTCTTCGAATTCATTCCATGTTAATTTAGCACGTCCGCTCGACTTATACAATGCTCGTTTCACTAGCCCCACTAGTCTCTCAAATTGTCCTCCCCACCAGGGAGCTGTGCTTAAATTAAATTGCCATTTTATGTACTGGTGGGCGAAATAATTCTGTAGCTTCTCATCTTTCATGATTGCTCTGAGCCACTTTGCTGCAGCTACAAAACTTTTGGCGTTGTCGGAATAGATCTTACTAGGTCTACCACATCTAGCAACAAACTGCTTTAAACTTCTGATGAATCCCTTGATCTTTTAAGAGCTCGAGATGGATGGCTCGGGTAAGACTACACACGAACAACAGGATATGAGCTTTGCCGGTTTTTGTCGAATCTTGTATTCCATTGGTCCCGCATAGTTGACACCGATTACTTGGAAAGGAGTCGAACCGATGGTCCGGTCTGTTGGAAGATTTGCAGGTGGTAGACTGTGGAACGCAGTGGCAAGGAATTTCTTGCATCCAAAGCAATTGTTGATAACTTTCTTTGTTAACTGCCTCAATTGTGGAATCCAATAGTCACTTCTAACTAAAGTCATTGTGAGGCCAACTCCCCCGAGCAGAGTCACGATGTGGGCATCTTTAACGATCTTTTTAGATAAACGTGCAGCAGGTGGTAAGTATAGAGGAAATTCTCCTTGAATGCGACCACGGCACTCGTACACCCAGCTGAGTTCAGTTGTAAGTTCAGTCTTAATTTGTCTTCTTGAAACTTGTCTGTGTCGCTGGAGCTGTCTTGGACTCTCTTGATCTACCACTCAACTTGTTGATTTATATCTTTAGTTATCAAAGGACCAGTAACTCTTGCTAATTTCTTCAACTTACGGTTCGTTGAGAGTCTTCTAATCCAAGACATGATATGGACTGGGTCCTTGCTTGCCCTAGGAACAATTGACTCCGGCCAATGGTTGGGTATGGTAACCACACTGGTTCGTTTAACCAAACCTTCGGGAGATTGCGTCCAAGACACCCTTTGCTTCCAACGTCAGCTGGATTCTGGTCAGTGGTTACATGTCTCCACTCAATGAACTCCCTCTCGTTTATCTTATGCACTCTGTTAGCTACGAACTGTTTATAAGTTCCGCCCCATTTGATCCAATATAGGGCTACAGTGCTATCTCGCCATCCCGTAACAGATCTCATCGTTGACCATCAAGGGCATTCTTTGTATTCTCTGTCAGGTTTGCCGCCATGTGTGCTGAAACAAGCTCTGGCCTCGGAATAAACAAGCCTTTCTTCGCTAATCGAGACTTTGCGGTCAGTAGGCCCTGGTTAACTCCTGACTCTTGGTGGACAACTGCATAAACTACCGTGGACATCCCAACTCCACTTGTGTCTCTGAACACATGCAAATTATTGCTTTAGACGGTTCTTGAATTGATGTGATACTTCTTGGTATCTCTACTCTACCAGGTAGGCTATTCTCGAATTTGCAGATGTTGGTCACAAACTTGCCGATACATCAGCTTTCCTGAAAGTGTTATGGGCAACACTAAACCAAGCGGATCATATATTGAGGCTAAGAATCGTAATATTTCTCTCTTGGTCGTTTTGGCAATTGGTTGTGGAAAAGTAACAGATATAGTGTCATTGTTGTTATTCCATGGCAGCCCCAGCAACGTGGTTTCTCCTGCCTTGACTCGGAGCTGATCCTTCGCGTAACTTTGCTTCCCATCATCAGGCTCACTTTTTGCTTCTAACACCGATTCGTTGGAGTCCCATTTGTGTAACTTTGCTTCTTCGAATATTACTACAGTGGTCTCCTTCAGATCAAGCACTTCCTCTATAGTGTCTCCCCCCATGATGACATCATCAACATATAAACATTTCTCGATTTCCACGACTTCATTTGGATATTGTTCCTTCAGACTTTCTAGATGTCGTTTCAGCGTTACTCTGAGCAGAAATGGTGACTGCACTAACCCAAACAGGGCTCTTGTAAATCTGAGAACCTCTATCTCTGATGTTTCCTCCCTTGACCCAGTGGAACCTTAACACATCTCGAAGTTCTGGTCGGATTCTGATCTGAAGAAAAGCCTTTTTGAGATCACCAGCCAACGCAACAGATTTCAACCGATTTCTCACCAACATGTCCCAAAGGATATTTTGCAAGGGCGGCCCTGTCTCTAAACAGTCGTTCAATGATTGGCATTTGTCATTGGCTTTAGCTGATGCGTCAAACACGATACGAGTTTTGGTGGATTCTGCTGACTCCTTTACGACAGGCTTATGCAGTAGATAGAATTCTTTCCCGACTGGCTCACTGGTTACTCATGCAACTACACCCTCAGCAACTTGATTTTGAATGATCTCATCGTATTCATTCATAAGGTTGGGATCTCTTCGTAGTTTCTTGACTAAATTACCTAATCGTTTTAAACTGCCATGTTCATTACTCGGAAGAGGACCATGACCTTTTTTCCAAATCAATCAGGTCTCATACCACCCTTCATCACTTCCGCTAAGCTGTTCCTTGAACTCATCATACATCGACTGCTGGTCACCTTGCACTCAATCTTCTAAACCCAGAACATCCAAATGACACAACTGTTCATAGTCTCCAAATGATGTTCTGGCAAGGTAGGTATTGCTAAGATTCACTTCCTTTCCTGGGGACATCATCGACCAACCAAATGCTGTTAACTCTGCAACCGGCTCAACTGGACTTCCAATCTTTGGCTTCATAACTGTTTTTATGTGAGAGTACTCACTGGCACCCAGGATCAAATGGATTGGTAAAACAGGTTTGTTATCTTTATCATCTATTACCACTCCCTCAAGGTGAGGATACTGGTTGATTTTTTCTGCATACCTTGGATTTGGAACTGACAAGAGAACACCCTTATCCACTTTGTTGATGTCTGTTTTCATGGCAAATTTCCCAGGGATGCTAGAAACACTTACATTATACACTTCGATCCTTTGCGTTGTTGAGCACATCATCATATCAATCCGTTTATGCTCAGTTCAAGTTGGTCGTTTTGAAAGCCGATCAATAAGAGCTGCGGAAGCATACGAGCTTCCTGAACCTGTGTCAAGCAATGCTCTGACTTTAATTCCGTCAACAAGTACCACAACTACTGGGTAAATCACTTCACCTTTGACTGATGCTACCATCATTTGCCCCGTCCCTTTATTGCATATAGATGTATGATGCCTTTCGTTACATTTCTGACAAGTGGTTTTGCTCCGACACTCAATGTCTTGTCCCAGTGCAGTTGAAACACAACTTCTTCGAGCTCAATACCTTTCTCCTGTCAGTGACACTAGTTACAGTTTCACAGTCAACTTATTTGTGCTGTGTAGATTCGCAATAAACACAAGGTCTTGGTTTCCACTCTCCCTGGTTTGCTTGAAATGATTTGTCTTTGGGCAGCTTTAACTTGTATTTTTGATCTTCTGAACCGACCGGTGTGTGCTCGCACCACATTCTCTGAGCTTCAATCATTTGACTAAAACCCCAGTCCTGCCAATCGTCATCCAACTGTACCAGGTCAGCTCTGACATCAGGTAACTTATCGAGGGTTACACGAACATAGCCATTAATTTCTTTGATCTTTCCAAGTGTTTCCAATGCATGGACATTTGTCACCAAGTTCTTGTAAAATTCATGTACTTTACCAGGCTGGGAACCCCGCAATGTTTGCAAGGATATAATCTGCGGTACATGAGCATTCGACACTTCACTCGGTTTTCCATATTTCATCTTGAGTATATTTTTTGCTCGTTCATAGCCTTCGGATGTAAAAGGAAGACCGTCTATACTCATTTTCACTTTAGAGACTAGAAGCTTTTTCAGGTACAGGTATATGTACCACAAAATACCTCGGTACCACAGAATACCAGTCGTATTTATTTTCAGTATAAAATTTGGAAGAAATGTACAAAATACTTTATTCTCGTAAATATATATTAATTTTGGTGTTAATAGACATATAAATTAGAAAAATGAATATTTTAATAAAAATTCTTAAAAGTAACGAGGATAAAGTTTAAATATAATTTGTTGTTTTTTATCTATTTTTTGGTAAATGCTCGTAAAATCAGGATGTTTGAAAATAAGTTTGCAAACCAACATAAATTATGTTCATAGACATTTGTACTAAGCGATAAAACATTCCTGCCATTCAAGAATAACAGGGAGCAATCAAATTTGCTATGAAAGAACATGATCTTTCAACATTATTGATAAACCTGGTATAGTGTAGTATATACCATGGGTATTATGTAGTGACTTTAGTATTAACCTTCCACTAAATTAGATAGCAATATCTATACAGTCTTACCATACAGCATCAAAGACCAAATCCTGGTTGAATTTTATAAACCGTTACTTATTTATTGCCACTGTGGTATTCTGTGGTACATTAGGATTTTATCCAAATAATGTCAGGCTTCAAGAATACTAGAATGTGCTAAATCTAACTGCAACACCCTACAGGAAGAAAAACTACAGGGAAAACCTTTCCAAAAAACCAGTAATAGTCCATGATATATACTTGTGTCATAAAATATGAATGATAGAAAATTGTGTGGTATTCTGTGGTACATACACCTGTAAGAAAATTTTGCCACTGTTGTTATTTCAGCTTTGTTGATTTCCATTTCAAATTGACTCCAGAAACGTAGCCAATCTAATGGTGTTTCTTGAAACTTGGTTATAACTAGTTTGGGTAAATTGACTTTGCTAAGATTTTCTTTGCTTGATTTACTTTCTTCCATAAGTTTCTTTTCATAGTTATGTTTCATTTGCATCTTCGGTTCCTCAAGTTGTAATTCTTCTTCAAAACGCTGTCCTCGCTTATCGTCTTTTTTTAGTTCATCTTCTTCCCTAGCTTTTGCCTGTAACTTCTCTACATCACCATGTAACTCAGCCATAACTTTTTCATACTTCGCAATCTTTCCTTCGAACTCAAGTGTCCATTGTGTAATGTCTTCTGCGTTTTCTCCCTTCTCGATTTTCGCTGTTTGTATTAAGACTTTTTGCTTGTGAATACTGTCGATTAACTCGCTAAATGCTTTCTCTTGTCGCTCTAAACTTCTCAGTTCGTTTTTGTCTTGGATACTCTGTGTATCACTTCCCTTAAATTCAAGCATACGTAGCTTCGCTTCGATATTGTTTAACATTTGTTTTACGTTCGCCATCTTGAATTTATATTTTCGGTGTCACATAAAATAAACATTCAATATCGATATATTTCACTCTAAAAATACCTTCTCCAAATAGTTCTTATTTATAAAATCCTGTTTGAGGTCGCGGATTCGCAAAATATCGGCAAATAACTCAAGTTTGTTCAGTTTATAGTATACTTTATTGCTGACCCTATGTTCTCGTTTCTCACCAACCAAATACATGTCAACAACTATTTTACTACCAAATATCAACCAAATTATTACTGAATATGCCAAACTCGCGACAAGGTAGGCCAGTTGCCTCGTGAATATATTAATATATAATCTCTTGTCAGTCAAGTTCTTGCTTGAGTACACATGAATACTATTATTTATTGAGATCCTACAAAAATTTAAGTATATAAAAATGGCTGGCGGAACTGTGCTGTGCACATGCCCATTAAAATTATTGATGCAGTGTACTATTCATAATAATTAAAGCCTTGTCGGGACGTACGAACATTAGCGTGAGTTCTCGTCACGAATTTATCTAAACTCTGTCATTTCAATCACTATAATATACAAGAATATTCAATGTATATATTCCCTATACTGAGGGGAATATACACATGAAAGACTAACCCTCGATATATGATAAGATTCACTGATACACATTTAATAAACCCGCCACGCACAACAGCAGCTTATACTTTTTATATTTCCACCCAGCATTACTAATTACTCCGCCTGCCGTAGGCAAGGCGGAGTTTTAAATTCGCCCCGTTTCTGGTTTTTTCTTCTTTTTTTTCGGTGTCAGAAGTCAGTGCCGCCGCTCATGGGTGATACCGCTGGCACAAGCCGCGTGAGCCGACCTAAACACGGCATTTAAACTCAATTTCTAGCGGAATATGTCAACAAAACACACATTTTAACATGTATGCTAGAACATCTAAACCGCAAGAAGGTTATACGTGCAAAGATTCTCATGCAAAATGTTTTAAAACGACAAATTCCACCGCGAAACTTTAGCGAGGAGCGATGTATCGCGGTGAAGTTTTGAGAGCGTGCTTCCGTCATTTTCTGTTGTATTCCTACTTTTAAGGAAATTTAAAAAAATTCTACACAAGAATCAAATGCAAATTCTACTGAAATATCTATAAACAAAACACAATTTTTAAGATGTAATAGTTAACAAAAAGGGACAGGAAGGTTCTTTATCAAAACATTGCTCCAGAAATGTTTTAAAACGGCAAATTTTGATAGACTCCATCATTCCATGGTTAAGGTGTGAGTCCAGAAAATGTGTTCCTAATTCTAAACACGTTGTGATTTCTTTCCTTGGTTTTCTATTTCTACCTATGTTGAGATGCTAATATTTCGTGCAAAATGATTTATTTGCTTGTGGGATCTCATATAATTGTAAAAGGTAAGAGACATTTTACATTCCAATTCCTGAAATACATATGTTAGTCTAAAGTTCCCAACAAATTATATCGTGGAGACTTCAGGCAGTGTAGTACAGAATAGATTTAAATGATGCTATCAGGTTAATATATTGATGTATTGTATACACTTTTAGTAAAATTTTCTTTACTTGCAAAATAAAACAGCTATATGTTGGTGGTATTATGACAAAAGAATCTTGTTTAACATATGTACCATGAAAATCTTTAATTTAAATTAAATTCTAAAAAATGCAATCCTGCTAGGACTCTGGACAGAGTGCCTGGCAAGTCACTTAGACATTGATTTTTGGTTACCTTAGGGACTGGTCATTGATTACAGGGGGGGGGGCTGGTGCAAAATGGGGGAGGGTCAACAATTTTTGTGGAATGGAAAAAGGGAGGCAGATAATTTTATGCAAGCAAAAAGAAGAGTATTAAAGATGCCATGTACCATATACAAATGTATTTTCATGTCCAAATTTAAAAAAATAATTTTATTCAATAGGTTAAATACCTTGTAACAGCAACGACACAAAGTCTGGCAGGAGAGCAACATGGTTTAAAGTGTACTAGTAAAACAAGGTAGTAAATAAACTTTCGGGTAGGAAGTGGGAGAGGGTCAGTGTAAACTCTGCAAAACTTTAGGGGAGGGTCAGGAGAAAATTGTACACGGTATATCCCACTTGCACCAGCCCTTCCCCCTGTAATTAATGGCCAGTCCCTTAGAGATTACATAAGATGTGCTAGCAATGTCTTAATGGTAAAATGCCTTGGAAAGTACCCTAATAATAATTGATTTAAAAAGGAATTAGTTGGGCAGAACAGAAATAAGTGAATATACCCCACCCCCAATGAACTCTCTAGTTACAGCCCTGCCTGGCCTTGAGCCCATTTTCGTTTTGGCAGGCAGAGTGAACGCCTTAGCAGGCGTCTTGTTTAACCTATTAAGGTGCAATGCTACCAAATTTGGCCTAGTTTGTTGTAATTATTACTCTGTATAACACCAAAGAATTTACTCATGTAGTGAGTTAAAGGCATGTTGTCAGGTTTATAAAGGTTTGGAGGGATGCTCTGTTTAAACATAAGGCACGTGTGTGTTAAAAAGGTTTAGAATGGTTTATATAACCTACAGTATCAAGAATACATCAAATATATCATAAGCCAGCTTCTGCCATTTAAATGCTATGTGATCATAAAGCATCAGTGGCCAATACCCCTCTTGATAAGTAATATCATCTGGCATCAGCAGGGCATATTGCAGCTTGATGATTAAAAGTGATTATTTTGATCACTAACTATTATGTTCTGAGCATGTCTTCCCAGGCAGTATAGCAGCATATATGTAGAGCTTGATGCCCTAAATATCAGCTGGGTAAAATGAAATTTTGCCATACAATCATGGCAGTGTTGCTGAACAGGGCCTAGTATGTTACATAATCAATGCCATCTCAGCCAGTGTCCCAAGATCATATATTTGGTTAGGTAGATACTCTAAGTAACCTATCTATCTTTAACATGTGGCCAGAATGATCAGTGTTGGTAGTGGATAATAACATAAGAATGCTATAAAAGTTCCACTACCTAATCAATACACCAGTCAGATTCAATGTTTTAGGAAATTAATACTGAAGGATGAAGGGTTATTGCCCAAAACGTTTGTATGTACGTTTATATGCCTTTCTTCATCTTGCTGTTTCAACATGGTTTACAAATGAACATTTATTTGTCTTCCTTCGTTCTGCTGTTTCAAGATGGTTTACAAATGAACGTTTGTCTAACTTCCTTCATTCTGCTGTTTCAACATGGTTTACATGTGAACATTTATCTAACTTCCTTCATTCTGCTGTTTCATGATGGTTTACAAATGAACATTTATCTAACTTCCTTCGTTTTGCTGTTTCAAGATGGTTTACAAATTAACATTTATTACGCAGCCGTTGTCTACGTTCCAGGGATGTCGTTGTACATATATAAGTAAAGGCTGCTTTCCAGTTATCCATTTTTACATGTGCGTGCACACACGTAAAAGTTAACTCTTCCAAGTAGTTTGTATTTAACAATTAGAACACTTACGTATGCGAACTCGTAGGGAATGCTGAGTTCTCTCCATCGAAACATTTTTTCATTTCAATTATAACATTGATATTGATTTAGACTTTTACGTGCGTGTACATATGTGTGTAAAACGCGTAACTGGAAAACAGCCTTAAGGTGATTTTCTTCTTAGGTTGTAAAATTCAGTGAATCACTAGGCAACAAGGTATGCTGTTCGAATTTTTTCAGTTAATAAAGTGCCATTTTTTGCCTAAAATATGGCCTGGTTAAGGCCATATTTTATGGCATGATCCAGTGCTCAGAATGTCAGAAATGCCATTTCCAGGCTTCAAATTTCAAAAATTTTTGTTATGCGGGACCTAGGATTTTGCTACAGTCAGATTTTAAGCGTGATCTGTCCTCCACCACCTCTTTTATACAACATCAGGTCAAAACCACCTGCTTCTTTAAGCTTAGAATTTTGCTCCAACATAAAGGTAATGTAACTCGGTGGCCTATGTGAACATTTTGATGCCAGACAACATAATTATATTTTGTGCTTTGACACTTTTTTAGCCTTTGTACCCTTGCTATGAGAGGATGATGGTAATTTTTTTCTTTTACCAAAATTGAATAGTCGTCGCTGCTTTGATACAACATTTAGATTTGCCGGAGATGGTACAGAGCCTTCATGTCACTGAATGGAGCCATGTGCAACATTGATGATCGCTGATGGCCTTCAACTTGTCACAAAGCAGACATGGCTGGTGACGGCAGCATTATTGCACCTTCAAACATACAGAATAATACAGATTACAGACAGGAAATTACACAACTTTATATGCATCTGCCATTTTTTTAATATTATATTTATAAACAAGGGTATTACAATTCCAAAAGTCTATTGTTTAATCTGTTAATTATTACAAGGTAAGGCAGTACCTGTTATTACAGGTAAAGTATTTACTCTAAGTAAATATTAAGTGCAGATTCGATTTGCACGTTAAAACCATTGATATGTACTTACAAATATACATGAAGCATTTTTAATACTGTTAAAACTGTCCATACCTGCACTTGACGATTATGGCACCTCTGCAGCCAATCTTTCGGCTATATTTAATAGCGATGTTCTTAATTCAGCAAGGCTCGGATGCGTTGTGGAAAAATTTGACGATTTTGAGCGACTTCTCTCTGACATTTATTTTCACAAGATAACTGCCATGATTGCGCCCACAAAACCACCTTGGTGTTGGATTGCCGTTGAATGAAGTGCAAACTTGAATGAAATGCAAACTCGAATGAGGTGCAAACTCAAATGAAAAGGCAACTTGAATAAAATGGCAAACTTGAAGAAAAAGCAGACTCGAGTAAAATATAAACTTGAATGTTATAATGCGAAAATTGCGTAAAATACAAACTTATTGAATGTAGAATACAAACTTGAATACAAAATGCAAAAAGTGTAATCAAATGAAAAATGTTCAACATAAAATAGTTGAATTTTGGCAGATATACGACACCATAAATCACCTAACACAATTTATATACATGCACCCAGAAGCGTAAAGCTAGTTGGTTATGGGGTGCCATACCTGCCAAAAAATATTATATACATTATATTTCTTCTCTTCCTCGTAATATATGATATGATTTAAGAACAAGCTCGTATATAACATATAATTTCAAAACACAACGATATATAAGTTATAAAACCTGGCTGATATATAATATGTTTCCGACTGGTGCGAGTTAAACGCTGCTTCCATTTTAGGAATCTACAATTTTGAAATTTCATTCAGGAATAAATGGCATAAATTATAACATATTTTCCTTTTGCACAGGAAATGGACAAAACCAGAGGAGGAGTGAGGGTCTTCCCAGAATGCAACGCGCCGACGGGCGGTTCGTTACATATTATTGATTTTTCGTTATGTGCCGTCATTTTTCGGTTGGCTTTTGCTGAATTCGCAACTCGTGGAATAGCACAAGTAAAGTTGTTTTACTGTGTAGAAATGGCGAATTTTCGCACCATTCGTGGAAAACAAGCTTCGCTATTGAAGGAAAACAAGCTTTTACTTGTTCATTGTGTATCAAAACAACCTTTGGTCTTGATTCCTGATGGATTACTGTATGTTGAACTCGAATATCATGAAGATCATGTTAGCTCATGGATAGTTTGAACGTCAGGAGATTGCCCTTTTCCCATCGATGGTTAACGGCGTAAATATTGAGGAAATTTTCGTTGATTGCGATAGTCCTACACTGGTAGAAGTGCATTCTAGTTGTGTTTTTAAGGTAAATAATTTTTAATTGGGTTGCATATTATATTGAAACTAGATATTTATATATATAGATATAGTGGGAGAAGTTGAGTGGTCTTTGTATTCATATTGTCATTGTATATTTATATATTGCACACACACTGTACACATGTTTTATTTAATATTATGTAGTTCTTTGACCCTAATGACCAGCGAGGAGGTGAAAAACTATTCAGTGATATTATTTTGTGAAAGTTTGATATTTTATCATATACTCAGATACTGAAGATGATGAACTGGATAATGTACCTCTTCAAGTTGCCTTCAATCAGGCAACTGATTGTAGCAATACACCCTCCATTTTATTGTTTAATGCCAGAAACAGAGATGTGGTGGATATGCACAGTATGGACACAAGGAACAACTGGATAAGGTATCATGTGCAGGAATTTGGTCTGGTATGAAGATCAGGACAATGTGAACATATGGTGAACATCAAGAAGTTTTAAACATATATGGACAATAGTTGGGTTTTTTTGTGTATTTACATTATTTACACACACTCTATTGAATAACACTAAGTACCAGTACTGACTACCAGTATCATGCAGTAGTGGACTGCATAACCATTTGCAAGGGTTGTATTATTTGTATGGTGATGCACAGACCTCAAAATAGATATAAAAGGTTCACCAGTCATGACTGATAAATAATCAAATTTACTTGTCTTGCCTTCTTTTCCTCTCTCATGTGTGTCTATTTGTATTTGTATGTAAAAATGTAGGAAGAAATAATAAAAAAATTCTTCCATAAACAGGAAGAATTAGGTAACCTTTGAAAGGCAAACAAGAATTTCCACTTATGTAGTACTCTTATCAGTCAATGACATGTGACAAGCTCATATTTAATTTGGGGCCTGACAATGTTCAAACAAAACATTAACAATTTAATGTCTATCATGATACTGGCAATTATGTAACAGAAGCATAAGCAGCATGTGAAGTATGTGAGGAACTGCTTCATGGTGGGATTTGTTTCATGAACCAGGTTTACTTGTACTGAATGTTCTTCCCATATCCAATAATAATTTTGTAATTATTGTTGGATATTTTTGATCATTTACTGTACTAATTGATTTAGAAACCATGAGGCAATGAATTTAATAATAATAAAATATTCTCTAAATAAATGCAAAGACATTAAAATATTTTCAAAGTGTTGCATTACAATCATTCCACCAGTACACATGAATGGTGTATGATGGGATATATGAAAGATGATGCTTTTGCTCTTTTTATGTAATAGTTAAAATACGAGCGGCAGATCTGTATGGGGATTTAAGGTAATGAATCTGGAATGTCATTAGCTTAATATTATTTGTTTCGTGCACGTCCAATACATAAATACTAATCAGGAACACTTTTTAACAAAGTTAATAAATGCATGCTAATTAGGATACCGCTGTATCAAAGGTTAAGAATACTAATTAGGACCACTTTATCAGATTGTTGACCTGTATTGGGGTTTAAAAAGACATCATGTGACATAAATATGGTTCATTTATTGAGTAATTAGCTTATTAATCATTCATGAATTTTACAAGAAGTGTTAAAACATTCTAGAGAAAATACATACTTGGTATGCCTCTAAAATAGTAATCAGTTGCATGAATGCATGTTTGCATGTGCTATCTGATACCTAAAGTATTATATTGATACCACTATTTTTTAACCTACTGCACACTAAAAATAAGCATGTGATAGAATTTAAAGCATGCACTTCAAGTAAAGTATTTTTCTACATGTACAATTCAACACTGGAATGGAACTATGCAGCTGTTACCAAAAACAATCACGTCTGCATGTGTCTGTCAAATTGTAATGCAAATGTCCACTGAAGTTGTGCATATATGATAGGTCTTTGTCACACTGTCTATGACAGGAGAATGTTGGTTTGCACCATCATCCCAGAAACTGTTCTTCTCACTAAATGCTGGCCATTCTTTAACAGAACTTTTTCCATGCTTTGGACCCGTTTTTGCAATTGATAGAAATTCCATAAATGCTTTATCTTCTTCAAAGGTCCATCTATGAAGTTTCACTGGAGACGTTGTAGGAGTTAATCTCACAGTTTACTAGTTGGAGACTACAATGTAAACAATAATAAATGATTAAAGCAACAATATTTAGAACATGTCTTTGTACCAGATTGGGACAGTATATGCACTAATCTCCTTAGCTCATTTTCAATAATACATGCTTGCACTTTACTTGCACAGTTGCACTAGAGTATTATTATGTTTTTTTACCTTTGGTGATTTTCCAAGACTCTGAAACAAAGCCGAACTAGATCCTGGATACTTATTACGAGATAGTCTTGGTGCCTTATTTTTAGGTTTCCCTGGTGTATCACCTTTAGAAGTATCTGATTCCATTTTTACACTCCGAACTACACGATATCTATAATAAAATGAAAATTCAAAGTCGATACAGTTACACAGCATCATATTGAATCTTGTAAGTGACTTAATCTGAGATACTGTAACAAGAATTAGGCAGATATTATAAAAATAATACTGGCAATGTACAGAAGTGTTATTTATTCGCGCCATAATGATTACCACGTGGTCTTTCCCCACCATCGGCATTTAAAATAGCAAAAATAACCCATTTTCAAACCGCAATTACGCCAATTTATTGTGGAGTTATCTTGCGTTTTAAGGTATCAAAAGAAAGAATAGAGCATCCGTAATTCGATGCCCTGGTTTTTTTTAATTTTCTGTTTAAAAAACCGAATTAGCTTCTGCATTGTTTCAAAGCTATTTTTGTGGCGTGTACACTGACCCAAAAAGCTCATGAATACAATGGCCAATTAACATAACACAAAATTGATTCTTAAACAAAACAAGTAAAAAGTAGTGCAATATGTTCACTATAAAAATCAATTGTCAAGACATACCTTCAAAAAATTAAGATCTTCGTTGCCAAAAATCGCAATGTATTTCAACTACTTTCTGCCAAGCGTCCATGAAAAATTCTATTTTTGAATATTAATGAGTGCAATGCATCCTGGGAAGACCCTCATTCCTCCCCTGGGACAAAACAATATGGTAAAATGTCAGTATGAGTTAATAATTGTTTCACGTTTCCTGACACGCAGTTCTCAAGAATATGGTGAGTGAATCAGAAAACAATATAAATATATTTTTTGAGAATATTCCTGGTCTCGTTTTAGAAGCTCAAAGGCTGACAATATCAATGTTATTGAGGTAATGCAAAGGCACATTGAAAGTAGTCTTCAAGTCATGGCTATAGTACATGATCGATGTCAAAGAAGTTCATACAGCAGAGGATTGGAAGAAAATATTGGAATATTAATGTCAAAGTTGCAGGACTTGTTGAATGACTACGAACAACAGTGGATGGAAAATGATCATTGTTTACATTTTTCATGCCCTGTTCAAAACAAAGGTCAAAGAGGAAGGCCAAGATATGTTGTTCCTGAAGTTTAAGTGGTTTATTTCAAATCCACGGCAAGTGGGAACAGGTTGCGAATGATATGGGGAATAAGCTGCAGCACATTTCTTAGGAGACGCCATGAATACGGCCTACCACTTAGTGGTACTCGAGGGCAGCACACAACTTACACAGACATTTTGGGAAATGATTTATATAGTATTCTTTCAGAAGTCCTTGGAATCTTACCAAATGCTGGCAAAACATTCGTTATTGGGGCTCTGAGACAGAGGAATCCATGTGCAAAGATCGAGAGTCTGTGATGCTATATATCGGGTGGACCCTCTAACTCATGCAATGAGACGTAGTGTTGCGATATTCGACGAGCTTACAATGTCTCATGTCCCAACGCTTTACGGTAAGGTAATTTTTCTGTGAATAAACTTGTCGTCAATTTATACTAGGGATTTTATGACTCCTGTCCAGTGAAGAACGAGATAAATATAACCTAGCTTTCTTGGTCTTAATAAATCTTAATATTCCAGCTAAAACAGGAGTGGGTGGACAACCGTTCACATTCATCCTTATAATCTAAATGGTAAGTGTTTTTTGTTTCAATAGGCACATTGATGGCCATCATAAGCTCATTCACTGGTGCCTAGTGATACATGGTGGAATATGGCTATAGTCGATGCATTGTTTATTTGGGATGTTCACCAAATAACTATGCTTCTACTGTTCTTGATTTATTCCGCAGTGCAGTGCAACGATTTGGATTGCCATCAGTGTCAGAAGCGATTTAGGTGGAGAAAATGTTGATGTTGCAAGATTCATGTTACATAATCTTGAAAGAGGCATTAATAGAGGCAGTATGATAACTGGAACCAGCGTACACAACCAAAGAATTGAATGCCTCTGGGTTGCTCTTCGACATGTACTTGTATCATATTACACAAGACTATTCTCTCATTTGGAAAATGCTGGAGTATTAGACGGGCTTAATGAGGTACATTTGTTTCGTCTTCATTATGTCTTTCTAACAAGAATTAACTGAGGCATAGATGAATTTGTCCTAGATTGGAACAACCACCATCTTAGTAGTGCTGGTAACTGGTCACCCCTCTCTGTTTGGTATTCTGCTGTCACATCTTCAATTAACACTCAGTACAGTGCAGTGCAAAATATTGTTGCAGGGCAAGATTGGTCAACTTTTGTAATTGATGAAGATGGCCCAGTAGCAGAAGTACCAGTGATAATTTGGTTGAAGTGCCTGAAGTCTCAGTACCTCTAGCCTGCATGGCAGGCTCTCTTGTAGGGGGGAGGGAACACAGGCTCGGGGGGGGGGGCGAAGGAGAATGAGAGCCTGCCGTAAAGACGCTTCAGAATGTGATTGGCTGATCGCGAAATTATATATGCAAATTTAAAAATGGCGTCTTCAGAACAACAAGCTAGTGGAGAAAATTTCAAAATTAATAGATCAAGTGTTTTGTCAAGAATTCGGGCAATCGACTAAATCTTAAGAGGGAGCAGGAACAAGCTGTCGAGAAACTCCTGCTTGGACAAGATGTCCTTGCCGTTTTACCTACAGGATTTGGGAAAAGTAGAATTTTCCAAACATATTCGTGTGTGAAAGATCATGAAATGAATGGCTGTTCGGTTGTTCTGGTTATTGTGCCTCTTGCAAGCATTATTAATGACCAGATAACCAGCTTACAGTCTTTTGACTACCCTGCCGCTGACCTGAAGGTTTTACAGGATGAAGACCTTAAAAGGTGTGATTTCAAAATACTGTTTAGTTCAGCAGAAAATGAATTAACGAAAAAATTTCAGGATCTCGTTATTGATCGTCAATCGCAACTCCACAAAACGGCTTTGCTGCATTGTGGTAGATGAATCACACACAGTAGAGACTTGGACTGGGAAAAGGTAAATTATTATGTGTATGAATTGCAAAAATTATACCTGTTTTGCATGTACCTGAGAGTATGTTCTTTACTATAAAAAAATTTGTATAATTATATTATTCTCAATTATAATTGAGCTTCAATTTTCGTAATCAGGAAAAACGTACGAATCTAAGAAGAAAACCCGACGATGAATTTAGAGGTGCGTTTGGAAAGCTGTCTACCCTTCGTTTGCTCTCAAGGGAAGGTAAAGACTCTTATAGCTGTATCAATCATATACAATTGAAATATTTTCATCTGTAAACTTCAGGGCAAATGTCTTTTTGTCTAACATTTACCTTTTTCTAACTCTAGTTATCTTTTTTTCTCAGGCCTCATGATTGAGGCCTTATTTTATTTAAGTTGTTAAAAACATTCATTTCATTATGTTAAGATGTTATCAGTTCATAATAACCATTAACCAAAGGACTCTTAATTTTCTTTCACAGGTACTCCTGTACTTGCACTAACTGGGACTGCTGAGGTCAGAACCTCAAAAAGCTATATGTGAACAGCTATTAATGTGCAATCCACATGTCATCAATATTAGTCCCAACAGGAAAAACTTAAGATTCTCTATAAAGAAATGCTCTAAAAATGATATGCTTAAAAAACTGGATTGGCTGGTTGAGTTGCTAAAGAACGTTATTGACCATTCAACTGTAATGGTACCAAAAACTATAATATTCTGCAATACACTTGAAGATATTGCTGTGGTTTTAAATTACCTTCTCAAGCTTGGCATGTATGCCTATGGGCTTTCTAAGAAAATTGCTCCTGAGAACTTGATTGTTGGTATTTTTCATTCAATGTCATGGCCGCAATGTAAGGAACGTATTCAGTGTTATTGAAAGAAGATGGACTACAAAGGATCATTGTTCCAAGCTCAGCTTTGAGCATGGGTGTTGATTTTCCCTATGTTAGGTATGTAATAAATTGGGGTCCTGCTCGTTCTCTACTTGAGCATCATCAAGAAGCAGGGCGAGCCGGTAGAGATGGTTTAGAATCTCACATAATAATACCCTAGCATGGAAACCAGTTAACCCAATGTGATGATGATGTCAAACTTTGTTAAAACAGAAGGTTGTTTTAGAGTTGCAGCATACCAGCCTTTTGATAAAACCATTGAACATTTACCAGTTCTTGACAACTGTTGCTCTAATTGTGCAAAGAAATGTTTCTGTCAGGATAATGGGTGTAATGTGAAACTTCCATTTGGAGGTGAATTGATTATGTCACAACCTGAGGCAACAATTACTAGAGTGGTTACTGAAGAAGACCGAAAAGATGTAAAAAATGCATTCCTGGAAATATATCAAGAATTATGTACATTCTCAAACAGCTTTGGTTTAGGTCATTGTTTCTCTCTTAAGCTTGTAGATTGCATAGTTGCAAACTGTCATAAACTATTCACTATTGATGAGATCAACAATTACCTGCCAAGTTTCTCTCTTAGTCATAATTTGAAAATTTTAGAAATTTTCCATGAAATTTTTGATGACATTTCTGAGGTAAACACAATTTTGGAAATTATGCAAGATGTTGACCAATCTCCTCAGGTTGATGAATTCACACCTGATATATTTGAACAATATGAATATTACTTGCCGGATGAATCAAATTTTAGTGATAGTTTGGATACCGAAGAATGTGAAGATAATATATTTTGATATTCTGCTACAAATTATAAAAAACTGCTTAACCCATTAAGTGCTAATGCCCTCCCATTGAAAGTGAAATCATTTAAAGAGTAGAAATATTTTGTGTTATGCATCATGAAATTGGTTGAAACTAAAATAATAAAAAGTTGGGATTGTACTACAGCTTAATGGGTTACTGCTCAGGGTTAATAACATATAAGTTACAGTATTTAATTACAATACTTACATTAATCTTTGTATATTGCCTGCCATTGCTTTATATGACTTGTCATCCATGAATGTAAGTCCCTGAAATCTAGTGACTGCAGTATATGTGCTGGAAATTGTGGGAATGATGGATATCCATTCCTTTCAGGAGTAAAATTAAAAGTTTCTTTTTCCACGAGATCACTCACAATTTTCTTAACAGTGTCTTCATTATTGTCTTTTGAGCAGTACCCTCTTTGATCATCAAGAACACAATCTTTATCTACAGATTGTATTATAAGTTCTAAACTTTCAAGGGCATTTGCTACTCAAGCAGCATTAACTTCATTAAGATTGGCTCCCAAGCCCCTCCACAATGTTTTTAAATAACTTGTTCAACTGTTTCATTTTTCACTTTTCTTGGTTATTCATGATAAGCTGGGCCATTTCTCCAGCAATGTTGGGGTTCTTAAATTGAAGCCCAAGACAACACTAAAAAGAACAACAAATAATACACTTTAATTTGCAGACAATATATTGTAAAATTCTGAATCTTTGCTGGTCCACCCCTGAATTGGCTGAGCATGTCAGGATTACTTCACCTGCCTGTCCTCTGGTACTGCGTAGACATGAAATGTTTATCTGGTTGGCAGAGATAGTTGCATCATGACAATTATAAAATAATTCATTCACAGTCCTGGGATACAATAAGTAGCTCCAGTTGGTTGTTCAGAGTGAACTAATACAAGCTGACGTAATCATGAAATACTAGTAATTAAATAAGTTAACCCATTAGATATATTTAATAGCCCTACTTTACTGTGCCTAGTGCCTGAAAATTAAATATCTCATCAGGGGAAGAGTGCTAGCAATTAGTGGGTGAATACAAATAGTCTCACATACTTTTTATAATGTTGATGACTTACAATGTTGGATTTCTGGGACATTTCCTTTGAGTTTTTATGTGGGATGTGTCGTATCACACAATCTCGCACATGCTTAAAGCTGTCAATATATTTACTAATAACTCTGCTAACCAAGATGGAACAGTTCCTTTTGAAAATGTTGAGTACATCATGGCTGGGGAGCACATTTGCAAGCTGAAGATCTTTTAACTTCATTTGGGGTTTAGAGTTGTCCAGCAAGGAAACATCGATGCGGTCTAACACTGCGTATTGCTGAGTCCAGTGAATAGACGGGTTCGTCCGTTTGGTGGATTGGTATCTTGCCTGCACGTGATAGTCGATATTATCACCAACTAATCTATGGATAAAAAATAATGGGTGGCCTCGACCGTTTATTTGCCTGTTCCTGTAAATATTATACCTAAAAAAAAATATAATCATCCCCAGGCCAACTGGCGCGAAGCGCCGTTCCAGGCGTAAGCCCGGGGCAAGGGTTACTAATTTTGTACTAGCGGAGCTCAAAGTCGTTGCTCGTGGTAGTTAGGTAGTAAGATTGGTATGTAATGATGTCATCCTCACTGATCTCAACAATATGGCGGACTATCATGAATGGCTAACACTGATTGGCCAGATTTAAAATTTATTGTTGATTGATTAATCACGAATTCAACTGACAGCAAATATCTAAATTTGCTTTTTGCACTACAATATTTTGTATTTTTGCAAAAAGATTTGGCAACTTTCACAACCAACAAAGGGTGGTCATTTATGATCTCAAGAATATGGTGGGATATCAGGAGTAGCAAACACTTAAGGCATCCAAAAAGGCGAAAACTGAGACGAAAACGACTGCGACAAGACTCTTGAAGAGCGATTAATTCTGGGAAAATACAGAGAAGCGCCAAGAATTGACTACGGTGTGAAACACTAGGCAAGTTTGTTGACAATGCGTATTTATACTTGTGTTTTAATGCTTTATAAAGGCCGACGTAGCCGTACTCCTCCAGTCCATTCACTGTTTAAATTCCAGAGTAAGTTTATGTTTTGTAAATGCAAGGCTGTCTTCTTATTACTGTATTTCAAAATATTGACGAACTTTACATCTAAAAGAATACGAGCGACGTTACAAAATTGGCTTGAAACGGTTTTATTTCAAACTCAAAGTTTATGTTAAAAATTTAGTTTCATAAATATTTCAAAATGTTTAATGTAATTAATAGGTCATATTTTATACCAAATTTAAGCTTACATTAGGCATAATAACATACTGATGACAAATGTGCAATTTAAAAAAATTGTCAATAAAACAAGGATTAAAAACTGATATTTTGTCATTTTGAAAAAATATACAGAAAGAACAATTGCTGTGTTGCTATGACAACAACCTATACAAGTACTTCATGTAATTCCAAAAATGTAGTTGCATGCTCTTAGTTAGTGGCAAGGGGTTGCTGCATGCATGTATTTCTAGTATATATATATATATATATATATATATATATATACATACATATACATACACATACATACACATACATACACATACATACACATACATACACATACATACACATACATACACATACATACACATACATACACATACATACACATACATACACATACATACACATACATACACATACATACACATACATACACATACATACACATACATACACATACATACACATACATACACATACATACACATACATACACATACATACACATACATACACATACATACACATACATACACATACATACACATACATACACATACATACACATACATACACATACATACACATACATACACATACATACACATACATACACATACATACACATACATACACATACATACACATACATACACATACATACACATACATACACATACATACACATACATACACATACATACACATACATACACATACATACACATACATACACATACATACACATACATACACATACATACACATACATACACATACATACACATACATACACATACATACACATACATACACATACATACACATACATACACATACATACACATACATACACATACATACACATACATACACATACATACACATACATACACATACATACACATACATACACATACATACACATACATACACATACATACACATACATACACATACATACACATACATACACATACATACACATACATACACATACATACACATACATACACATACATACACATACATACACATACATACACATACATACACATACATACACATACATACACATACATACACATACATACACATACATACACATACATACACATACATACACATACATACACATACATACACATACATACACATACATACACATACATACACATACATACACATACATACACATACATACACATACATACACATACATACACATACATACACATACATACACATACATACACATACATACACATACATACACATACATACACATACATACACATACATACACATACATACACATACATACACATACATACACATACATACACATACATACACATACATACACATACATACACATACATACACATACATACACATACATACACATACATACACATACATACACATACATACACATACATACACATACATACACATACATACACATACATACACATACATACACATACATACACATACATACACATACATACACATACATACACATACATACACATACATACACATACATACACATACATACACATACGCACATATACGCACACATACGCGCACATACGCACCTACACATCTATATTATTATTTAAAAATTTATTATTTAAAAATATTTGAAAACGGTGGTAACCCTTCAGGGCACATAGGCACCTGATTTTCAAGGGGCCGTTTGTTACACACTATTACAATCTAATATATCACACTAATTACATCATTTACTAATACATTAATATAATTTTACACACGCTAAATATTATTAAATTTAAAAACCCTATTTACAAAAGTTATGTTAAATCAGGTGCTGCCAAGAGTACATTTAAATTTGTTGAGGCTAATGCCTTTTTCTTTGGCTGTACTCGATAAGCCATTCCAAAGCGACGCAGCTGAGTAAGCAAAGCTTTTTTTCATAAAGTTTGTTTTTGGCTTTCCAAGTACGTAATTGTTGTTATTACTTCGCAAGTCATATCGATCATTAGTTTTAATTTTAAACAGGTTAGTTAAAGATGATGGTATTATGTCGTTTCTTACTTTGTGCATGAAAATCGTCTTATTGATTTTATAACGTTGTTTCGGGTTCCCAGTTTAATTCCTTTAGAACTTCATCGCTGCTAACATCGTATGTTCTACCAGTGATAATTCTCGCAGCTCTGTTTTGTAATTTTTGTAGTTTATCGGTCAAGTACTCGCAGCAGTTGTCCCAAACCAAGCTACAATAGTCAAAGTGTGATAGCACAATGGCATTACATATTCTCAATAGTGTTGATTTGGGAATGAACTGTCTTATTCGCCGCAACATTCCTATTCCTTTTGAAACTTTCGTGACAACATTTTGAATTTGATCGTTCCAAGAAAGGTGCTCATCAATAATGATGCCTAAAGTTTTGGATTTGTTAACCCTTTTGATTACTGACTCACCAAGCTCAATTTTAGGATCAGTTATAATATTTGAAATACGCTGTCGTGAGCCAATAATCATGTATTCAGTTTTTTGTTTGTTTAGTGTAAGTTTGTTTGCAACTAGCCACTGATGCACGTTTTCTAAGTCTGCGTTTAAGCGTTCTTGTATTTCATATTCAGTCGTACCTTGGGTTGAGATATTCGTGTCATCAGCAAACATACTTGTAGAAGAAGAAGTCAGACAATTTGGTAGATCGTTTATATATAGTAAGAACAATAATGGGCCTAAATTTGAACCTTGAGGTATACCACACTTAACAATTCTTGTGTTGGACATTGTTTGGTTTACTTTACATATTTGAGTCCTATTAGTAAGATATGATTGAAACAATTTTAATGCAAGTCCCCTTACTCCATAATAATACATTTTCTTAACCAACACATCATGGTCAACGCAATCAAATGCCTTTTTGAGGTCCAGAAAGATAACACCATTTAAACAACCCTTGTCCATATTCATTAGCCACTGATTTGTAATGTTAAGTAGGGAAGTTTGTGTAGAGTGCTTCTTCCTGAAGCCTGCTTGTTGTTCTACGAGTATGCTATTAGATTCTAAATATGTTTCAAGCTGTTCAGTAATTAATCTCTCAAATATTTTAGCAACGGACGATAGAACAGAAATTGGTCTATAGTTATCGCAATTTGTTTTGCTTCCAGACTTATGAATTGGCGAAATAATTGCAATCTTAAAATCATCCGGAAATATACCTGTATTTATAGATGCATTAAATATAGCTGTTAGTGTGGGTGCTATTGCTTCAGCCGCATCTCTCAAAAGTTTACCCGATATTCTATCATGTCCTGCTGATTTGGATGTTTTAATTGTCGAAAGCAATTTATAAACTTTAGTTACTGAAACATTTTGTATGTTAAATTCTGTGTTGGAAAAAGTCAAGTAAGACTCAGGCACCCTTGAGCTCTGCGGCATGTCTTTAGCTTGGTTTGTTCCAACTTCATTAAAATGTGAGTTCAAAACATTTGCGATTTCGTCCCTTTTTGTGAAGTTTTGGTTATTGTGCTGGATTTCGGATATCAGTGTTGTTTTTGATTTTTTGTTTGTGAGCTTATTAATTGTTTTCCACATTTTCTTCGGATTGTTTTCACAATCATTTAAAGTATTAGTGAAGTAAGTTGCTTTTGTATTTTTGATTAGTCGGTTTAAATCATTACGTGTTCTCTTATAAGCATCATGAAGTTGTTTTGACCCGGTTTTAACTGCCTTTTTCTTCAAAAAATCTCTTCGGTGCATAACTTGTCTAATGTTATCCGTAATCCATGGAGCATACTCACTTCTAACTTTTTTAGTAATCTCGGGCGCGTGAAAATCTGCGATGGACAAGAATATTGTTTTCCATTTTCCCCACATCATATTTGGGTCGAGCATAGTATCCCAAAATATTTGATCATGTAAATATGTCAAAATGTCCGACTTAAAATTGTTTGCATTGTAGTGTTTGTATTGTCTTGTTTTAATAACTTTCGGTTCCTTACGGGGAACGGAAATTTTCCTTTGAATATAAATTAAGCTGTGGTCACTAATTCCCAAATGGATCACACCTGAGCCATTAATTAGTTCCGGTTTATTTGTGAATGCTAAATCTATTAAAGTTCTAGTTGTAGCTGTAATTCGTGTTGGTTCGTTAATTAATTGTTCGAATTGAAGGGTTTTTGCGATTTCAGCAAGTTTGTTAGTCTGCGCGTTGGATCTGTTATTGATCAAGCGAGTCCAATCGCAGTTGAAATCACCAATAAGGACAACTTCCTTATTCTCAGAGTCCATACGGGTAATTAAATCCTCGTAGATATTAAAAAGTTCTAGTGCTGAATCGGGTGGTCTATACCAACTATTAATTAGGAATGGTTTGGATCTTGGTTTAGAGATTTCAAGTGTAATTGCCTCAAGGCTTTCGTGAGCAAGATCGTCCCTTACTGTGTAATTTATTGAACTTCGTGTATATATTACAACTCCCCCGCCATGCCGATTTCTGTCCTTCCTCACAACATCGTAACCATTAATTTTTATCTCGTGATTTGCGACCGACAGATCGAGCATGGTTTCGTTTAGGCTAATTATGTCAAATTGCTGTTTATCAAGATATAGTCTTAATTCATCGATATGCTTGGTTAAGCTTCTTATATTTAAATGAGCAATTTTAAACCCTCTATTTGTTTTCGAAAAATCGGTATCATTTACAACTTTATGACAATATGTATTCTTGACAGCATCCTGATTTCAATTAAAGTCTGATTTTTTAAAAAATATTTTAAGTTCATTGCAAGTGTCGTTGTACCTCTTTGATTTAAGTGAAGACCATAATTATTGAGATGTGATTTTGTGATATTATTATGTTTGATAAGTCCCCAGTTACGCTCAGTGCATAGATTATCTAATTTCTTATTGTAAATGTTTACCTTGTCGGCAAGTAGGGCATCATCATTCCTCGTTATAATTTCAGAAAGCGTGAGTTCAGTGCCACGTCCTTCTTTTGTGATGACTTCTCCGAGCTTGCTTATCGCCGTGATCAATGTATCAGGTGACTTACTTTGAAGATCGTTCGTACCTACGTGCAAAATAACATGGTTTGGGTTCTTTTGAAGAGTAGGTCTAACGTAATGGATCATTTCGTCAACACCGGCCCCAGGAAAAGTTTTGATTGTAACTTTATGGTCGATACCATGCTGTATTCTTCTTGGATTTAGATGTTTTAGCATTGAGTCACCCAATACAGCGATATTAGAATGTCTTTGTTTCGTCGTCGTAGATTTGTTTTTATCGTTTTTCTTATTATCCAACTTTGATCGACTGTGTGATGTATTTGCTCTTTTTGACTGGTGACTTTTCCTCTGTTCGGGCTTTTCGTTAGTGCCTTGATTTACCTCCTGTTGGGCTGACATTGCGGCGCTGTTGTCGCTATAGCTTTCGCCGTCACTCAGGACGATGAACTGGTTTCTTAATTGTAAATAATTTTTTTTGTCATTCTTGTTATCACTAGGATTATGTGGTAAACTATTAGGGCCACCCGTGGTCTTCTTGTGATTGTTTACAACATTCCACGATGCCTCATGTTGTTCTTGATCATTTTGTAAGATTTTTACAACAGCGATTAAACTATTCTTTTCATTTTCTAAATCCTTAACTTTTGAATTCAGGTCAGACACGATGCACTTATAGTTACAAATTTGATCTTCGAGTCGATTGTTTTCTGCCTTGAGACTGACGTTCTCTTTCGAGTGTTGTGTTTCGAAAACCGAAGACGATTGATTGCTCATAGACTTGTTAATCGCTTCGTTCTCTCCTCTTGCCATTTTTTCGTTGTATAATTCTATCCGTGTCTCGTGTATTTCGCTTGCAATGTTGTTGATCCGTAGTTCTAATCTCTCTTCAACTTTCCGTACAGTATCTAGTACCATTTCAAGCTCGTCTTTCAGTTCCTTTGTCGAGGGATTTGTAGAGATCTGCTCGCCATTACAGACTGCCTTGTTGTCGACGTTGTTTATTACTTCAGTGTCGGCCCGAGTTAGCTTGGCAACAATTCGGAGTTGGGTTTTTATATCTTCGCTCAATTTGCCATTTATTGTGAGTGAATTACTGTTCGAATACCATCTCACTACGACTTCGTCCAATTCAAGCAATTTACAATGACCGCTAGGCGTCGACCATTTCGTTTCCTTCCCTGTCAATTCGTCCATGAAAGTTTTAAGATCTTCGAAAAGGCCGTTCCATTTAAATTTGCCTTTTTCAGTTACTGTGAGATAATTCGCTGTATTCTCTGTACGTTGATGGTCACTTTTATTAGACAAATCGCATTCGACGCTGGAGCTCATAGTTGCATGTCCTTCGTCCATTGTGCATGAGTGCACGAGTGCAGATATATAAACCAATCTTGTTTCATCTACTTCAGTATTGAGCACTCTGTTCAATACTCAGCACTCTGTTCAACAAATACATCTATATATCTATATCTATCTATATCTATCTATATCTATCTATATCTATCTATATCTATCTATATCTATCTATCTATATATATATCTATGTATATATCTATGTATATATCTATATATATATCTATATATATATCTATATATATATCTATATATATATCTATATATACAGGGTGTATAAAAAAAAATTGAACAGATTTTAAATCGCTCTCAATTTTGCAAAAAAGCTTTTGGTATCAATTTTTTTACACATGCAGATCACTTAGATATTTGTGATGTAGAACAATAAAAAAAATTTCATGAACTCAAATATTGTAAGCCAGGGGGGGTTGTTTTTTCCAATAAACTAGAAATGGGTTGCGCACGAAATTTGAATGCTTAAACGTAATTTTGAGTTGGTAGGTGGAAAATGTGTTAGCCGTTCTTTTCCTGTTCAAAATTTCAGAAAAATTGGTTAAGTGTAAGCCCTTCAAAATATCGCGCAAACTTTCATTTTATTATAATAATTGGCCTTGTGCGTTATTAATTTATGCTTTTTTCCTAATTTGCATATTGCTATTTCTTTTTTGCTCCCTAGAGACATTTAATTAAATTTAGAATGTTTCGTGAGAAAAATATTTTATATGGAACATTTCGTTAATTTATAATTTACAATTTCTACACTTTGTTCAACATTTACACGCAACTTTCTGTTTAACTACAGACATTCAGGAGTAAGTTCCTAAGCATATTAGTCCTCAACATGTCCTCCATTACGCTGTGAACAAATACGCACCCTCCGAAGCATGTCAAAAACAGCACGTCTAACGAGTGCTCTATCTTGGCGAACGGTATCAATTTCGTGCCGAATTCGTTGCTCTAACTCTTCGAGATTTGCAGGCGGTGTTTGATAAACCTTGCTCTTCAAATAGCCCCAGAGAAAGAAGTCAAGTGGAGTAAGGTCTGGCGATCTAGGTGGCCATTCGACAGCATGATTCAATGCAATAACGCGATCTCCAAATAACTCCGCTAGACGATCTGTGACGAACTTCTTCTATGCGGAGGTGCACCATCCTGTGCCCACCAAATTCGTCGAAACTGATTGTTTCTTCGACCACGATAACGTCGCAGTTGTCTCAATGCTGGGACTATCTCTTCGTCTATCATATTCAAATAATCCTCCCCATCGATACTTTGTCTAAAGAAAAACGGACCAATAATGATCCCGTTTCCCATTAAACCAACCCACACCGTCAGTTTATGCCGATCATCGTTTCGCACATATTCAAAATCTAAGGGATGCTCTCCTCGTGCACAATATTCTCGAATATTGTGTGTATTTACGGATGCATTTAGCGAAAATCCCGATTCATCACCAATGATCAAATCGTCGAGAAAGCGCTCGTTCTTGTCAAGAAGCCACTGACAAAACCTGAATCGTCGGGGAAGATCGCCAGGAAGAAGTTGATCCCCTCTTATCATTTGATAAGGGTGAAAATGTAAGTCTAGGCGAGTTATTCTATTGAACGTAGCAGACGACAAACCAAGGCCGTTTCGACGACAGCTAATTCGTATTTCGGGAGCCTCACCACGAGCTTCTTCGATTGCATTACGCACTGCTTCAATGTTTTCCGCACTTCTTGCAGTTCTGTTACGACCAGATCATCCCTTGTTTAAATTTAAGCTAGTTCCCGTGATGGCATATTTTCGCACATTGTTGTAAACTGTTCCATGAGAAGGACAACGTGCGTTCGGATAGACTTCTCTAAATCTTTGGATAACCCTGTAAACGTTATTATTATTACGATAGAACTCAGCAACAATAAAAGCTCTCTGTTGTGGCGTGAATTGTGGTCTAACCATTTTGAAATGTTTCCAAAAAATAACGAATCGATTGTTTCAGAGCGAGAACTTTTAAAATACCATATACAAATTTTTTCTTACGAATCGTTCTAAATTTAATTAAATGTCTCTAGGGAGCAAAAATGAAATGGCAATATGCAAATTAGGAAAAAAGAACAAATTAACAACGCATATAGGCTAATTATTATAATAAAATGAAAGTTTGCGCGATATGTTGAAGGGCTTACACTTAACCAATTTTTCTGAAATTTTAAACTGGAAAAGAACGCCTAACAAATTTTTCACCCACCAACTCAAAATTATGTTTAAGCATTCAAATTTCGTGCGCAAGCCATTTTTAGTTTATTCGAAAAAACAGCCCCCCCTGGTTTACAAAATCTGAGTTCAGGAAATTTTTTTCATTGTTCTACATCACAAGTACCCAAGTAATCTGCATATGTAAAAAACTTGATACCAAAAGCTTTTTTGCAAAATTGAGAGCGATTTAAAATCTGTTCAATTTTTTTTTATACACCCTGTATATCTATATATATATATCTATATATATATATATCTATATGTATATATCTATATGTATATATATATATATCTATATATATATATATCTATATCTATATATATATATCTATATATATATATCTATATATATATATATATATATATATATATATATATATATATATATATATATATATATATATATATATATATATATATATATATATATATATATATATATATATATATATATATATATATATATCTATATATCTATATATCTATATATCTATATATCTATCTATATATCTATATATATATCTATATATATATCTATATATATATATCTATATATATATATCTATATATATATCTATATATATATATATCTATATATATATATCTATATATATATATCTATATATATATCTATATATATATATCTATATATATATCTATATATATATCTATATATATATCTATATATATATATATCTATATATATATATCTATATATATATATCTATATATATATATATCTATATATATATATACCTATATATATATACCTATATATATATACCTATATATATATACCTATATATATATATCTATATATATATATCTATATATATATATCTATATATATATCTATATATATATATCTATATATATATATCTATATATATATCTATATATATATCTATATATATATCTATATATATATCTATCTATATATATATATAATCATTCAGATTCACAGCAGCTGTGTGTTAATAACTATTTGATAAAATCTCGCACAACTGAGATACACGTAGCAAGTTTGATATTCGACTTCTGTCCATTAGAGCGGGCAGGGGTCAGGACACTTATACTTATGACGCATGATTTTATTCATGCCTGACTTTCTTAGTCTAAATTCTTAAGTCAGCTACTGTAAAAGTGTGTTTAGAAAATAAATATTTCTTCCAATACTGTATTAAAAAACTGAATTATTAACCAAATTAGAAACATTGTAATAATATTATGACAATTATGTAAGAATTTATATCTATTTTATGCTTACTTGTAGCGGGGAAGTTTCTGACTTTGCAGAAAATGCACTACATCTTCTACAACTGTTTCATTAATGCTGCCATGGTCAAGTTCTTGCATTGAATTATGCATTAGCCTAAGACAATACTCGTGCGTTGCTTGCTGTAACTGGGATATTTTTTAACAGTTTCTTCACAGAAGTCAAAAGTAACCTCATCCAAAATCATATCATCTTCTTGGTTGGTTTGAAGAGTTTTTACTTCTTTGATAAAATTTTGGGTGCAAACGTTTTCCTCCAAACTCTTTTTCTACGATAAGACCTTTGTGTCCGTTGACAAACCCATCTTTTTTGGAAGGTTCACTACAACACTTTCAGGGGACATGCAGATACCAACACGGTTCAGCTGGGCTCTGTCATTGTAACTTGCACCACTTTTAAATAATATGAGTGAGACTCGGTAAGCATAAGCAGACAAACTCGCATTTCTAGGCCTTGCTAACGCAGACGTAGGTAGGCCTTTGCATTCATAACGCGACTCGCACGGTTTTTACTGGGAGACTTTTGATCCTGAGGTGATGAACCACAGGCTCTGTTTACAGATGCTGATCGCAATAAGAATTTGACATTAACCTCATGAAGAAATATTTTATTGCTGGATGCAGCCAATTCTTCTGGTGTTGACCAGCTCAAAATGTTGTCAGAACTCAGCGAATGAAACTCCACGCTCACTTCTCTTTCCACACATTTTGGAATATGCTCTCGGATGTTGGCATGATTGAACACAATATTCGCAGCAGTTTTCCAGTTTGCAAGAGCGACGTTTTTGATAAGGGAAGAGGTGTGCTTGTCAAACGATTCTTTCAAAACAATTCTAGAGTTCGGATAGATAATCATGACACGGACTTGGCTTACTTGCTCGTTTGGCGTAATTGTATCGATGTTTGGCGCAATTGTATCAATGATGATGCATCAAATTATGTATTTCATCGCCCGTTACCCAGTCTACATGTGCATAATTTTCTTTATTAACAAATAATTTCTTTCTTGAAGAATTTCTTTCTTTTTCAAAAAGTGGTTCTTTTACTTGTTCCACTCTTTCGTCTTTGTCTTTCAGGCGTCACAGTTGATGGAAGTTCTCGTTTGTGGCGCACAGGGCTTTCACTTTGGACACATTCTGAATTACTTAAATTGTCTTTCAAAAAAGTGAAGTTTTCATAAACGTTTCATATTTTTTGTCCACAAGGTCCGCAGATTCTTTTGGAAAGAAGCGGCGATTTTTGAACTGGCAAGCTGACTATTTCACATGTTCGCGAAAGCAATACCCTTTACTTTCTTTTCTTTCAAACGGTTTGAGAAGATTTTTGTAAGAAACTCGAGCAGCTCCATATTCAATTTTCAAATTACATTTGCATATTCTACAGTCGTCGTTTGGACTACGCTTCACTAGCTTTTTTGGTGTTTTATTGCAATTGTCGGCCATTCGTACTGAATATTTACATATTTAGTGTGGACGTTGCGACAAGATCGATGCTTGTCTCGACCAATATTTTCACTTCTGCTGAAATCTTATTGGCTACAGAAAATGTGGGCATGTAGTGGGCGGAATAAAAAAAGCCAGACCTTAATGGCAGGCTCTCATTCTCCTTTGCCCCCCCAGCCTGTCTTCCCTCCCCCCCTACAAGAGATCCTGCCATGCAGGCTGCAGTACCTCTAACAAATAGACATCTCCAGGAACTAAGAGAAAATATATCACCTTTGGTTGATGATGGAAACCATGGATGTAATCTGTACATAATCTGTACACAGAAACTGTTAATATGGCTCAAAACTTCTTACAATTTCAGTAAAATTACCAATTTCAACCTTTCAATTTCATATACTGTATGACAATATAAAACTGAAAAACCCTTAACAACAACATTATATTAATTAACAATTATTGGGGAATATTCCCCGAAAATCAATGAGGCAAATAATTGTTTTAGTATTTTTAGACAGATGAATTTATAGAACAGCTTCAACTCTTTATAGAACAAGTCAGGGAGGCAGAGGTAATTTTACCTACCTTCTCAAGGGACAAATCAATTTTGCCCTTAAATTGTCCGTTGTATGCCTAATATCACAATTCTGAATGTTGCTTAGCCCGATTTATCTTGTGGGCTTCGATCAACACGTTTTTCTTCAGTTTTATTATAAAACTATTATGTGGTCAAAAATAGTAAACTTTCAAATTCGCTCATTTGAAAAATAACTTGTATCATAAGAAAGCTTATAAAAAACAACATACATGACATAATTACGGGCACCCTTGTTTTTCAAGCGGTTTTTGAGTTATTGCTGCTTTAAAATGGGAAAGTGTCCTAAAATGGCACTAATTTCCTTGGCACTAGTCAGAAAATAACTTTCCAAACGCTCATAACTCAACAAAAATGTGAAAAATAAAAGTAACCATAATAATGTGTTATATGTAATTTTTTATTACCTTTTTGATAACCATCTCAAATAGTGAATGACTCACACCAAATTCTCATGGAGGTGCCAATGCATGGGGATCAGTTATTTGAAGAGTGCTGTAAAACTGTTCAATTGACATTTTAAGATGGAACAAGTAAATATGATCGACAAGAAGGCATTACAACTAAAGCTGCTGACTGGCATGCAAAAGTAAACTTGTATGATGTATATGTTAATCTTATATTAACATAGTGGTTTTTCCTAGAAATAAATCTGAAATTTCGCCTTTCTTAACAATAATATAGTTTTATAGAAAATTTCGAGAAAAACATGTTGGCTGGAGCCCACAAGAAATTTTATTGCGTTCAACATGCAGAAATATATTTATTAGACCTAAAGGTACAATATAAACATAAAATGAAATTGTCCCTCGCTATGGTAAGTAAACATGTATTTTTGTACTTCATGTGCCTCCCCGACTAACTGGCTTTTTGTAAAATTTTATTTTTGCTAGCGGCTAGTCACCATTTTGTAAACATGTTTTTACTGGTATGTTTACATGTAAGTGAATATAAGGAATGTCACATCAAAGTTTACCAATCACAATGTCGGATTTCTTGTATTGACTTGTGTAAAAATGCTAAAAACAATTATTTCTGCTTCCTGATGTGCTATAACATAATTGAAACAATGTATTATAGATAGTACTGGTACTTTAATCTGTCAATGGCTTAGGCATGGTAATATAACATCGCATTGTCACAACTTGCTAAAAATTAGCTGCAAATACATCTTTGTTTTTTTATGTGTTCGTTCAATTTTACCATGTATACGCCAGTACTGTTATTTTTTCAACTACACATGTCGTCAAGCAGAAGTTTTAGTTCAAGGCCTACATCCTGCCAAAGTTGTGTTTTCCATGAGACACAGAAATGTCCATGTATTTCGTAAACTGACTGAAATCTGCATGACAGGTTGGAATATTTAACGAATTGAAACATGCATCTGCCACAGTTAAAACTTTGTTAGATTGCATTGGTAAAAAACCCACTTTCAATTTTTCATTCATAGTTGGAAGTTCGGGATAAGCTGTCCAAAATTGCAGAAGATCTTCAATCTTTTCAGCAGATGTTTCTACAGTAAAAAAAGAAAATAATAATTTGGCCTTTTAAAGACAAATACTTGTTCATGCAGCCCAAATGTTTGCTTCACAATAAATAGAATGTAAAGTTGGTAGCATATCTCCTTTTGCACGTATTGTTTTATAGAGGTAAATTTTTACATCGTTGGCCATATGACTTTTAAGTATGATCAAAAATGACTTGGTGATAAAGGCTTACCCTAATTAATATTAGATCACGAGCTCAAGATTTCTATGAGGTTGATGAAGGTGACACCCGAATCAACTGTCACCTCATAGAAATCGAGAGCAAGTAATCGAATTGTTTTAGTAGAGTCAGAGATTAAATATGAAATCTTCAACAAAACAATTGATTTTTAAGCAACTTTTAAAAAGAAATGCCTAGGAAGATGATTATTTCGCTGCTCGCTATCTATCAAGGAATAGCTAATCAAATTACAGCATTTGCAATAGTATACTAGTATGACTCCACTAATAGCTATTAGTAGAATCATGCTTGTATTCTATTGCAAATGCTGTCATTGCTGTCAAATGTGTCGATTATTGATGGTACTTGGCACAACAAAAGTTTAAGGTAAGATAGTGTTGTGGTTGTTCATTTTAAAACTTTCCTCTTTTGGAGAGTACTTCAAGATAGTGATCCATGTTATCCTTTGCAATAGATTTTTGATTATCATTGACAACATCATATTCCACAAGTCGCATTAGCTCGTCTACGTTGATCAGGCTGTCCTTGACAGGAAAGACCAGTTTTCTGATGGGATATATGCTCATTGGCTAGGTCGGCCAGACTTGTTCGTTGGTAGGTTACTGCCGTAAGACCTTTCCTCAAGTCATCAAGCACCACGACACTCTTGGTGACAACTTTGTGTGTCAGAATGCACTTATAAGCCATTCTTTTATTCGATGACATGATCTCAATGTAAGGGAATCCTGCTGTTGTCAATAAATCACATAAGTAATACCGTTCACTACCATCCATGAATTTATCAAGATCATCATCTGGGCATTCCAGTAGCTTAAAAAGGAGAAAAATTTTTAGGGTTAAATGCAATGTTAATTTTACATCCTATTAATAATCAAATATATTTATTAATATATGTGCATAATCCATGGAATAGTATACCTGACTTAGATTTTGTTGTAAGCATGGATCAGGTACATCATTAACAGTTAATCTTCCAATACTGACTCTCGGTTTCCACTTAAAATATAGTTAATGGCTGTCTGTGAAATTCCCTTAATACCTTTACATTTATTGATGACTGCATGGAGAATCATTTTACCAACCATTTCAAAAAAGTGGCCAGAGATAGGGACCGCACGTGTGCGGAAGTCTGGTATTGGAATTTACAAATTTGACAAGTAAAATAACGCATGTTTAATGAGTTATAACTCAACAAATAGAATGTATTGAGCGATAAAATTTTAGATATTTGTAAATAAAGAAAATATCTAAAAATGGATCCAATTGTGAACATCTAATGTTTAGTAACGTGCACGTAACAGGTCGCCGAAGTTGTTGAAATTTTGCGACTTGTGATGCCATATTGTAATGTGGCACCGGGTTCCGTCGTCTTTAACCGTAAATCCGGAGTGAGCTCCAGGGTGAAATAGGACAATTGTGGTATCAGAAGAAAGCTCATGATCTCAGCTATCGAACGATGTCCTATTCTTTTGAGTTTTCAACACCCAAGGAATATTTTGGGTGAAAATTAACTTTCAATGACGGTTTTGAACTAGTTTTGGTCTATAATGTCAGAAGAATCAGGTACAGTTGAAATCTTTGTAATTTTAGCTTTCATTTGATATATTACTTGTAGTGTGAAGAAGCGGAGCTCATCCCGGATTCTTATTTAAACTTAGGCAGTGGAACATTTTTTGGCGCCATTGCAAGCCTCGTAGTATTATACAATTAATAATGAGACTTCAGTGAAAACGATTTCTGCTTCATTATTATTGATGGGATAAAGACTGGCTGGTGCAAAGGTGAGAACAGAGTCTGTTTTAATTCGTTGATAAAATATTTGAAACAAGTAGTCACTAAACCAATGTGGTGTGGTTAATAGTGATGAAGGTGGAACCTGTCAACCAAGACGGGGAAAAAATCCAATTTGCAATTTTATTACTGTTATGTTGATCATTGTGACTGTAGACAATAAATTAGTTATTGAATTGAATTGCATCTAAGGAACTAAAGAGCTTTATGTGTTTTATTTATTACAAATTTAGGGAAAACATGGTGCATGAGAACTGTTCTTATACAACATGAAACCATGCATTGAGTGGATGAACAGATGTAACAGTGTTGATGTACATAATTTAATTGGTGGAACAATAATGCAAGAACCTCGATTGTTTGGAGCTAACAGTCCAGTTGTACACATAGTTCAGATATCTTTGTCGTGGTTGTGTGTGTGTTTCAATTCTTGCATTAGTTCTTGCAGTATTTTATATTCAAAATCACTATGCCATCCAGTAAGTGATGTTATTAATTAATGATGCAGTTACCTGTCGTGTTGTCATGGAAACAGTAATTGTAAAGTTTATGATTGCTGCTTATCGTACAGAGTATTTGAGAATAAATAAAGTTCTTTCAAATCAATTATCAGGAGATTCTATGCTAGTGAGATTTATGCAGTAAATCTTGAAAAATATTATACAAAATGATGTCATAAGTTACCATGGTAGCCTCAAGTTACCATAATAGTTAAAATGTTATCGGAAAACAAGCATAGCAACGGTAATTGTTCAACTGTTTTACCATTATGTAGGTTTGGGTTTACCAATCTACTGTGAAAATTTTATGGTGATTGGTTAAAAAATGTAAGAGTTATGACCATATGAGTTGAAAAATTGGCTTCAAAAAATAGTGAAAACGGTGCCACATTATAAATGGAATTCCAATACAATTCTCTGATGTCTCAGTTCCAAAATATAGGCAAACTTTCCTGTAAGCCTCACAACCACCGATGATAGAGAGGACCAAATTTAGTTCACAGGCTTACGAGTATAGTTAAATTGCTGAGTTCAAATGGGGTTTGGAAACGTTTCGAACGCACGTAACAAACAGAAAACTGTCACGAATGCGAACCAAATTACCAATGTCAATGGCAACGAAAACTCACGATCACAGGCTCGAGACGTATTTTTTTATATATATTAAAACAACCAATAAACAATAGTATAACTCCAATTATAGCGTGAACGTACAACACAAATGTGACATGTGAACGTGGTTCAATTAAAACAAAGTAGATATATAACCTAAAATTAATACTAAGTCCTAAATTAACCTGAACCTTAATTATAGAATTACAACAATGCAAGAAATACATCGTAACTTACTGATGTTTTCCCAGTAGCTCTTTAAGTGTCTTTTACTGTAAATATTCCTCTACAGATATCGCCATCCTCTCTCTACGAATGCTGTAACTACACTAACCTAAGGCATGCACTTGCGTGTTCACAAGGTACACTAGTCACATAATCATGCACTAAGCTAATTAACCGACTGTCCTGAAAAATTAAGATGACAAATTATATGGCATGCAAAAGTAAAAATTCAATGTTCCAATTAATTCTGGTTTCCGATCCAACATACCGGCCTCTAAATGCGAAAACTACCTATTTGAGCATTTCAATTAAACATACATAAATGGATCGGAAATCGTTTGGCTAAATGACTATGTCTATATTAAGAAATAAAGTTCATGAACTGTCAAACCGTTGGGCGGCATTTTCCTTTCCTTCTATGTGCTCCACGGTCTATAGTAGTACGATCTTTGATACTGGTCGGTCCAGGGTTGTAGCCCTTGTCTTCACCGACACACTTCGCACGAGTTGGTCTTTGGTGTTGCGGCGAACTTCGACAATTTTTCTTAGGGGCCAGGCGTTTCACAGTGAACTTTCGTCAACAAGCGGGACAATGTCTCCAACAGAGAAGTTCCTTCGGGCTTCGATCCATCGCTGTCGTTCTTGCAAGCGAGGTAGATATTCTTTCACCCACCGTTTCCAAAAGAGATCTGCGAGCTACTGGACCTGTCTCCACTTTCGTCGCAAGTAACTGTCATTGGTGGTAAATACACCAGGTGGAACTTGGGGGCCTTTCCGGAGCAACAGTAGGTGGTTAAGAATGAGGGCTTCGAGATCTTTGGGATCATCCGAAACTTTCGTGATCGGCTGGTTGTTTATGATCGCTTCGACTTCACACATAAGGGAAGCTAGACGTTCGTCATCGAGTACTTGTTCTCTCATCAACACGTTCAATACTTTTCGCACAGTACGAATATAACTCTCCCAAACACCTCCTTGATGAGATGCTTGCTTCATGGGCGAGGTCTTGTTTCATCTTTTTTCTGTTTTGTGCTTAATTTTTCTTCTCGTTTCTCACCTTGCCTGATTTCCACTGGGTTTCTTTCGGTCCACTTTCGTAAAGCTTTGCAAAGTTAGAAAAATGTCCACTCTTTTCATTTGGTGTCGGTGCGTACCAAATTTACTTGGATGTTTGGAAGTTTATTTAGTGTCATTCTGACATATCTGTTTGTGTCGCTTAAGTTATTTGGTGTTTCGAGCGATTGTACATTATGTCAAAGTTTCTCATAAAATGAATGAATTTTACCCAGTTGAGTTCCTTTGACTGTCAGTAATGAAATAATTTCTTCTATATGTAAGAATTTACGATATCGTTTACTTTGGTGTATTTTTCTTTGAGGATTTCTTTTGCTTTGTCATATTTCTTTTCAGTAAATGGGAGGCCGTCAATGCCTTGCTCAACTTTTGTGTCAAGGTGCTCCTTTAGATAAAAACACAAGCCTTTTGTTCATGAACCTCGAGATAGTCACAAATATGGCGAAGAAGAGTAGCATTGTCGTTACTTGACCTTCCGGGCACGGTACAACATTGATGAGGATGCACGATAGTAGATATTAGAGGCTTGAGACGATTTACCAACACTTTTGTCAAGATTTTGTAATCAACGTTCAACAGCGAAATCTCACGCCAGTTTTTCAACAGCTCTGGATCATCTTTTTTGCAAAGCAAAGAGATAACAGCTTGACGCAAAGTCTCCGGCATCCAGTAAGACGAGTAACCAGATATCTATCCAGGTTTCAAAATAAGCTATTCGCTGACTGCCATCTGTATGAGCATAAATGCTGATAAAGTGCAAGTCCTGATTACAGTATGAACAGTTCAGCATGGTTATGCGACCCTTCTTATCACAACGAAAACTACAGTTTTTAAAGCGAGAACTGTCACGCATTAAAACGCCAACACCACTGAGACTCCAATATGCTTTGAAATTGGATTCCTTATTCCACAAAATACAGTCTTCCACAGATGCCACTAGAGTTTCTTGTAAAAATATCACATTAAACTTTTTCAGCTTTAAATAATCAAGTAATAAACAATGTTTTTTAAAGTCTCATAAGCCATTAACATTCAACGTATTTAGATCAAGATCGGCCATTTATCATCGTTTAGTACGTTTCTGATGCTTCGATCTTGGTTTCCCAGCGCAACCAGTAAGGACAGGTCTATTTTTCGCCAGCGAAGGTGCTACCGGAGGGCGTTGAGTGTTTTCACAGGACAAAACCGCCACAGCCGGACGCATGTTATCATCAATCAGACCGGTACCAACAGCTAGAAAAAGCAGACACAGGATCATCAGGGGTATCATGGGATGCCTCTCCCATGGTTTCGTCACCCATGAAATACCACTAATACCATTGTCACCATCCCAGCTAAAAGAGATTGCTGACTAAGTTCAGTACCACCGAGCTGCGAGTCAACTTGGTTCTCAGTGTCATCATGCAGAGGTGGAATAACAGGATCATCAGAAAAAAGAGATTGCTAATTCGGTACCACCGACCTGTGTGTCGACTTGGTTGACAGCATCAACATGCAAAGATGGAATAACAGGATCATCAACAATTTCGTCTACACAGCAATTAGCAGGATTGTCAGGGCACTCCGATCGTACGTGACCAAAGGTACCACACAGCAAACATTTATAACAATTTCACTGAATATGACCATCATTGCCACAGCGAAAGCATTTCACATCATTGATGCAGGTGGCAAAACGATGCCCGTACGAGCCACAGCGACCACATTGAGGAACTTTCCCAGGATAAAGGAATTCCACTTTAAACCGACCAATAGAAAAACGTTGAGGAAAACCTTCCGTTAAGTCAGTCATCTTAGCAATACGAACCCCGGATTCGATACCGTGCCAATCTCGAAACGTTTCGCGATCCACGGATAAAACTTTGTTGTACTTCGCAAGGAACTAATAGTAACATATAAAATAAATGCTTGAGCTATAATTATTTAAAAATGTAATTCTGAGGTGATTATCATCTTATATTTAGATTATTTGTGCTACAATAAAAACTGGAAAATGACCAACGAGAAGGGAGCAGTTTGTGAAGACTTATTAATTTTCGTTCTAAGGATAAAGGTAATTGAATTATTGTTATCTGAGGGACTGGGCATAAAGTATAGAGGGGAAGGGGTGGGCTATGGAAATTTAGGGGTGGGTCATGAATTTTTCAAGTCACAAAAAGGGGTGGGTCATGAAAATTTTAAGGATGTACTGGGGGGGGGTCAAACTAAAACTGGCCGTAAAATATAAATGGTAAATTTCATGGAACACAAAACTGTTCAACACAACAATATTTGACATGTTATTTTATAATATATAGCAGTATGTCAATCTATTAAAGCAAAGTCAATCTAGATATGGTCTGGAGACTCGGCCAGCGTCTTTGTTCTATCTTTTTGTTCGTGTTTATGCAGACTTGTGCACGGTGAAGACAATGATTTTTGGTATAATGAAGCAATCGTCCAATAGCGTTGCCTCGCCAAAGCATTCAACCGTGCTATTGAAATATTAATAAGCAAAATTTCAAAAGATTTGTGCACGGTGAAGCCAGCTCAACATAAAATGATAGCTCATTAAAAACGCTTTAAATTCGCTGGGTTTCCAGACGATGTCTGGATTGACTATGATTAAAGCAATAGGTACATCACTGTTATCATCGTCACTGTCTATTATTATCAATGCAATTGCAGCAGGAAGAAATTTTTTGAGTTTTGACAATGCCATTGCATTGAGCCTGTGTTCCTGCACTAAGATTTGTAGGCATTTTGCATCTCTTTTCCCCATCTTTGAAATATTTAGTAGACTTAAATCTGAAACATCAGCTTCAGAACTATAATCATTTGTTGGAGCAACAAAAGAAAAAACTCTTCTACAATTGGCATCCTCCCATTGCAATTTTCGCTTCTTGCTTTTGGCTCTGTTTTCTTTTTGTTTTCTCTTCTTGGATACTGCCCTTTTCTAAAATTTGGATACATACTCCTGTGTTTTTCATCCAGGGCTTGTAATTTTGCCATAATGCAATCTATATCTGTTTTAAGATTTGTTAAAGTGGTAATACACTGTTTATTAAACTTGTGTGCACATGTTTCACCTGTACACATTTTGCCATTTGTTAAAAACAGTTTTTCATTTTCAGAATGAATTGAACTTTCTAAGTTTTCCACTTTCTTTTGCATTTCTTGCAATTTTCTAGTTTTGAAAGCGATTGATTGACTGTCATGTGGTTTTAGAACGTGATCTTCAGTTAATAAGAATCCAGCACCACCTTGACTTTTTTCATTGGAGATGAAGTGATGGGATTCCTGTAAAACTTGAATCTTTTGATGCATATCATATTACCTTCTCCCTTCTGAGTGAAACTGGATAACAAATTTTTCTGCATTCTTACACCAACTCCATTTGGAGTGGTAGAATTGGGGAAGCACATTGTCATTCAAAAACGTTGCCCTTGCTGTTTTTGGATGTGATACGAAACCAAACCGTTTGTCTTTCCTAGGCATTAGTATTATAGTCACAGCTATATTCCACTTAGTCAGCATTTTTTCAGGAGCTCTTACCCCTGTAATTTAGTTACCAGTCCGGCCGCGTGGGGGCGGTGTGCGCGCATGTTGACCGAAAATATGTTATATTGACCAGAAATATGTCATAAGGAAGAAAAAATATGTTTAATGGGTTTTTTATATGTGGTACTATAAAAGAGTCGCGTTTTGAAATCATGCCATTGAGAAAGATGGAGCGTTTACATGGAGAGCCTGCATCGTCTTCGAAAACTACAAATGGTATATTTTTTTACTGTGGACAACGGCCTAGCTGTAATTTCTTTTGTTTGCAAAATGACTGTAGTTATTTTCATAATGCTATTACTATGTGGAAAAATTCAAACACTCCTCAGCCAAAATGTTACGAGCACAACAAGTTGGCTAAAATGCGAGTCGTGAAAGACATTTTTAAACCTAGTTTTGAAGCAATAGGTACATACAACTTCGGCAGTAACTGAACCGAATGATCAATCTACCGAGACAGAAAATTAATTTTTAAAACACTGGTACACAATTCCTTTGTTTCATTTAAAAAGAAGACATGGCCCAAGCAACAGTTGATGAGTATTTGGAGAGTGTTTATTATAATCCAAAACGTCCCGGGAGTTTTGGAGGAGTTGAGAACTTGTATCGTGATGTGAAACAAAAGGGAATGTTTAAACTAAGTCGAAAAAAATTTCAGACAGGTTAATGGGTCAAGATACCCACACTTTACATAAACCAGCTCGTTGAAACTTTAAGAGAAATCGTGTTATTGTGGGGGGTATAGATGAACAATGGCAAATAGATTTAGCAGACATGCAGTCTTTGAAACAGTATAATGACGGTTATCGATACTTGCTTGTCTGTATAGATGTATTCTCAAAGTGTACATGGATAGTTCCAATAAAGTCAAAAACTGGACTTGCCTTAGTTGAAGCATTCAAAGTAATTTTATCTTCTGGTAGAAAGCCGCACAAGATTATGACGGATCAAGGAACAGAATTTAACAAATCATTTTAAACACTATTAAAAATAAAGTTATTCAACTGTTTAATATGTTTGACGAAACAAAGGCCTCTATTGTCAAGAGAGTAATTCGCACGTTTAAGACAAAGATGTGGCGTTATTTTACTGCAAAGAAAACGATGAGATACCTTGATATGTTTCCTGACTTGGTGTATTCTTATAATTATAGTGAACACCACAGCATAGGAAGACCACCTGCCCTTTTCAATTCGAAAAATGAAGAGGAGGTGTTTCGTACTTCATATCGTAATGTTTTAGATAATGTACAACCTGTAAAATATAAGTTCAAGATCGGCGATCAGGTTAGAATAAGTAAAATTAAACGAAAGTTTGAGAAAGGATACTTACCAAACTATTCAAAAGAAATATTCACTGTAAGCAAAAAAGTACCTCGAAATCCACCAGTATATAAACTCAAAGATTATGACGGCGAAGAGCTTAAAGGAAAATTTTATGACAAGGAGCTTCAAACATGATGACATGTATGAGGTTGAGAAAATTCTTAAAAAGCGAGGAAAGGGAAAAAAATGTACAATATCTTGTAAAATGGCCTGGTTACCCAGACAAATTCAATTCATGGGTGTCTGCATCAGAAATAAATAAAGTCTAAAAACAACATTTGAACTGTTTTCTTTTTATTTGTTGTGTTATAGTCGTCATGAGTGGAACACATTTTTATCTCACGCTACCTAGTAATGCATCCTTGAATGAGTTTCCCAATAATAAGACAAGTTATCACGTGAAATTGCCGCAAAGTATTGATTTGGGGGGGTCTGGGAAGTTGGTTTGTACTCCATTTCCTATCCAAACACCTGGTACACATTACAAAAAGGTGTGGATACGCACCACTTTTATGCAGTTTGTTTCAGCAAGTCATTATGGATTACGGTTACTACCAGCCCATGCAGGAGCTTATCAAAGCTGCGAATAAAGCATTATCCAGAAACGTTAGCGATAACATCAAGTTGACGTACAATGCTTTCACAGGGAAAGTGACCGTTCAAATAAAAAACGGTTTCAGTTTGCTGCAATTAAACCGTTATCGATCATACTTGGTTTTGGAGGAAAAGACGTTATGATAAAAAAACGACAGAAAGTCCTTACGTGGCAGACTCAACGACCGTATCAACCATCTACGTGTACTGCAACATTGTGCAACTCCAAATCGTTGGAGATATGAGTGCTCAGTTACTCAAAAGCATTCCTGCCGAGAGTACATTTGGTGACATTATTACTAAAACGTTCACAAACATTCAGTATGTACCTATCCAAACAAAATTATTCGAGGATGTGGAAATTCTTTTAAGGAGTGACACAGGCGATCCTGTGCCATTTGAGCGTGGGAAGGTGGTGACAACACTACATTTCAGACAGCACAGCTATTTTTCATAAAGATTAATAATCCATACGTACGTTTATTATTTTGATCAACAAGGTCATGATATGCCTGTGTTCAGAGGTAGTCCATGGCAATTAGGTCATGGTCAAATGGGCTATGGACTGGGTGGTCTGTTTCGTAGCGTTGCTAGAACAGTCATGCCCATGGTAAAAAGTGGAGCTAAACCTCTTGGGAATATAGCTCTGAACAGTGGTGCAAACTTTATTGGAGATGTTCTCGCTGGGAAAAATGTCAAGGAGACTGCAAAAGCACGCACCAGGGAAGCCGCTGATGCAACGAAACAGAAAGCTGTGCAGCGACTGCGAGCGTATGCTCAAACAGGAAGTGGAGGACGACGTAAAAAAACCACATCAAAGAAGAGAGCCAAAAAGAGAAAGACATCTACGCCTACTACCAGAAGCAATCCGACCAAGAAACGGAAAACAACTCCCCAGATATTTGGTTAAACATGAGTTTTGTACATGCTAAATCACAGGAGTGCACCAAGAGTGAGCTTGATTAATTTTCTGTACCACCAACACAAGTGAGTTTAGAAAAGGGACATTGGGTAGACCACTTGCCGGTGTCCAGTGTTTCAGATGGCGGACCTATCACGTTCCTCTGTCCAGGAACGGAGAGACTATGTAGATTTGGCAAACGGAGAGACTATGTAGATTTGGCAAAAGCCATCCTGGTGGTTCGAGCAAAAGTAACAAAGGCAAACGGAGATGATCTTGACCAGGACGAAAAAGTAGGTATCGTCAAAAATTTCCTACATAGCTTATTCAAACAAGTGGATGTGTTTTTGAAGGGGAAACAGGTCACCCAGGCCACGGGGACCTATGCATATCGTGCCTATTTGGAAACGCTCCTCAACTATGGTCCAGCCGCAAAATGGTCTCAATCTACCACCGCAATGTTCTACAAAGACACGAGCACCAAAATGGATACTGCTGACCCAATACTCACTGGAGACCATGCTAATGTCAACCTTGGCCTCAAGAAAAGGTACGAGTTTAGCAAAGAAAGCGGTATCATCGAAATGGCGGGACCTATATTCTGCGACGTGTTTATGGGTGAACGACTTCTTTTGAGCTATGTGGATCTCAAAATACTTATGAACTGAAACGTGGACGAGTTTTGTTTGATGGCCTCAGAGGAGGACGCCCATTATAGGGTGAAATTGACGAAGGTTTATCTCAAGATATGTAAAGTGAAAGTCAATCCAAGCATATCCATAGCCCACGAACTGGCATTGAAGAAAGGACCTGCCGTCTATCCTGTGAGACGTGTGGAGTGCAAATCTTTCATCATTCCAGCTGGAAATCCATCATTGAGAAAAGATAATCTCTACAACAGACTTGTGCCAAAAACAATTACCTTTGGCATGGTTGATAGCGCAGCATTCAACGGTGCCTACAAGAAGAATCCCTTTAACTTTCAAAATTTTACAACATCCTTCTTAGCAATCAGCGTCAACAGAGAAGAAGTACCCTTCAAACCCTTACAGCTCTCCTATACTGCAGCAACCCGCAGATACATCGAAGCCTTCCTTACCTTGTTCTCGGGTACTGGAAAGATTTTTCATGATGTCGGTAATGATATTTCACGTGATGAGTTTGTTAATGGGTTTAACCTCTATAGTGCTGACCTCAGTCCTGACATATGCGGGTCCTCCGACCATTTTAACATGGTCCAACGTGGAAATCTTGCAGTCGACATCAAGTTCTCTACTGCACCTGCAGGAGCTGTGAGTCTCGTGTGCTACAGTGAATTCGAAAACACTATTCATATTGATTCTGAAAGAAACGTCGTCTACAATTACGCTGGTTAGATGAACACTGCACAAATCACTCATGCACTAGAAGGAGATCCTATAACGAAAAAAAACGTTTTGTGGTGTATTTCCCTGTGATAAACTACCTCAAACGATCGAGAAGTATCCTTGCGGATTTGTCGCGAACACAGATCCGAGTAGCAAGCCTGGAACTTACTGGATTTCAATTTGGATCAGTCCAAGTGATGCTCGGGGGGACCACAACAAGATTCTGGGGGAATATTTTGACAGCTACAGGACTGATGTACCATTGGTGTTTAGAAACTATTTAGAAAAACACACTGATAAATGGAAATATAACAAACGTAAATTGCAAAGTACTTGGTCCGACGTATGCAGTGATTACTGTATATTCTACCTAAGCCATAAAGCATGTGGTTATAGCATGAACAAAATCGTACAGTTGTTTGAGGACAATACTATGTTAAATGACGGGAAAGTGTCTCATTTTGTTAAGACTCACTTTAGAGTTAATCTTATTCAGTTTAGTAAAAAGTTGGTTCAATAAACATTCTAGTTAAAATGAAGTGTACGGTGGCCCAGAAGGGACAGCACCTTCATAAGATAAAAACGCTGCAATGCTGTAAAAATGCTGTTTATTGTATGAAATTTACAAACAATCAATATATCACGCAACAAGTAATAATAATCCTGTATTCCTGTATCATCAAATAACAAATGCACACTGCAAGTAAAAACTTTTGCACGCTGCAAATAAAAACGTTTGCACGCTAGCTGCAAATAAAAACTTTTGCACGCTGCAAATAAAAACTTTTGCACGCTGCAAGTAAAAACTTTTGCTCGCTGCAAATAAAAACTTTTGCACGCTGCAAATAAAAAGCTCAAGAGCGTGCTCGCGCATGTGACGTGCTTGATCAATTATGATAATTTATTGTGATACAGTAATTAATGATGAATAAATTAGGCAAAAGTAAGATGGCGTCTGATTTAAGAAATGAAATTCGAGAGGCTGTTCGTGAAGAAGTATCGCGCCTTTTTGCCGGGAAACTACAAACCTCAACTTATCAAGGGATATCGAATGTGCCTCGCATGATCATGTTAATCGCAATCATAATAACCCTACCGTTTCAGCCAGTTCGAGTCGTTCCACTCCTGGCTGTTCCAGTGCCAGTTCAGACCGTTCAGTTTCACAACAAGAGCGTACATTATCCTTTGAAGAGTTTTATCAAATGCGTGAACGACAGCGTCAAACTGGGTTCAAACCAGCAAAGAAAAAAAAAGGGGCTCATCGGCATCAAGCAGCAGTACTGTTTCAAAGAAACCAACCAATGTTGACATTAAAGTTGGTATTGCTCAACAAACGGACGGGGTAGTTAAAGTTTGCCGGGGAAAAACCCATGTTATTACAGTCAGTTCATCTGCAAATGAAAAAGACATCACTCATAAAGCGAAAGAAAAACATGCTAGCTTTGATCAATCGTTTGATCAAGCAGTTGAATACGTGCTTTTGTATCCTGATTTTCGAGAAGTTAAATTAATTCCTGGAACAACTCAACCTTTTATCTTGTGCGACTATAGAGATGCGATTGGAAAAGATTACAAACGTCTGACGTTCTACCTCATTCCCGTTGAAGAACTTTTGGATAACTCAGATGACAGCGATGGAGAAGTCCCCAAGACTGTTTCCTCTAGTTCTGACATACGTCACTATGGTTTCACTCCCATTGGTGCTACTTTTGGGCCAGTTGAACAGTCCTTTACATCTGACAGCCTGACACATTTCGAAATTGAGCACACAGTTAGGAGAAATTCAAATGCGTCAACCTCAAGTGCATCTTCAGGTGAGCTTATACTAAATGCTTATCATTACCAAAGGGCAAAGGCAATTTTACAAATGAGCTTTAAACTTAACGAAGTTAAACAAAAAAAGATTCATGCATATTCATATATATTTTTTACCTGGTTCAAGACAAGCTCTGTAAATTATTAAGGAATTCACAATGATGTAATGCAATGAATACATACTTTGCTGTGTTTTTCTTTACAGTACGTGGATTTGAATGCCCAACCTGTTTTAAGAGGTTTCCAATTGTGGAAATTGAAGAGCATGCAGATTTGTGTGCATCTCATATAATTGAGTTTGGGGATGACACATGTCCTGGTGAAGCCACTACAAGTGATGATTGTCGATTGGAAAGAACAGCTGAGATCTGGATTGATGATAATGAGCAAAATGATCTTACCTACTCAACACTAATTAAGACGACTGAAAAAAAATATGGAGAAAGACCAACCAGTTCGAATAAATATCAGGAGAAAAACGCTGTGGGAAGATTTTGTCAGAGAGAGAAATCGCAGAGTAAAGCCTGAGAAGTTGGTCAAAGTGGTGTTTATTGGAGAACCGGCAATCGATGATGGGGGACCTCGGAGAGAGTTCTTCTCAGGTGAGGTACAACCCACACACGTACCGTAAATGCTTGATAAAGCGCCGCTTTTGGTTAAGCGCTGCTTTAGATTAAGCGCCACATCAGCACTTGCAGTGGCATTCTATTTATAAGTAACACTCTTTATGGTAGTTATTTTGCATGAAATTGTTGAATAAAAGTGTGGGAAATTTGGCTAAGATATTCTAAGCACAAGCAGCCTGTTGGTCTACCTTTTTCTTGATAGAGGTTGTATGTACATTTATCAATTCTGCTGAAATATTAAATTGAGGGAAATATATAATTATGTTCTACCAGGTGATTAATTGAAACATATTTTAGATATTTTGGAAACAGTTCAACGCAAATATTTTTTGAATGGATGGCCTATAAAATCAACACTTGCTGTTTCTTCGCGTCAATTTCGCACTGTCGGTGAATTAATGGTGATGTCAATTCTACAAGGAGGCCCAGCACCAAATTTCCTTGATCCCACTGTGTATTCATACATTAGCAAAACACCTTTGGATCCAGATAAAAACAAAGATAGTTTGAATAAGGACATTGCCAAGAAGGTAATTTGATGTAAATTTGCAATTGAGGGTAGTTTACCATGCGTAAGCCTTTTAATGCAGCATAGGAAATATAAGGAAAATCAACATTATGAAGATATCTGGGCTGGGATATTTTTGGCTGACTGGAACCTAGCCTAGACTATATGATGTCTATTTTGCTAATGTAATCTAATCAGTTTGGCATCCAGTTTTAGATGTCCCATTTTTACCCTAGACGATATTGACATCTGAGAGGAAATAATATGATCATGCTTCTCCAATGACACAATTTGTCAAATAAAGATGCCCAGCCTGGTGCAAAAAGGTAAACCAAAGTCATTAGTGATTTATATATTATTTTCTTTTTCACACGGTACAAGCTTTCTAATGCCAAAACTGATGAAGAGGTCCAAGAAATTCTTAAAGAAGACGATACCTTGGATGTACTGGAGGAGATAGGATATCGGGGAGTACCCCAAAGGGAGACTTTGTCATCAGTAGCTGACATAATCAGGTTTGTGACTAAACAAGTTGTATTGGTTAACCTCATTTTTTAGCAGCTTCAACAATTTCATATCAGAATGAAAATGAGTTCATGCTATATTTTTTTAAAAAGGTGGTTGTTTTTCAAAACAATTATTATAATTTAGAATCAATGTATTTAACTTTTTCGACTTTCTTAGGTCAATATCTATCAAAGATCAGTTGAATGATTTTTTACCTCAGTTGATGCAATTAGAAGATGGTTTGTCTTCATGTCAACTGTTGCAATCCATTCAAAAATTTCCTGATGTATGGAGACCATTGTTTCAGCCATCCGATATATTTGAAATTACTGCTGACAAGTTCTTGGATGATGCTGTTGTGGCTTATAGCACATCACAACTGTTGAAAGAGATTGAGGAAAATACCTACAAGATATTTTGTGATGTCATTCTTCTTTTGGAAGAAGGTAATTGACAACTTGAATTTACTGTCAGTTGATAATTGCGACATGTCGAACGCCATATCACTTTACTTGTCAGTGAAAGGGCACTACTAGTTAATGGGTTTTAATTAAGACAAAAACAAAATAAACGGGGTTTCCTATTTCTTGCCAAAACTTTGGCTGGGTAGGTAGGGTTTTCGTTTATTTTGTAATGCTAATTTTGAGCATGCTTCCAGGATAGGTGGGCATGATTGTATCCCAAGATGCGTTTCGTGCCCAGAGCCTTCGCGCTATAGACCAGGTACAAAAAATTTTTTCCAAGCTTTTTGCAAACTTCAAATAAAAAGATTAGGGTCGGTCATTTCGGCGGCCAAAAATTAGGTAGGGTTGGGAAACTGGAAACCCAAGTACATTTTTTTGGCCTTAGCAATCACATGGTATTTGACCTATAAGCAAATAGACATGTACTTGAAATGATGATGTGTGATACAGCTATAGCCTTGACATTTTGTTCTGCTATGGTAATTTTTGAATGAGCTTGTTGGAGTTGTTACAAAAACATTTAACAGAGTGCTCAATGGATAACCAGAGCATTATATTAATTGAGAATAACGACTCAACAATTTGTATTTGGCATCTTTATTACTAATAATTTCGTACCACTGATGTGGCACTCATCAGATAAATAAGCCTACTGAATATATATATATATATATATATATATATATATATATATATATATATATATATATATATATATATATATATATATATATATATATATATATATATATATATATATATATATATATATATATATATATATATATATATATATATATATATATATATATATATATATATATATATGTATATATATATATATATATATATATATATATATATATATATAAAATGTATATTAAACAGCAAAGTGACTGAGAGGTGCTTGTTAATAAACCGTTATAGGTATTATCAATTAAAGTGTTTTAATAAATAGGTCTCACAGTATATGCTTGGGGGGAATAAGATGCTCTACGAACCAGATACTTAAGAATGTTTTATTTTAGGAATTAATGGCCTTAAGATGAAAGATTTTATCAAATGGATGACTGGATCAAAAACCTTGCCACCTCTAGGTTTCCCCAAAAAGTTCTCAGTACAATTTGTCCATGGATGTGAAGAGGGGTGCCACTGTCGCCCAACCGTTTCAACCTGTGATATAACCTTGAATATCCCAGTTCACATTAATTCTGAAGAAGATATGGTGTATATCATAAAATCAGCAGTGAAAGATTGTTCTGGTTTTGGAAACATTTAATGGTTTATTTTTCACTGATATACAGATTCCAAAAATGACATTACCAGAACCATATAGTCAGTATTATTATTGCTATTTCTTTTATTAACTATTGTATTACTCATGCTGTTGGAGACAATGCTGTTGTAAGTGTTACTTGTGTTAAGGGTCTATTAGTGCTATTTATCTTATGGTTAGAATTACTCTTCAAATACCATAGGTCAGACCAAGATAACTGACTACTTTCATCCAACTATTTTGTGTGAAGTGATTGATAATATTAAAGAAAACATTATGAAGTATACTAACCAATTTGGGGAAAACACGAAACTGCCAGCATAACCCCCCCCAGTCAAATCTTCAGCACTTTTGTGTGTCCTATTATCCATGATCTCAACCCTTTCCGTTTCATCCATAAACATATGTATTTACCCATAAAATAAATTACATTACAAAAACAGAGAAGCTGGAGTGCCTAGCCATCAGTTTCTACCTTACACACAAATATCTCAAAAACAGAGTCAGAGAAGATTAATTACGGAAGAGAAATTTCAATTATTGTCGATTTCAGATTTGTTTGAAATTATATTCATGGTGGACAATGGGATGGATATTTTATAGCATCTCAATTTTTATATGGTTCATATTATGCTGTGTTGTTATCTGAAATAAATTAACTGACTATTTTGCTACAACAGAATGTCAACTTAAGAACTTGTTTACACCTATAAGTAGTCACAGCACTTAAAAATCTGCCGGGAAAACCCCATTGTTATCATATCTTATGGCATGCGTCTGATATGCACAATTCGGTACACTTTTCTGTGTATATCGGGTATCTGCGCAAAATGGCTTTCAGAAGGTTAAAGCAATACTCGCATGTGTTGTAACATGGGTGGCACGGTGGTTGAAAAATTAGTTCCACATTTCTAGCTTGCAACGCAAGTCGTAGGTTTCCTTCAACGTGATTTGCGTGGTGAAATCCACAGTTGTCCATTACGATTATATCATCTTGCTTGACGACCGGATTTCCAAACATATCTTCTTGATCAAGAGCTTCGTCAAAAAAATTAAGTAACCCTAAACCATTTGAAGAGTCTCGAATGATGTTAGAATGCGAATTACTCTGTTTATGTTGTGAAGAAAGTTAATTAACGGTATAAGTGGCATTTGATGCATATCTTTGCACTTCAACTGCAGGTTGTCCAATTGCACTATGTCCCCGAGTTCGGTTGCCGCTTGTAACAATAACTGACGATTCGTCAAAAAAATGTAGTGGGTTTGCATCTACTTCTGAAATGACAGACAGGTAATCAGAGAGTTTCAATGACATCCGGCCGCTCTGTTTCACGCGCTATTTGACTGATCTTTTTGTAGGAGTAACCCAGGTCCTCGGTCATAATTGGACTTATTGAAGTCGTGCTTGGAACATTTTCCGGAAGACATACACCATTAGTGACAAACTGTCGTTGTATTTCTTTCCCATAAGTTGATGGTTTATTTTGTTTCACGAACTCTGTGTACGCTATAACGTCATCTGTACGCGCTGTTCTATGTTTGTTGCCTCCTCGTTTCGACTCAATAGTTGGTCTTGCAAACCAAGTGTCAACAATGTTGGATACCGTTTTGTATGGCAGATTAAGTCTCGCAGCAATTGCAGTGATAGGAAAATTATCTAACTATAATTTTGAATAATATTTTCTCGTACTTGATTTGGTAAGGCTTTGCCTTGTCGACTAAACGAATTCATACAGTTTCTTTATTTACATATAGTCAACAACTTACTTCAAAAGAGACACTTGTTTACTTTTTACAAAGCAACTTCAACATAGAAATTTGAAATTGAACTTGCGAACAATCTCGCATGTGTGATTTGTTGTGTCGCTGACTAGTTTCCACAGGCAAACTGAGTTAACCTTTGAAACAAGACTCCTCCCTCTTCAATGGATGTTGGATGGTTTAAGTTGTTTAATGCCATTGCATATTCAAAATACTCTTCAAACACAGTGTCCTCTTCATCCTCCCCTTTTAGTTCCTCCAGTATGTTTTCGATCTCTGTTATTTTGTCCACAGAAACTGGGTGAATGCACTCATGATATCCGAATTCTTCAGGTAAGAAATACATCATATCAGGTACACCAGATGTACTACCATGCCTTGACTTTCTAATGCGATGGGAGTTTCAATATTCCTTAACCTTATCCAGGTCAGCCTGCAGTAAATCAGCAAAACAATACCATAATGCTTCCATGTGTATTTCACTGCTGAGATTAAGAATATCTGACTCATGAAGATCATAAAAAAAGTCACTCCACCAACTAGCATGCTGTTTTCTAAAATGGGACCATTGACACTCAATTCTTTGGTTGCTAGTGCTTGAGACATATTTATGTGCCTTAGAGCAGCATACTCGTCTGTACCTTCTGCACGTAAATAACATTGTATTCCTGCAATGACACCATTTTCTGTGCCTGGATCAGTATACACTCTTGTTGGGCATCCTCGAGATGCTTTTACACATTTTAAAAAATACTTGGCCACTGCCCTTGGATTCTTGTTGGACCTCTGCACTTCAAGCCATATTATCCTTCTACTAAAACCGTCTACACAACCGTGTATTGAAAAGCCAAAAGGTTTTAGTTTGTCGTAGCCGTCTATGTGCCAGCAATGATTAGGACCTTGCGAAATATACATTCTCCGTTTCAAACACCTACGCTTTCTTCTTTCCACACCTTGAGGATCCACTTCCTTTAAAATTCTTTGTACCAGGTTCCTTGGAACATTAATGCCGTGTCTAAGTCGAAGAATATGCCACATGGTACGGTAGCCATTAAGACTATCTGGCCCATTTCCAATTTCTAACAAGATAAGATCCCTTACCAGTCTTCTTAAATCGTCGTCAACGTCAGAGCGTCTTGCACAACCATAGTCGTTCAGCCTACGTTTCAAAGTTCTTTCGGACATCACAATATTGTGATGTTTCTCTAAATAAGAGTAATATGTCTGTATGTTAAACCTCTGTTGAAGTAGTATTCAATCACATCTCATTCTGACCCCTGCGGTAATTCGGTATGCGTATTTCTATTATGATTTTCATCCCATGCATCAACTTCATTGTCGCTCGACTCATCAGACGCCATATTGGTTTTTAAATCTCATGCACGCGCACGCTCTTGAGCTTTTTATTTGCAGCGTGCAAAAGTTTTTACTTGCAGCGAGCAAAAGTTTTTACTTGCAGTGTGCAAAAGTTTTTATTTGCAGCATGCAAAAGTTTTTATTTGCAGCGTGCAAAAGTTTTTATTTGCAGCGTGCAAAAGTTTTTATTTGCAGCTAGCGTGCAAACGTTTTTATTTGCAGCGTGCAAAAGTTTTTATTTGCAGCTAGCGTGCAAACGTTTTTATTTGCAGCGTGCAAAAGTTTTTATTTGCAGCGTGCAAAAGTTTTTATTTGCAGCGTGCAAAAGTTTTTATTTGCAGCTACAATCAGTGACAAAATTGGCGGACCGACTGACCCGAAATTGGAACTTAACCCCCCCTTGCCCCCTTTTCAATGTTGTGAGGCCAAAACTGCGATCTTACGCGAGCTGACCTTCTGTCCTAGCATGTCTCTGGTTGTTCTGTTGTCAAAAAAATCCAACATTGAAAAGGGGGAGGAGGGGTTAATAAGAATTTTGCAAGTTTACATAAATTTATAGTTATAAATAGGGTGTCCCACCTTTTAATGTCACTGGTTGTCTGAGCAAATTCGAGGGTGTTCATGTTTGTAAAATTTGTACTAAAGTTAGCTTTTTGATTATGTAATGCTCTAGGTTCTTTACTAAAGACATTTTAAACACTTCTCCATAATATTTTGTTGTGAACTCTTAAGGATTTAAAATAAACAATATTTCACGGGAGTATTTTAGAATGCATTTTACGCACTTGTCTATAAAAGTGACGCATGTGATTTTTGCGAATACCGCACGCTTCTAACAATCTCACAATTATTCTCAGTATAAACTCAGTTATAAAATTTTTACACACATTTAATGTAATTTTTAAAGGTCAATGCTTTATTCTTTATTCATGGCAGGCATATAAGCCATCATATGCCGTGTTACACTCGCAAGTCGCAAATAATTTAAGTCTATTAACGTGATGACTGCGTTTCTGGCATATTGTGTTACACGATTATTTTCGACATCTGTCTTTTTGAAGGACACGCTGTCTATACGCTTTTTGCCGGTTAAGACTTTTAACGAATTTAATTGAATTTCGAAACATGGATCTTATTGAAGGCTATGAAAGTAGTTCCTCCTGTTCTGATTCTGATAAATGTGAGTTAGGCAAAAGGCAAATTCGGAAAGTTTATTTGGTTACATATAGCCAAGCCAACACGTCAAAATTCCCAACAAGAGCAGCGTTTGCCCAAGCGGTAAATAAATCGTTTCACAAAAGATCCGCCAAAATTCTACAATGGTGCTGTTCACAAGAATACCATAAGAAATCTGGAGTGCATTACCACATGTGTTTGAAACTTAGCAAAAATCAACGATGGTTGAGCGCAAAGAAATATCTTGCTGACGAATATGGTATTTCCGTTCATTTCTCAAGCGTGCATGCTAACTATTATACGGCATGGAAATACGTTACGAAAGAAGACAAACATTCACTCGAAAGCGAAGGACACCCTGACTTAAACGACAGCGAAGAACCATCAACAATGAGAGCAAGTGAAGCCAACTACAAGAGCACAGCTGTGAGACGGCGTTCGCATGAAAATATCGAACAGGACGTAGATATAGATTGCTCAGATGAATGTGGGCAAGTGCAACATGAAAGCGAGCTTAAAAAACCAACAAAGACAAAGAAGCGAAAGCGGTTAAGTGCGTATGAAGTTTCTGAGATCGTCCTAAGGAAAGGCTTAAAAAATCGAACTGAACTTTTAGCTTTCTCAAACCGGCAAAGAGAGGAAGGGAAGACTGATTTGGCTGAGTTTATTGTAAACCGTGGTAAAAAGGTGGTCAGCGAAGTTATAGCAACAGCTTGGGAGATGGAATCGGCACAGAAAACGCAGGATAGGCAATGTAAAACCCGCATTGAAATTCTAAGCGAGGCACATGAAGGACAATGTACTTGCAATGCAAAAGCCGAATGGCATAGCTGCGCATTGCAATTACTTGCAAATAACAATATTGCTGTTGACAATTTTGCTAACTGTGTAAAACAACTATTAATAAAAGGTCGTGGTAAATTTAGAAACATTATGTTGACGGGCCCAGCGAATTGCGGCAAAACATTCTTGCTAAATCCTCTTAACAAGATATTTAGCACTTTTACTAACCCGGCATCAACAAGTTTCGCGTGGGTAGGAGCTGAAAAAGCCGAAGTGCTTTTCTTGAATGACTTTCGTTGGTCACCTCAGATAATCGCCTGGCATGATTTGCTGTTGATGCTGGAGGGTCAGTTAGTCCACTTGCCCGCACCGAAATCGCACTTTGCCCATGATCTAGTGTTTGACAAAGACACGCCAATTTTCAGCACCAGCAAGCATCAGTTGGTTTATGTTAAAGGGGGAGTTGTTGACGAGAGGGAGACAGAAATGATGGCCGTTCGATGGAAAATATTTAATTTCAACAGGCAGATTTTGCAGGAAGAGCAACGGGACATAGATCCTTGCCCAGCGTGCTTCGCTCGGCTCATCCTCGAGAGCTACGACTGGCTTGACTAATGAGAAATGTATTCGTTAAATATGGCATTATCGTGAAAGACATCGCAGTTGAAAAAACATAACTTCTTCTTATAAGTGTTTAGTATATGTTTGTTAACGAGTAACCGTGCCGAAATTGCTATAATTAAGTAGATAGCACGAGTAACCACGAGTCACCACGAGTAACCATGTTTGTGTTTATAAATTAGTGTAGCATATTAACATATTTATCATTGCATGGTTACTCGTGGTGACTCGTGGTTACTCGCTTAAAATCGTACGAAAATTCGAAAATTTGAATGGTTATGCGTGTAAATATGTTATCAAATCATCACAGAACTTTCATGGCACTCAAGAGTAAGTTAGCAACTACCTTTAAAGGATATTTTCGGCGATTTTTGGTTTAGCTTAATGTAACATGACACTGCCATAATTCAATCAGTTTGTTAGATAAACAATTTAATGCTTGTAATATAAGGGGGTTTACAATCAAATACAAAATATTCATACACATTGTAAGGTTCTCTATTATTTAATTAAAGTTAGTATTTTGTGCGCATACCCTTGCGTTTAACAATTTCTTTAATTCTGTTTGGCATACTTCCCAGTCTTATTTATATATTCTTTTGGAACTGACCATATATGAAATTTAACTCTTTCAACGAATTCATCCCATGATTGATATATTATATTTTTCTGTAATATTTCTGCTTCAATGTTTTTGCGCACGACGTTGAACAAATTTTCTATCGGATTTATATCTGGAGATCTGGCTGGAATTACTTGCATGGTCGCACCAATAGAATGTAAGGCTTTCTTTGCAACAGCTGACGTTTGTGAGGGATCATTATCCATTACAAATAATTTTGGAGTATTATTGCTTTGTTTTCCTGTTATGTCAAAGAGTGTTGGAAATTGACGGCGAATGAAGCGAGCAAAATATGGCCCATCCATTTTCTCATATGTTTCGGCACAAATAACCCCTTTCCCGTACGCTATAGCCACCAGCAAGTGCAGTCTTCTGCCACCGGCGAGCTCTTTGCTTCCTTTTGTAGTTATCAGTAGGCCTTCCCCCCTTTTTCGCCAAACACGAGTTTTTGGTTTCAGTGCGTCACTCATTGGGTTGGATTTGTAGATGAAGGAAACGCCATCCAAGTAAAATGCAACGCCTTTTGTCCAATAATCAGGTGGTTTCTTCATCATAGACCGTGCGAACGTACGGCGTATTTGGAAATCTTTCCTTGTAAGCACCCCTTTCTTGCGACTTTGAAAGAAACCGTATCCCAGCTTTTTCACATAACGAACAAACGTTCTGTAAGACACTAAGGTTGCGGAAACTCCACTCCTTTGCACTACCTCCATCACTGTAAAATTTGGAGTCTTTTCTCGGAGTTGTATGATTGCTCTTCTAAGCTTTCGCTGGTCTCTTTCTGATAATGATTTTCGTCGACCACGATTAGATTTCGAGTTTAGCACGCTCTTCCGTCCACAATCAGCTTGCTTAACAATCCTCTGGACACTTGTCTTTGACATATTGGTTTTCAAGGCAATCTTCCGATATGAGTATTTCATTTCCCGTCTCATTAGGAGGGCTAAAGCCCGCTGCTCAGCCGTAAAATACCTATTTCGCTTCATGATCAGTCATTAATACGATTTATTATTACGTCACATAATTAACTAGTGGATTATGATGATTCCTAATCATAGCTCATTCAACATTTTCGTTATGCTGAAAATTTGGTGCAGTTACCTTGCTTAGTTTTAAAGTTATACATAAATGAAGTTGACCAACAGCACTCCAAATGGCTCAGACAATCAGTGACAAAATTGGCGGACCGACTGACCCGAAATTGGAACTTAACCCCCCCTTGCCCCCTTTTCAATGTTGTGAGGCCAAAACTGCGATCTTACGCGAGCTGACCTTCTGTCCTAGCATGTCTCTGGTTGTTCTGTTGTCAAAAAAATCCAACATTGAAAAGGGGGAGGAGGGGTTAATAAGAATTTTGCAAGTTTACATAAATTTATAGTTATAAATTGGGTGTCCCACCTTTTAATGTCACTGGTTGTAGCGTGCAAACGTTTTTATTTGCAGCGTGCAAAAGTTTTTACTTGCAGCGTGCATTTGTTATTTGATGATACAGGAATACAGGATTATTATTACTTGTTGCGTGATATATTGATTGTTTGTAAATTTCATATAATAAACAGCATTTTTACAGCATTGCAGCGTTTTTATCTTATGAAGGTGCTGTCCCTTCTGGGCCACCGTAGAAGTGTGTGTGTGTGTTTTCATTTGCCCTAACCCCATGTATAACACAACACTAAGAACGTATTTTAAAAACAATTTATTAAGTTAACAATTACAAGATTAATATTTAAGCCAACGTTCCTGAGTTTGTTTTGGCTTGCTTGCTTTTTCATCACGTCTTTTTAGAAGGTTTTGAAAATACATCGATGAGGTCGAAGCCCCTGGACTGTCTAAGAGACTCCTTCAGAAAACCGCGGTCCATTCGGGACTCTTTCCATCGTTCTTCATTCCTCACCAAATCTTTAGGCATATTTATCTTGGATAAAACACGAAAAAATTCCTTTGAACCAGTAGGACTGAAATTTTTTTGCCCTCAGAGCATCTGAGATCAAGTCCGAGATGTTTGATTGTGGAATATTTTCACCCTCGAGCTCCACTTCTCCAGTTTTGTCCCATGTGATAACGTCTAGTCTTTCTTTCAATCGGTTTAAGATGGCCGTCGCCCTGGACTGCATTGTTTTTGGTATATGCTTAACAATGACTTCGTCAGATAATTGAGCATTTTTTGGGTGGGTAGGTTCTTCTTCATTTTCAGCACTAGGCGCTATCCAAATAGTTGGTATTTCACTGTCCTTTTGCTGTCTGAGATTAAGGTATCTTTCCAGGTTGGCATAGTACATTTTTTGCTTTTCCATATCCATTCCATTTTTTGCTTTTCCATATCCTTTTCCATTTCCATTTTCCAAATGGAAGTAATCACAGACACTGGCCCATCTTCAATAAGCAATTTACATAGTTTTGGTTTGGATTTAACCAATACTTGTAGATAAGGCAGGTTGTCTTTCATGTGCTTAGACATGTTGCAAATAAAATGTCTTGAGTTGAAACCGTTGTTTAAGTACATTTTACGTAAACAATTTGCATCTGGCGGGGTAAAATGTTTGTTCTTAATCGCATATTCTCAGGTGTACGTTGATGTAGACCTAATAACAGGTAACCATATGGTTTCTTTGTCGCATCTTGGAAAGATTGTACAAGAAAATTTGTATTGTTTGGGTACATTTGACGGGCTAAAGTAGGAATTGCTAACGAATCTCTTGGATTTTTGAACACAATCATGTAATGGGAGTTTAAGCTGATGGTCTGTGATTGTTTCCCAGGTGGAAAAAGATTTTGTGTTAGATACATGACAGATACCCCCCTATGATGTGATCCTTTAGTAAACAAATCTGACATACTCTGATTCTGAGAGCACTGAGACATCAAGTCATCCACGATCACTAAACAGTTGGTACAAAGCATATCGTTTAGGTTTTCAGGAAAGCCTTCCACAAATGTAAGATTGGGTATTGTTTGCATCATACTGTCAAATGCAGTTATTATTTGTTATTCTTGGTTCAAACAGTTCATCACGATGATGGAGCATGGATTTAACAAGAGAACTTTTTCCACATTGACTTTGACCACAGATATAAAAATTAGCAGGAGTCTTAAGTCGTACATCCATGCTTGGTAACAGTATGCTATAAATGACCCGACTGTACTAAAAAGACAAACTATAAGCATTTACAGATGAATATTTAGTAACTTTATATACAAAATGTGTGCACATTGGTCACTGTACAAGATTATATATGGACATATCAATATCAGTACTATAGAGATGAATGTTTTTAAATCATATAAAAGACTGTTCCATTTCTTGTTCGTAAACATGTGAAAATATATTTATAATACACTAAAAATTGCTATCAAATCGTCTATAGAACGAACGCTCTTCTGATAAGTATTCACTGTCCATAAACTCTATATCCGAGTCCCTTTCAGACTCAAAGTCATTGTCATACTCATCATCTGTTTCCATCAAATGTATCTCTTTCTCATGCGTGTCTATCGTTTCATCGTCGTCACCCATCATTTCAATGTCATCATTACTTGCCATTCCACCATCACTACTGTCAACTACCATCAGCTCGTCATGTGTCATCAGGTCCATACCATTGCTCTGTTGCCCCACAGTACTGGATGGTTGGGTTAAGGTGTAGAGAAGAGAACAGGTGTGATTGATTTCTGAACTACAGTCTCATTTGTAGAAGGAATCCAGTGGAAGCCTTAGGGTATGGTATCTTCACCCTTACCGAGAACAATTCTCTTGTCAAATACGACATTGTATTCTTTCACTTCAAGCTTGTTGACAATCTGGATATTTTGCACTCATTTATGATTTTTAAGCTATTTACACTGTTTTTGTTTTTCCTTAATTTCTTAACTTTCCTACATATTACATCTTTTAATGAATCAAAATTTAAGACCAAGCTGTTTGTGTAATTCAAAGTAAACCCCCTTATTTTACAATGGGTCTTTCCATTATTAACTTTATAGGCATAATTCTTGGGCCCCCCACAAAGAAACTGAGTGATATATGCCCATTGACCATGTTTGGGCATAATATCATTAGTAAGATCCCCAAGAAAATCTCCTGTAGCAGGTTTAGGACTCCCGATTTGGATACATAAACACTACTATCTGTATCTACATACAAAACACTCTCTCCCAATGGGTCTAGTGGGTTATATAACTCTAATCTAGCCCATGCTGTTGTGAAAATACCTACAAATAAATTAATAGCTTTACTCTCCTCAGCATACTCCTGCTTATGCTTAAAAACTACTTCTACTAGTTCATCATTTAACAGGCAAAGATCATGCATTTCTGTGTCTGCCACATTGATACGTTTATAAAATTGTAGAGGATCAGTAATGAATTCTGTCATTACTTGATCGGTACGCATAGCAAAGCGCCCCTAAAGTGAGTTTAGACATAATTTAGTGAATGCATGCAGACCAGGATTCTTTGCAATTTTATCTGTATGTAAAAGGATTCCTTCATGTCTATAGTACTCATTGATATATCTTACCTGGTCCTCGGGTGTTTTAACCCAATCTGTAAATCTCGAGCTCTCCTGTTTTAGTCTTAAAAAACAGTTAACATATTCACTCAATAAATCACAAGATGTTTTTTTCAAAGTGCCACACCTCATGAATTTCCAGGACCTTGTAACCCTTCTCGATGGCTTTTAACACTTCAATAGTAGTAAAAGTGCCCCAAAACGAACGCTCCTCTTCAGAATGCTGGCGTTGTAAAGAGCTTTCCACGACACATTGCTTGCACAAAGGAAAGAAAAGTTTACCTTTTGCACGAACTGGGAGAACCGGATGGTACAAATTTGCAGGTGCCAAAACTTTACATTTTATCAAATCGAAGTAATTTGAAATATGTTGGAAATTTTTGCGAATAATCATCGGATGCGGAGTGGGATACTTTTTTGTTTTATTAACGAACGGATACAAAGTAAAATCTAAATATTCTATTGTTTCATCTGCTTTTGCTTCACGAAATAGTTTGTAACCGCCGACCCTTCCACCAAAGAAACTGTCACGAGGGTCGAGGTCGGTTACAGTGTCAAACGTGTCCAGGAAAAGTTGCATTTCGCCTGTTGCCTTAGGTGTCGTGAATGCACAAAATTCGTGCAGTGCATTGTACCCTTTAAACACAAACTTTGTCACATCACTATACTGACCAACAGCAAAGTTAACTACATGCTGCCCTGGAAAAAAATCAGTTTCAAAATCATAACATGTAAGTTTATCGTTAGGTTTTTTAGGAGGTTCAGGTTGCATGTAACATAAATGGTCAGACAACACATACTCCTTACAAATATGACAAACACGTTCACCACACCTATGGTTGTCTTGTCGCTTACGTTCAACATCCCCTGAACACGTTTGACATTTGAACGATGTCTCGCATTTCGAAGGAAGTCTGACTCCCTTTGACTTGCGAGACTTTTTGTGATGTTCAAAACATTTAGTTGAACGACAAGTTTTCAAACACTCCGGACAAGTACGTTTTTCACCAGAAACCGTAAGACATTCTTTGCGCAAACAAGTGTGACATAGATCGTTACAAGGATGTGTGCGATAGTTTTCAAAAAAAGACTTAAAAGACTTACACTTTTCACAAAAAAATTGTTTTTCGTGGAAAGCCGGTAGTTTCTTGGGGTTTACACGTTATAATGATCGCCGTTCTTATGCAACATTTTTTTTCTGCCTGTGGGCCCTCATATATGCTAGTATTACGAGCATGAAAATCAATGACAATTATCTGGTAACCAGGTAGGGACCCCTGAAATTTGCTTATTTCGCGAAGATTGCAAGGACCAGGCAAAATATTGGCTTTTTTGTATAAATATAAGGCTGATCGCTTTTGTATTAGTCTACCCTGCTTAAATTTTAATAACTTGGGATGGTTATCTGTTATTGCCCTTCCCACAGCTAAAGCATGCCCACAACATAAATTGTGTCTAGATTTTTTAATGTGAGTGTCTTTGGAATAATTCAGTACCTTAAGAGATCAGAACCTGTCGGTGCCTTAACGCCAATGATGTCGATAGTGAAGGATTGGTCAAGGGGAATTTCCTCGTTACTTTGGAAGACCTTGGTAATTTCACCAAGAACTTTATTGGAGGTCATTTGCGCCGATGGGATAAGTCCCGTACTAATAGGTGCCTTTAGAGAACTAGAGCGGACCATGACACGAATTTTGTCTTCTGGCGGCGACCGGAACTCGCATTGTTCTTTCACCTTTAAAAAGGATTTTTTACCTTAATTAAGCCTTTTAGCAACTTTAAGCAAATGTAGATATTTACATAGTCTACATTAGAAAATTTATATCAATATATTGAAATGAGTTATAACATAAAATATCATTTACCTGCTCAATTGCATGGGTGAAAAGATTCGAAAGCTCACTCATGATGTTTCGTATCTTGAAGTTTTCAGTGTTTTCAATAGGTTCATTCATTTTCGCTCAGAACACACACGAAGTAGTGCCAAATTTTCTTACTAAGCGCTCCGAGACCTTAATGATAAAATGAATGTATTACTCCACAAGCTATTACTACTCAAGCGTTCGGAGCAAAAAACGTTTACATAGGTTGTCAGCTAAACTCAGAATCTCCCATACCTTTTCCATATTAAAAGAAATCTTTCGTCTGATCATCAGTGTTCTCTTGATCTAGTGCGTCGATTTTGTTCATGTAACGCTACGCTTTGTTAACATACTTGGCAGATTTTGCTTTCCAGTTGTTAATCTTAGCCATGTCCGGTATTCGATTTCGTATTTCCCGCTCGAATTTCTTGAGAAGACGAACCGATTTCTTATTGTATTTAGTAGCTTTACCTAACAAATATTGACGTTGAGATTTGACTTTGTCAGTAGATTCCATTTTCTCAAAAATGCGTTTGTAACGGAACTGCTGATATCGTACCTACAGTTCGAAACGATGTGTACCACACTAAAAAAAGTCAAGCATTTTATACTGTCTGGCAGTAAAACAAGTTAAGCAGGTTTTGTTCAAAAAGCATATTAAAAGTGCAATTGTGAGTTATTTATTGACACTAGACACTTAACCCATTACTATACCCTTTCGATATAGGCCTACATTTATTAAACACAGGTCATCAAAACAACATTAAACCATACACTAAAAACTTATCAAGCAAGAGTGCATGTAAATTATTGTAAAATTTAAAATATTCAACACTACTGTTCACTACTGTTCCTCGTCCGATGATTCTAACGGTTTCAAGCTTGTAGCCCTCTTTTGCATTCTTGCGAGCGATTTTGTCTTCTTTTTTACATCAGCCCACTTAAAAAACTCACATTTATCATTTTCTTCATTGTCACATCATCGAAAGTAGGGACGACCCGGATTCGCCTTCGATTGAGACACCCACAAACTAGAAATCTGGTCACAATGACAAAGTGGGAAGTTATTCGGTTTATAACATTCATGGTGCGCATTTCAAACGCATCCATTAACTGTGGATACTTTTCTTCTGGAATTAGTAAAGGACAACTTCCTGCTTTATACTTTAGAAAACCGCGTCCTGTTTTTGACTCAAATCGTTCAAGACCAGCAGAATTACAAAAGCAGGGATACTTGCTCAGAGAGGCCATTATTCCACTGTTTTGTGAACAAAAAAAGTACCAGTGTTGTATAATTGTTTGCGTCAACAACAAAAAATACCAATGTCGTACAGATGCTGATAATTTCAGCACATTTTATAGCATTCTCACCCAATTTTACATAATCAATAAAAATCTTATCAACATAACAAATTATAATCTTAACCTATTCAAAGTTTAACTCAAGTGCATAGGTGGATGTGATCATGTCAGAGACAATATAAATAACAGCATGTGCTTAAAACAAAAACGTCTTTAATACAACATAAACATGTACTGCAAGCCCTGGGCACACTCTAGTCTACATATTTGGATCTATTTAGATTCGCAAGTTCGAAGGCGGTCAAAGGACATAATTATCTTGTATAGCTATTGATCAAAATCTTGAGTGCCATACAACAACATGGCATCCTAAAATGCGTTTTGTCAAAGGCGAATATCACTTATCTCCAGTTCATATATGAATGTGAAATGTTAAAGCGCGTTTCATCAAAGACAAAAAACTCTTCAGTTGCAATTAAATATTTGTTTCATTAAAAAGGATATCGATTCAAGCACAGTTACAAGTATACGAACAAAGTCAACTCGATCCCTGCGATTGCATCTAGTCAGTTTAAGTAAACTGTCAAGGATTCTGAATGAATGACATCGCTCTAGCAAGCTACCGAATTGATATTTACAATGAGTGAAAAAGGAACGCTCATTTTCTAAGTTGACAAGGATGGGTTCTGTCCTTATGCTACGTATGACTTTATACAAAAGCTCTTAAGTTGCAAAATACCTAACCCAAGCACATCGGTCAAGTGCCGTGACAAGTACACGGCCTTAAGCGCACCTCATCTTAAACAAAGATGTAGTGTTTTTACAATTATAAAAATAATCCATGGGAAAATTCCATGCAGTATTTTTCGAATAGCATATTAACATATTAACAAGGTATCTCATAGACAAAATTTCTTACTATAACTTTACGATGTTCACGTATAAAAATCAAGTTGGTCAACTGAACAAGGTACCTCATAGACAATGCAATTAAAATAATTAGATTGAGCACATATTTATCTGTAACACGTTTCATCAAAAGCAAATATCAAGAAATTCTTAGGTCAAAAGTACACTGCCTAAAACATATTCTACTTTAAAACGTCATGCTATGTTCTTATCATTAAAGCATCCATGGGAAAAATTCCTGGGCCTTATTTTCCGAATACCATAGTTACCGCACAGCTGATGAATACTCAGACATTAATGCAATTAAAATGTGCAGCCTCAGTATATTGCATGAAAAGGTCAAATTCTCCATATTGATCTGCAACGCGTTTCATTAAAAGCAAATATCGATAATTCCATGTAGTATTTTTCAATTGCCATAGTTGTACATCAAAAATGTCTCTCAAGGACAAAAGTTCTTTAAGTATATAGCAATTAAAATAGTCAAGTACATGAGTGAGTAACTGTGAAAAGTACACCACCTAAAGCATATTCTATTTTAAGTTACATTAAAATGACGTGTCATGCAGACATACAAAGGTCAAGTACAACTCAAAGATGTCCGAACAAGTTCATAAGTATGGTGCAACACATTAAAATATTTTTTATTTATCATGAAACTTTATATATATTTCTAAACCTCATTAATAATTCATGACAAAAACACAAAGGAAATCATAGCCGTGTCTAGAGTCTATATATGAGATAAAACACATGTCGATTTTCACAAATCTTTTACTTCGATTTTCTTGGCTTATACAACATCTATATTGAAAATTCTTTTATACACAAACAGACAAGATGGGTATAAAATGAATCGATTTAGAAGTCATTTCATGCGCACTTTATCGAAGTCATTTCATTCGCGCATTATCAGATATACAACGCGAGGTGAAGCCGAGCGTTGTATATCTGATAAAGCACTATTGCGCGTGTTTTAAATATTACATATATATGTGTTCGTATAAGGGTCCCCAGATTTTTGTTTTCTTTTTTGCAAGCTTTCGACTTATTCCTTCAAGTCTTCGTCAGGCAATGCAGGATTGTTTGGTGTGGTGTGATTCTATTTTGGTCTTTTTGCGTAGGCATAGTGAGCGTCTGATTGGTTGGTTTTCCGGTTTGTTGATTGGTTGGTTTTGGATGATGTTGATTGGTTGGTTTTGTTCTGGTTTTTCATTGGCTGTTTGTGATCCTCTTGTGGTGTTATGGTGATGTTGGAGTGGCTGATACGCTACGGGGATGTCAATGTGTCTATTTATTGCGGGATTTTGTAAGCTGTGCCATGCTTCCTTAAATTCTTGTGCTTCTCTTGTTTTGGCATGATTCAATATTTTTATCTTTATCCAGTCAAATCTGTGGTCGTTTTCGGTGACATGTTGTGCCGGGAGGGATCGTTTGTCTTCTCGTTTGATGACGTTCTTATGTTCTGTTAATGCTTGATTTGATGGTCTTTGATGTTTCACCGATGTATACTTTTTCACAATCTTGGCATGGTATCTGGTATACTGCATTTTGTTTGTCCTCATTGTTCGGTTGGTCTTTATGTTTGTTGAAGAGAGATTTGATTTTGTTTGTTGGTTTGTGTGCCACTTTCAAGTTGTATTTTTCAAGTATTCTCGCCGTTATTTCAGAAATTTTATTGATGTAGGGTAGGGTTATTCGTCTGAATTCCGGGTTGTTGTTTTCTCCTGCGTTATTGCTTTGTGATGGTTGTGGGCGTTTGGATCTTTTGTGGACAGAGTTGATGAAATGCTTTGGGTAGTTGTTGTTTCTGAAGGTTTTATAGAGGTGACTGAGTTCATGTTTTTTTTTTGCCTTGGCTGTGCTATAATGTGTGTCTATGCGATTGAGGAGTGTTTTAAGGCAGCTGGCTTTGTGTTGTGTGGGGTGGTTGCTATTGTAGTTTAGTATTTGGTCGGTGTGGGTATTTTTTCGGTGTACTTTTGTTTCGATGGCGCCGTTGTCAGTTCTTGTGAGTTCGATGTCTAAGAATGCAATTCTTCTTTCCGTTTCCTTCTCCATTGTGAATGTGATGCCGTCTGTGGTCATGTTGATTGTCTTAAAGAGGTTGTCGATGTGGTGTGTTTAGATGATAAAAAGTTCATCGTCGATGTAGCGATCCCACAGTTTTATGTTTCCATCGTTGTGGATTGATCAGCGTTCTAGATCTTGCATAACGGCTTCGGCCAGGAAGCTGGAGAGGGGAGAGCCCATAGGTGTACCTGTTTGTTGATAGTATGTGCCTTCGAACTGGAATTCTGTTGATAGGCAGAGGTCTAGTAAGTCGAGTATGTCAGATTTGCTTAGTTTTGTTTTGCCAGTCCAAGATAAATTGGTTGTGAGAAGGTCGTCTGTTATACGTTTTGCTGTTGATAGGGGGATGGATGTAAACAGAGATACGACGTCGAAGGATACCATCATTTCATCAGGTTCGATTTTGAGATCTTTTATTTGTTGGAGGAATGTAACAGCACTGGATACAGAGTGGGTTGATGTTTTTACCCGTGGTTGGAGTATGCTGGCGAGGTGTTTTGAGAGTTCATATGTCGGTGATCCCGGTAGTGAGACGATAGGGCGAAGTGGTGTGTTTGGTTTGTGGATTTTTGGCAATCCGTAGAAACGGGCAGTGGTGGCATCAGAGGGTCGTATCTTGTGGTAGGTTTTGTCGTCGAGTTTTTGTTCATCTTTTAATGACTTGAGAGCGACTGTCTACAAAAATCAAACATACCGTGGCAAGGTTCAAATTTCTGATTGCGCTCTAATTTTCATTATAAGTTAGCTATGGTAAGGTATGAAACGTCATGTGGTTAGTTTTTAAAAATACTTTTTTGTTGGCGATAAAAAGGCAAGAAAATATTCAGGGGTGAGGACTGATTTTTGCAATCGCAAAATGGCTGAAATTACGCGTCATGTTTACATGGTTCGGGTAGCCAATCGTTGATTTCAAACGGCTTAATAATACTTTATGTACAAAGTATATCTCTTTATTGTCCATAAAGAGCATTTTTATGACAATTTATTTTCACGACATGTTTGTTACAGAACAAAAAGTGGAAGGTACTGATTTTTAATGTTTGTCGGTACATCTAAAGAAGCGCCATATTTACCCATGTGCCATTCTTTCAAATTTTTTGAAAATTTGCGCGATAACTACTGGGAAATGGCTCTTTCTGGAAATGTAGTTTTTTATTTTGGGCAAATAAATTCGCACGCTTTGAGAAAGACTTGATTGTGGAGAAAGACTTGATTGTGACCTAATTTTAGCTAATTAATTATGCGGATATTTGCATTTAGCGATTGCGTGACTAAAAAAAACCGCTTGAACTAAACCCGCTTGAAAGGTTATTTTGTTCATCTTTAGCTTATAAAATTGTTAAAAAATAGAAAAAGTATTTGCCTCTTGGTTAGTCCACTTTTGATGTTATCAGCACTTTAAAATTGGGAAACGTGCACTTGTTTACATTCCCTGGCCTGTTGTTACATTCCTTGTTGTTGACTCAAATTTCTATGGATTCTTATTTCAATGATTAAATCATAGGTCGCCCAAGTGTCATGGCTAAGGGGATAGACGAGAGGTAGGTTTTCAAGATGGCGGCTGTTTTTCAAGATTCTTAAAACGAGAACGAATCAACAACCTAACATTTATATCATTCTCAAGGCTCACCCTAACCTTACCCTGAACCTAATCCCCATTTAGGAATGCTATAAACGTCTGGTTGTTGATTTGTTCTCATTTTAAAAAATTTAAAAAACATCCGCCATCATGAAAACCTACCTCTCGTCCATCCCCTTTAGCCATGACCAAAACGAGAACGAATCAACAACTAGACATTTATATCATTCCCAAGGCTCACCCTAACCTTACCCTGAACCTAATCCCAATTCAGGAATGCTATAAACATCTGGTTGTTGATTTGTTCTCGTTTTAAAAATTTTAAAAACCTTCTGCCATCATGAAAACCTACCTCTCGTCCATCCCCTTTAGCCATCACCGTCGCCCAACTACTGCTGTCTATACACTTTTAAAAATAATGAGAACTATCTTTTAATTGCCGTAGTTTGTCTTGCAAGTGCTTAGCTTATTATTATCCACCTCAGCAACTACACTCGCACGCACGCGACTGCCTATCAGTCCCGTGCGTGTGTGCGTGCGAGCATAGTTGCTGAGATGTATTTGCAAGACAAACTAAGGCAATTAAAAAATAGTTTTTTTTATTTTTTAAAGTGTATATGATTTAATTATGTAAATAGCAAAACGGCACAGAAGTGTTAACTGCTTGGTATAGGTTGTCAACAAGCTGCAGCAAGCCTGTCGATTTACTGAGAAGATTTACCAGCAGAATGTGCCGTTAACAACTTACTGCAAGTCAAGTTCTGAACAGTGGTATGGGCAGATGTTTAAAGGACTCTGACCTCGTGACTTAGCACAAAAAATACCAGCTCGAGCTGGAATCAAGTCCTCTTCACTTTCAACTCCAGAGAAACTCCAAGTTGACTCATGGTTAGAAATTTCTTTCTGACATTCAATCAGAGGAATAATATCAAATTATTTTTTTGGATCTCTCCAATCAACGGAACAATCCGTGCCCATTGTGGGACCAAAAGAGCATCTAGATACGCCATTTCTACATTAAAGCTCTTTTAATTGTATTATATTACTTTATTATCCCAGTGCATGTAAGTGATTGACAACAAGAATTAACAGTCGCCGCTAAAATATACTTGTGACGTGCAAGCTGAAATTTCTATTTACTGTTGTTATTGTAATAAACAATTACCAGCCTTTACAATTTTTTTACCCAGGAGCCGCCTGACAATCTGACATAACGTTATACCACTGGTTAAATTGCTGCAGTCTGCATGCCAGTATTACATACTAGTATTAATCTCAGCCATAACTGCGAGATAACAAGTATACAGTAACAGTCAAAATCTGGGCAAAACGTTTGGATTTGATAAATATATTGTAAATATAAAGTTTAAAAAATGCAGCTAATTTTAGTACATAACCTCCAATTGTAAAAGTAGCTCCACTGATATATCTGTATGCAAACATTACATAATATAACAATAGAGTTGACGTTCGCGAGCATAAATATGTTCTTGGCCTGACTCAGAATCATTTTAGCCCGAGCGTAGTGAGGGCTAAAATGAGCTCTGAGGTGGGCCAAAAACATATTTATGCCCAAGAACTTCAACTCTATTACTATTATAATAACTTTAAAGCCCTTTTAACGTTGAACTTTAACTTTGTTTTTCAAAAAAACAACTACACTTAAATGGCCTCCAACTATTTATACATTGGCTATTACGTCAGCGGGCTAAAATGTATTTTAGCCTGCTGATTGGTTTATTTTAGCCTGCAAAATATGTCACAATGCTCGCTAAAGTTATTATAATTTCTATTTTACTGTAATTATTTGTTTATTACCATTAGTAACAGCAGTAAATAGAAATTTCCATTTGTACGCCACAAGTATATTTTAGCGGTGACCGCCTTGTTGTCACTTACATTCAGATAATAGAATAAAATAATATACAAATTATATACAAGATTGTCCGTCCGCCTTGAAGTTGAAAGAATCTTGTCGGCTTGTGATAAAATCAGTCGACTGTAGCACGCTGCATTGTATATTAACAATGAAGAATAATTGTTTTAAAGGAAACACGAACTGAAGTTAAACGGCCAGGTTTGTATGTATATAATCGGGATGTAAACAAGCGCATGCACGTTTGTCAATTTTACAGCCCCGACAACCTCAAAAGTGGACTAACTAAAAGAGGTGAGTACTTTTCTGGGAGGGTTTAAAATTCTACAACTAGAGACGAAGAAAAATGACCTTTAAAGCGAGTTTAGTTCAAGACGTATGTTTTCAGTCACGCAACCGCTAAAGAATGCAAATATCCGCATATTAATTAATGAGCTAAAATTAGGTCATAATCAAGTCTTTCTCAAAGCGCGTGAATTTATTTGCCCAAAATAAAAAATGCATTTCTAAAAAGAGCAATTTACCTGTAGTTATCGTGCAAAATTTCATAAAATTTGAAAGAATGGCACTTGTAAAAATATGGCATTTCTTTAGATGTACCGACAAGCATTAAAAAGCAGTACCTTCCCCTTTTTTGTTCTGTAAAAAAATATCCTGAAAATAAATTGTCATAAAAATGCTGCCAATGAACAATAAAGAGATATACTTTGCACATAAAGTATCATTAAGCCGGTTGAATTCAAAGTTTGGCTACCCGGACTATGTCAACATGACGCGCAATGTCAGCCATTTTGCAATTGCGAAAATCAGTCCTCACGGCATTAAAGTTTTTGCCGTTTATATAGAAAACAAAAAAGTATTTTCAAAAACTAACCACATGACGTTTCATACCTTACCATAGTTAACTTAAATCCAAAATTAGAGCGCAATAAAAAATTTGAACCTTGCCACATATTTCTGATTTTGTTTGATTTTTACAGACAGTCGCTCTTAAGTCTCTTGTTGATGCGGGTTATCGTTGTTTTGGTTGGATTTTTGTCAAGCTTCTTGTACATTTTGTTGTCTTGAAGTAGTTCTTTGGCTTTGTTCGAGTAATCAGTTTTGTCCATTATAACGGTTGTTCTTCCTTTGTCTGCCGGTAAGATGATTATGTTTGGGTCGTTCCTAAGTGCTTTTAACGTTTGTCTTTTGGCTTTGGGTAAGTCGGTGGGCTTCTTGTTGTGGCTTAAGTGAGCTGGTGACTTTGTGTCGTATGTTGTTCGCTGCGTGCTCTTCAATGTTGTTGGTTTTGATGGCATGTTCAAGGTCTGCGATAAAATCTGAGTGGCATCTTTGGTGTTGTAATTGAGTCCTTTTGCAAGTATGTCTATTTCTTCCTGTGTCAATTCTCTGGACGAGATGTTTTTTACCCAGTTGGTTTCTTTATTTTTGTGTGTTTGGCGGTAGTGGCGGGAGTTTTTGAGCTTCCTTTCTAGGTCGGTATGTCGTTTATCCTTGTGTCCAGCCATTGTGCGGGATATGGTTTCGTCAAGGGAATCTATTTCATCTTCTGTAATACATTTAGCTATAATTTCCTTGTGTTTGTCGAGTTGAATTTGATAATTTCTTTTGCGGTTGTGTGTATCAGTGATTAGGGTGTTGAGCATACGTTTTACGTTTTCTGAGGTAGTTTTGATTGCGAGTTGGCTCCTTGATGGGTGGTTTGTAGTTGATACTGTTGGGCAATATGTTGAGGCGTTTGCAAGAATGGAGGAAGTGGAGTTGTGCTTTGTGGTTTCAAGGGTATACCTTCAATATGTTCTTTTAAGTGTTGAAAATTTGTAATCCAGGCATATTTATGTGTTCGTGTAAGGTTCTCCGGATTTTTGTTTTCTTTTTGGCAAGCCTTTCGACTTATTCCTTCAAGTCTTTGTCAGGTAATGCGGGATTGTTTGGTGTGGTGTGATTTTATTTTGGTCTTTTTGCGTAGGCGTAGTGAGCGTCTGATTGGTTGGTTTTCCGGTTTTTCAAGGACTCAATTACAACACCAAAGACGCCACTCAGTTAGACTTCATCGCAGACCTTGAACATGCCATCAAAACCAACAACATCGAAGAGCACGAAGCGAACAACATACGACACGAAGTCACCACTCACCTATACCACAACAAGAAGCCCACCGACTTACCCAAAACCAAAAGACAAACGTTAAAAGCACTTAGGAACGACCCAAACATAATCATCTTACCGGCAGACAAAGGGAGAACAACCGTTATAATGGACAAAACTGATTGCTCTAACAAAGCCAAAGAACTACTTCAAGACAACAAAACGTACAAGAAGCTAGACAAAAATCCAATCAAAACAACGATAACCCGCATCAACAAGAGACTTAAGTCATTAAAAGATTAACAAAAACTCGACGACAAAACCTACCACAAGTTACGACCCTCTGATGCCACCACTGCCCGTTTCTACTGATTGCCAAAAATCCACAAACCAAACACACCACTTCGCCCTATCGTCTCACTCCCGGGATCACCGACATATGAACTCTCAAAACACCTCGCCAGCATACTCCAACCACGGGTAAAAACATCAACCCACTCTGTATCCAATGCTGTTACATTCCTCCAACAAATAAAAGATCTCAAAATCGAACCCGATGAAACGATGGTATCCTTCGACGTCGTATCCCTGTTTACATCCATCCCCCTACCAACAGGAAAACGTATAACAGACAACCTTCTCACAAGCAATTTATCTTGGACTGGCAAAACAAAACTAAGCAAATCTGACATACTCGACTTACTAGACTTACTAGACCTCTGCCTATCAACAGAATTCCAGTCCGAAGGCACATACTATCAACAAACAGGTACACCTATGGGCTCTCCCCTCTCCAGCTTCCTGGCCGAAGCGGTTATGCAAGATCTAGAACGCTAATCAATCCACAAGGATGGAAACATAAAACTGTGGGATCGCTACATCGACGATGTACTTTTTATCATCTAAACACACCACATCGACAACCTCTTTAAGACAATCAACACGACCACAGACAGCATCACATTCACAATGGAGAAGGAAACGGAATGAAGAATTGCATTCTTAGACATCGAACTCACAAGAACTGACAACGGCGCCATCGAAACAAAAGTACACCAAAAAAATACCCACACCGACCAAATACTAAACTACAATAGCAACCACCCCACTCGCGTAGACACACATTGTAGCACAGCCGAGGCAAAAAACATGAACTCAGTCACCTCTATAAAACCTTCAGAAAGAACAACTACCCAAAGCATTTCATCAACTCTGTCCACAAAAGATCCAAACGCCCACAACCATCACAAAGCAATAACGCAGGAGAAAACAACAACCCGGAATTCAGACGAATAACCCTACCCTACATCAATAAAATTTCTGAAATAACGGCGAGAATACTTGAAAAATACAACTTGAAAGTGGCACACAAACCAACAAACAAAATCAAATCTCTCTTCAACAAACATAAAGGCCAACCGAACAATGAGGACAAACAAAACGCAGTATACCAGATACCATGCCAAGATTGTGAAAAAGTATACATCGGTGAAACATCAAAGACCATCAAATCACGCATAACAGAACATAAGAACGTCATCAAACGAGAAGACGAACGATCCCTCTCGGCAAAACATGTCATCGAAAACGACCACAGATTAGACTGGACAAAGATAAAAATATTGAATCATGCCAAAACAAGAGAAGCACGAGAATTTAAGGAAGCATGGCACAGCTTACAAAATCCCACAATAAATAGACACATTGACATCCCCGTAGCGTATCAGCCTCTCCAACATCACTATAACACCTCGAGAGGATCACAAACAGCCAATGAAAAACCAGAACAAAACCAACCAGTCAACATCATCCAAAACCAACCAATTAGACGCTCACTACGCCTATGCAAAAAGACCAAAATAAAATCACACCACACCAAACAATCCCGCATTGCCTGACGAAGACTTGAAGGAATAAGTCGAAAGCTCGCCAAAAAGAAAACAAAAATCTGGAGAACCTTATACGAACACATAAATATGCCTGGATTACAAATTTTCAATATATATATATATATATATATATTACAATTACTTTCTCCTACAAATAGAAAAATGTCCTGACCACGGTTGTGGTGAATTGGTGTGCACAATGTCTTGTGGACATAAGACACACGTGTCTGGGTTGCACGTGTATCAAAACATTTGGTGCTGCCTCCTATGCAAGTAGGTACTTTTTACCTTACTTCTACTTATGCGTCGTCATATGTCGTTTTACTAATAGCATGCGTTCTTTTAACATTGTCAGAACACCAGACCCGGTGCTCGATGAGCACTTGTGTAAAGATAATTTTTGGCGTGAGTTGAAAAAACTCGCTATGAGTAAGTGTTTACAATCTAACCGTCTACATAATTTAACTCATAAGTTTCTCCTTTAATACCTTTGTGCACACACGGTACAAAGTTATAAGATATAACTGACAAATGTTTGGTTAAATACAGCTTTGTTCATTTTTCCCTTCTTTACAGGTTCCTCAAAAGTGTGGGATACACCCTGTGAAGAGAATACAGTATAATTAAGCTTAAAACAAATTAAGTGTTAATGTCACATTTCATGTCTTTGACTTTGTTCATATATCATTATCGTAAGAACTCGAATCCATGGATATAGGTGGACTAATCTCACGCGAACTGTTTAATAATTTTCCGATATATCCATAGCCTCTAAACTTTGAAAAAGCACACTTTAGGTCTCAATTTACACATATAGTTCCACTTTTATATTATCTGCTTAATGTTCTAACAGGTAAAACGATTGAACAAATGGTGTTTCAGTAAATAAAAGCCACAAATCATCACTTGCAAACGCGCTAACATACCATATATCGATACAAAGATCTAACGATACAATGAAAACCTATGAACTTTTCAGATTTCTCAATGTACAACGTAATCACATAAAACAGTTAAACATGATTATTTCAATGACATTTTTTTGATCAACATGAATATATTTCCCACCAATATGACATATTTCCGGTCAACATGCATGCGCACCACCCCCATGCGGCCGGACTGGTAACTAAATTACAGGGGTAAGAGCTCCTGAAAAAAATGCTGACAAAGTGGAATATAGCTGTGACTATACTACTAGCATTGCATTTTTTGTTAAATCTTTAAGCGTGTTATTGATTGACAATTTCTGCTGGAGTTGTCTTGACTTGGCTTTTGTCCCAGTGCTTGACAAGGTTTTGAACTCTCCCAACATCTTTCAAATCTTCTAATTTGAATTGCAGTGAGCCCTAACAAAAATTTCAATTGGAAGTGTGTTTTAATAGGTAGCTGTAAACTTATGTCTTGCATTTCTGACAACTTCTGTACAAAGAATACAAAACCAATTCAAGCATGAAATTTAAATTGAAATTATTATTAACAATACAAATATTTACCAACCTAATTTTTTAAGATTTTCAGGAGTTACGTCAGTAGTATGCTCAAGTTTTATTACACCCTCATTGCGGAAAGCAATTTCAAACGATTGCAGTTCAGCAAACTTGGGGAATTTTCTTATATCATCATTCCATTTCCATGCATTTTCAACAGCCGCCATTTTGCTATTTGCTTTAACTAGCGAGGGGACTGGGGAGGGCAACAATTCAACAAAACAATAGCCTGCGGACAGCTGTACGCAGGGTACAAAACAAGTGATTGAGCGATATTATAAATATAAAAGCCGAAAACAAACATAAAGAAAGGATGGAGCAAACACAATGTTGAAATATTTCATAGTAAATCATTTCAAACATGTAAAGTTGTAGAGAATGAAGAGAAGCTGAAAGGTTAATTGGACTTCTATATGAAAAAGAAGGCCAGATTTAAAGTCCAAGTTATTGAAGCACTTTTATTCATACTGCGGCTACTGTTGGCGGATAGTTCTTGTACTGATACACGAGGAAAGGGCTTTCTTTACTTTGAAGAAGCTTATGGACTTTTTATCAGCTTCTTTGATAAGCATATAACTAAACAGCAATTTCGAGATTATATTCTAAATGAAGAATATGGACTCAGAGTATGCACAGCTACAATTTATTCCACCAGGTATGAGTTTTATATATACAAAAATTTTATATATATTAGAAAGATTTTAGTTTGGCTCAGGAGTAAAGGGGTGCATTATTAATGCATTTGATTTTTTGCATGTACTGTAGTACATATTAAAGTATGAATACTGACACCTGTAGTACGTATTAATATGAATATTGAGGTGGAAGCGTGTGCACATTTGTGTAGCCCTTCATGAACTAGGATATATTTTTGTTTTTGCTTGATACTTGGTGATTGTGTTTTATGTCAAAACCATATGTTTGGTTAGGCTTATATGGGGTACCCTACCATTACTGTCATTGCAATGGAAGTGTTGATAAAATAATGCATCAATTCATTTGCTCACATTTCCAACTTTCTAAGAAATTTGTAAACTTCCTGTTGAATGCTCCAATCAGCTTTATTATTGACATGAGTGGCCAATAATAATTTAATATTTTATGATACACTTCCTTTTTAACGAGAGTAACCCTCCCAAAAATAAAATATATTCCTGGTTATATTAACAATGCTATACATGTGCATGTGCAGTAGATTGGGAATAATATAGAGTTTAGGGTTAGAGATGCAGGTTAGACTTCGATTTAAGGTTATGGTTAATAGATACTTGGTGGATTTAGGATTAATGTTGATGTTTTAGTGTTAGATTTAGGATTAGCACAAGAGTAATTTTGCCATATGTACTGATGCATAGTCTAAAAAGATGATACTGGTTTGTCAGGTATGTCATACTGGAGAATGACTTGACTGCCATTGAATGGATTTTGAAACGTTTTGAAGATACCATTAATGATGGCATGGACAGTACTGTGCGGTACCAACTCACTGCTGAAAATCTGCCAGACATAATAAATTTATTGGACACTGAATATGATCAGAATGCTCTTAAAGCAGTTGTTTTCACAACCAGAAGTCGAAGAGATGTTGAAGCTTTAGAGATTAAAGCTGACAGAGCTGTAAACTTTTTGCACAATACAATTGATGCTGCTCAAGAGTGGAAGAATTCCTTGATAGAAGCAGAAGATATGGTGGATCTGCAGCTAAAAGAAAAGAAGGAAGTGCTTGAAAAGGAAAAGAATCAAATAGATGAAAAGATTGCAAAACTGGGTGATTTTTTGCCTCAGAGTAGGAGGGAAGACCTTGATACTAAGAAGCAAGTACTAGAAGAGCGTTTAGCAGGTGTGGCTTGCCTCCAGAAAAGAGAAGATGAAACAACTATGAAAAGCTTTCAACAGCGCAAACAAAGATTGGCTGTACAGTTTGTCGAAAAGAATGGAGTAAAGAGAGGTAAATTGTCATCTGGAGCACCACGATTGCTTGATAGTGAAGATGAATAATTTATTCAAAAAGCAATTGAAGATAAAAGTATAGCTCATGGTCGTCGTCACACTACAACACTTTATGCAAATCACGGGGTAAAAAAGAAAGAAAACGAAAAGGGAAGCAAACGAGTGCACTCACTATCAGCATAAACATGTGAAGAATGTTAAGATTTCTATTTTTCAGAAAGGAAGAGAAAACCATGGCCTCATTTTGTCAATGGACGACAAAGCATATTTTTGTCCTGGAACAGACCTGGGAATGAGAAATGTGAAGCGAGGGAGAATATATGACGCTGAAGCAAAAGAGAAGCAAAAAAAGTTGCCAGAGCATGATTTTAGTAACCGAAATTTCATATTACTCCATCTTCGTTTTGCTTCATGACTGCACACCAAGAAGTTATCATTGGCAAGACACATATTGTAAATGATGTTGATCAAGCAGTGGTAGTGAACAGACCAAAGCACTACATTGGTAGTAGTGGAAGTGTTTGGGGATCTGATATCATGGATTTAAGATGGGAACTTCCCCAACTATTTGAAATTAAAGATGGTCCTTACAAATACTGCAGCCTACTGCTCAGGCAGTTTTGCAATATAGTTCATGACTGTGCATACTATTTCCAAGATACTACAATGTATGACAATGTTATGTCATGCACTGCAATCTCAAATTGCAAGTTCAGAGCCTATGAATTATCTCGTCTGAATTGGCTGAAGCAACAGAAACTGGCTGCACTACAAAAATGGGATGAAAACAAGACTGTGATTCCAGAGGAAGAAGTTGTGCTGGGTAATGAGGTTAAGGACACTGTAACTGATCTTGTAGAAATCTTGGAACAAATCAAAGGGGATATATATAGTGCTACCAAGGAACAATTGTGGGAGTGTTTCATCGTATTGTTAGAAAAGATTGAAGCAACACAAACAGTATCAAGAAACTCAATCTGCCACAAGTTAAGTCAGATCTGTTAGAGGCAACCGATGCTGGTCCAGGTGTAGGATGCACAAACGTTGAAGTGAAATATAGAGATGCTGAACTAGCAAGAATTCTTAATTTGGATCGGTTAAACAGGGTTCACAGGGCGCAGAACGATAGTGGACAAAACAAAGCAGAAAGATCGAACACCAGTATTGGAGAAGCCCTTGTTGATGGTAGCGATTTAAAGTGGGAGTATTGTGGGCCTCTTGACGGCGTGCATAAATGAAATCGATAAACTTTCAATTGAAGATATCAAACAGCTGGAGGAAGAAGCAATGCAAAAAATGCCTGGCAAGTCGCAAAAGATGTTACTGACAGAATACGGGATGAACCTGGGCCAGCTGGAGATTTTATCAAGTCATTTGATACAGCAAGAAAAGACAAACAGTTTTTCTTCAATGCTGAGTACCTCATAGACTTTACATCAGCAACTAAAGCTAAGCAGAAAAACATGCCAAGCCATGCATGCTTCCTGAAGCAACACATCCAAGGTGGTGAACTCTACCTTGAATTCTTGAAAGGAGATTGTGAACAGACAAGTAGCAAGCAATGTGATTTTTGTGTGAAATTCCCAGCTCATGATTTGGTACAGCGAGTACCATGGCCAAAACCTGACAAAACCGTTCTCCCAGAGCTGAAATATTTGCCCTACAACAAAACATTAAACACAACAGATGAAAGCAATCCAAGAGAAGTTGATGATTTTCAACCGCAAGCCCAGATCAAGAAACGTGTAAAGAATGGAACTCTTAGCTAATCAGGCGGTGATAAAATTGCTTCCTTCTCCAAAGACTTTGCGGTTGAAGAAGAGCATATGCGTAATTATCTTGAGCATCTACAGTATCTGGAACTTAAAAAATTAAAGCATAAAGAGGAGACGAGAAAGGATAAAGAAGCTGAGTCACAATTGTCATACAATGATTATGATTGGGATGATATGTATAGAAAAGGAACACTGAAAAAAAAACAGTCAAAGTGTTGCATATCTTTTTAGAAAGGCACAAGCTGGGAAACAAAACCATGAAAAAAGAAAACAAGCTCTTGTTAATTAATGCTTGGCTGGCGAAAGCTCAGCTCAAGAATGCAGAAAAAAATTATACGCAAGAATATGACAAGGACCAAGAAAAAAGCAAAGAATACGAAAATAGTGAATTGGAAGAGTATGAGATTGACACTATTGCTGGTATTAATACTGACGTCCCTGTTAATGAAGATGAGAACGCAGACATAGTTCTGCAGGAAATTGGTTTTTCCAGCAATGAATATGATGAGTCAAAAGATGACCAAGGACAGGAAGAAGAGATTTATCAAACAAGAGCAGTAAGACATGCGACAACTTACAGGTCAAGGCAATATTTTAGGGATTCAGGGTAGTAAGAACAGTAAATCGTACCAGACCGATATTTGGTGATATTTTAATATTGAAATCGTTGTGATGATTAACCATAATAGCAATAAGTTGCGCAAAACAATCTCAAGCTGTCAAAACAGACTGATACACAATATTTAGAAGACCATTAATACCATGAATTGTCCCGAAATAAATTTCGAGCAAGACGTCAATAACTGTTACATTTTTCTGTACAAGTATATTTCAACACTGTCTGTTCTACAACATATGATATCATTCATTGTCGTTATGAAATTGAATCTTTTAATAATTAAAAAATGTACCAAACTTATGCTAGATATTGCGAACAGAAGGTTGAATAGTAAATAGAATATACAATACTGCCAGACTGATGCGTGTTGTTTTAAATCAGTCAATGAGAAACGGGTAAATACAACACGGGGTTGGTCATTGTAATTTCCAGTGCCAAGTAGGGGGTGGGTCATGTATATTTATAGGAAAATTAGGGGTAGACCACACAAAATTAGCCTTTTAATAATTAAATTCTTGTAGCCTCCCCCCTATACTTTATGACCAGTCCCTTAAGAGAGACTCGTCCTACATTGTTGCCTTAAGATAAAAAATTTTTTGCTGATTGGTATCTTTGATTATCGTTTGATTCGGAGTCATTGCTCATTACTCAAAATGCAAACAATGTAATTTTGGTGTGTTTACTCAGAAAAAAATATACTCCGGATATGTTAGAATTGAAAACGGGATATTCGAATCACTGCACAGCTTCATAGCTTGTGTCGCCCACCACAACAAATAGATTGCATGGATGTCGTACATATTGAATATGATCGCTTTAATGATTTGAGTAACTCTGGTTTTCTTTCATTCACGAATAAATCTTTTGCCTTTTACTGAAGATTTGCGTAGAAGAGAACAGCTGAATGAGTTGACAGGCTAATTTTTCACAGCTCTGTCATAACTGGCAGAGCATTTTAAAAACAAAAGAGAAATATTATAGAAAAAAAAGGTATCGAAGTGCCTTCTAGTTTGAAGTAGATAAACCTTCAAGTGTGTGAAGAACTAAATTACATTTTTAAAAACAGTCCAGGTGGTTCGATTTGATGGAAGACACTCTACACTCTGTGTTACATATTTGCTTCTCTTTTAATATTAATTTTTGGTCTAAGGATAAAGGTAATTGAATTATTGTTATCTTAGCATTTTAAAAAGAGAAAAGAAGTATTATAGTAGAAAAAGTATCGAACTGCCTTCAAGTTTGAAGTAGATAAACCACATGTACGTGAAGAACTAAATTCTAGTTTAAATGACATTCTTAAGAAGAGTCCAGATGGTTCGATTTGATGGGACACTCTGTCTTGCATATAAGCTTCTCTTTGAAAAGAGTTCTGAAAACATTTTTTTTCGTCTTTTAAGGCACAAAAATTTTTGGAATCGACAGGATTTAGAAATCATATATCCCATTGATATCGTGCAAAAAGGGCTAGCACAGGAATCGAACCCATGATTTCTCAAACCCTAAGCGAGAGTATACACCAGAACGCCTGTGTCTTGGCCATTCAACCCAGGCTTTGTTTGGGCTATAATTCTTTGATATTTTTATTACTTCACCCTATGTCGTGATGTGCAGTAATAATTTCATTTTGCATTGTTGGTCAGCACGTCTTTTGCAATGGTCCTTGCGGATAAATTCCAGTGGAAAGGTGGCTAATGGTAACATATAAAATAAATGCTTGAGCTACAATTATTAAAAATAGGTAATTCGGAGGGGATTATCTGTAAATTTACTCCCCGACTTGCTCGTAAGCAAGTGATGGCGGCCTTGTGTTTAGGAGCAAAAGCGTGCAATTTCATATTATTTGCTCATTTTAGTACAGCATAAGCATCAGTACAACTGTGGTTGACCCCCACCCAGATTCACTGCATAATGGTAGAGTGAACTCCAAGAATTACATTCCATGAGAATTTAAATAACAAATATGCTTGATATTTTCATATAATTATACTTTTCGACATATATATTCAAAGCAAACCAAAGTTTAGCTATTTACCCATATTTGTACAACTATTATAATATTTCTAGTATAGACGCGAACATTTATAAGTAGTACCGAATTGCAATACTTACATTGTTCTCGAAATATTTGGCATATTCTTCCATCAGATGATGTTGATATGCCATATTGGAAAACATTTTATGCTAGTCCTCTCCCCCGCGTTTGGTGACGTCACAGGAAACTGGACGGGCGCAGAGAGGCCTAGGGACTAGGCTGGTTACAGGCATCTATAATTATGGAATTGCCCACATACATGGTTGAATACAAAGGCCTAAAAGGGCCTATTCTTGGGCTTCATGAGGGTATTTTGTAGTAAATCTGAGTTTGGTCAACCCAAAATGTATTGATGATTATGTTTTACTGGAGTGAACAAATCTCATGAAATTGCACATACAGTGAAGAATTAGTTCCCGCCGATGACTGTGTGTGAATTGGAATTGACCCCCAGTTAAATTTATGATGTCATGTAAAACCCAAGAAACAGTATAGGGATTGATACACAATACTTTGATGACAAGTGGGTGTTCGAGTTGGGAGAATGTTGTTATTTCAGTGTATCTTTTTTATCTTGGTGTTTCACCTCACAGAATCTTGGAATATTAAAATTATTTCTTAATTTCATTATGGATTAGTGATGGTATATCCTGTAGAAGTTGTGTTTGCACCCAAGAAATCCACGACTGTGATTGAAGTTAATGGCAGGAGTAAACTTGCATCTTGTTCCTATAATGTCACTTCAGCTAAACCAAGACTACAGAAAGAATTGTCAGAGGAAAGCCAACAAAAGTTAAATGAAGGTAAAATATATACTGTACTTGGTCCATCTGTCAAGTAGACAGAGATATAAATCTCACTTTTTAGTCTTCACATCCAATGTTTTTAAATTAGACAAGCTTAGCAAATATATTAGTATTGTTTATAAATATATTAGTATTGTATATATTAGTATTGTTTTGGTACTGAATTATTAATTCCTAGTATTTGCTGACCAATATTGCCAACCAAATGCTTGCATAGTCATGCAATAGATCCATATTTGAGAAGGAAATTCAAAAATTAGTTTTTTATATGCTCCCAGTGTGTTATACTTTGAAACTATGCACTGTTTACCAGTTCATGCAAGCAAAACCACAATACCAAAGCCTGTGCTGAACAATTGTGGCCAATGTTTGTTGGCCTTTATAGGCCTATATACTGTATTTGTAACTACCTGTGTGTTTATAATGATACTTTAACTATGGCTTAAATTGTAGAACTTGGTAAACTGCAAGGAAGCATGCTCATACAAGACAAGGCACTAACTACAAAACTAAAATCCGGAGAAAATGTGCTGTGGCCATGGCATTATTAAATATAGATCTTGCCATGCAGTTCCTGGTGTAATGTTGCGATATCACTCAGACATGCTTGGAAGGGTAGAATGGTTTAGAAGACGTAAGTTGATTTGATGTTGCCTGTTTTATGTTACAGTACTGCAATATTACGCTTGCAAAATATTTCATGGTTTAAGCCTGGATTCTCTAATTGTTGCTTTAGAACACTTTAACAAATGTTCTGAATAGGCTAAAATACTACAACTAAAGAGAAATCGATCAATCAAAGATATGTTTGCCAAAGTACCACCAAAAAGCAATAAAAAAGATGCTTCTCATGTGGATACATAGTCTAAAGAAACTGACATTGTCATCGATGTCAAGTGTAATGGCCTCTAATTATCAATTAAACTGAAAAATACATATTAAATGCTAAATAATTAGCACAAATAATTTTTCTGTTGACATTGCCTTAAAGTTAAAATATTGGTTAGTAAGTCACCTGTCAAAATGTCCGTGGCAGTGTCTTTGAGAATTGGTTGGACATCTTTAAAATTGTCTCAAAATGCCATATATGTTTAGTTTGACCAAAAAGGTTACAAAGTCTTGCATTGATATTGCATTTGTTTTTCAACCTAAAATTGGCTTGGCTTGCAGGTAAAACTAGGTTTGCAAAATACTTCAACAAATTGCATAATGTAACTGAAGTTGGTGTGTAGGAAATTGGTTAACATGGCTAACATAGCCAATAGGATTGCAATGAAATGAAGAATCACGTAATTAAAATGTAAACTTGGCTGTCATGTTTAGTGGGCCATGCTGTGTGTATAACAGCCCTGAGAAACACCTAGCAGATTAATTTGCTTCTATATTACCCAGATTACCAATGCAATTAAGCCGGACAAATTGTAATCCTCAGTAATTTTCAGTAATTAATAAAACAGTAATTTTCCTTTGGCAGAATGTCTGGTACTTTACTTAACCAGGCATAGGTTAGACAATGTCTATAACCAAATTTTAAGGCCTAAAATTTAAATACCATACTAAGGGATACAGAGAACATAAAAAAGTTAACTAATGCTTTGAATATCCTAGCACAGGGTAGCTTACGATGTATTGAGGAGTTTAACGGTAATAGCATTTTGTAAATGCTGTGAAGGATTAACTACAAATTATTAGAAAAAACTATTTGGTGCTAGTTGACATTTTGTTGGTTAATTGGTTAAAGGGAGCACATATTGTAGTTCTAAATACTTGTTAATACACTTTTTAGACAATGTAACTGTTCCAATGAATCCAGAATGGAATCAGATGATGGTATTGTCTGGGCTGATAGCAAAGGAGGAGCTTGAAAATTCTAAAGATAGCAAACTTGCTGATTCTGAAAATGACCAAGTAGATATTTATGTTGATAATGATGTTGATGCTGACATTGATGAAGACGATCAATGGGTGGCATATAGTGTGCAAAGAGCTGACCCTCTGTTACAAGTTTGACAACCTCATACGTAGAGGTTTAATCGATAAAAATGGAATACTTTATAAGTACCTTATGGACGTTGTTGAAATATTCTATGATCGATGGCATCAATACGATAACGATGTCATTGAATTTTTTAACAGTATTCGCCACCCAGGAGGTAGGAGGACTGTCAACTTCATTTGTGGACCCCATGCATATAGGACAAAAGAAATGAGGATCTGCGCAACCCAAAGAGACTTGCAAAATGAATTTAGGTGGCCCATCCGAAACAGTGTGTAACAAATCTCAGGCTGGTTATATGGTTAAATCCGGCATTACCAAGCCATTGAGTCTTGCGCATTTAACACTGGCAACAAATAGCGATGGTAGGCAGATTACACCACTGATATACTACCACACAATTGTTGTGGAATGTGTTGCATTTTTATTTACCTCATCATGCTTCGGTTCGAACACGGCTTAAATGCGGTTACGTTTAAAGGAAAAATGAGTGTGCGGTTTGCGGTTTAAATTTAAAAAACAGCGCGGTTTTTGGAGACGAGATCCCCCTATAATAGACCCCCTGTCAATTCTGTAGTATTTTTCACAATAATTTACAAGTGGCAATTAATAAAAGTTTTCGTTTAGTAAAGACAAATCCAAAAAATAATAGATCAGTTAATCATGCTAAGAGTCCGTGGTTAACTAGTGGAATTCTATATCTGGAGGTCAATATCAGAGAAAAATCAACTTTACAAAAAATTTCTGAAAAAACCATCATCTAGAATTGAAACAAACTACAAAAAGTATAAAAACAAACTGAACCATTTAATTAAAATTGCAAAAAAATATTACGAAAATCAATTTTCCAAAGACAAAAATAATACGAAGATAACTTGGCAAACTATCAATACAGTCCTGAATAAAAAATGAACAATGAAAACTTCCTGATAAATTCAGTCATAAAAATTCTAGTATGAATGTCACAGATCAATTTTTTTTTAAAATTATTTTTGGCATTTTTTTTTAATTATCATAATAGTATTCTAGATAAAAAATGGAGTTAATTCAGACTCATTTGAACACTGTTCTGTTGTCATGGCAACGGTGCCACACCCAAAGGTCCATTTTTGGCCTTTTACGGTGACAGCAATATCACTGGAAAGAAACAATATTTGATCCAGAAACTTTGTGAGTGTTTACACTAGAGACATGTGTGATATGAACCTAACAAGAACATTGCACTTGCTTCCTAGAGGATATTAGGAAAAGTTAGTTGCAACTAATTTATGGCCACGCCTTGGAATTAATAATTTAATTACAGGGCAATGAAATAACAAACTATATTTAAGGTTCATATCACAGAATGGTATATAAGTGAATTGTATGCTAAAATTCATTGAGATATATAAAATCCACTGTGCATGAGAACTGTTAACAATGCCACTAATAGGCTAATTTGTAAATTTGAGAAATCGCTAAGTAAAAGTTAACTATCAACTGTTCACAGTGCTTTAGAATAACATTTTGACAGCTAGCATACCCTAAAACTGTCCTGCACCATATGTTAATCCTTCTGAGTCCTTTTTCTTGTCTTCCTTTTTTTTCTTTTGACCTCTTAATATTTTTCTTCTTTTCTTGTTTGTCTCCTGCTCTTTGTAGGCAGCTTTGTATGAGTGGTCTCGATCAAGGGTTTCACAACCAGCTTCTGTGTATTTTCCTGGTGATATTCCCAGGGCTTTGTACAATGACAGAACAATCTGTGCACCATTGTTGAAATGTGCATTGGCATCATATAAGCCAAATTCAATAGTTTCCTTGCAACAAAAACCTCCTTCGGGACTCTTTGCCAAAGAAGAGCATTTAGGCTTTCGTTCTGATTTTGGGTCTTTCAATGCAGGCATTTTTTAAGTAATGTTTTATCACTAAGCCTTTGATAAATTGGCTTAACTTTAGCAATAATTGGCAAAGAGAGTCCTGAACCATGTTTATAAGTTCTTTTATGTTTTTTAAACCCACACCAGCTGTCGGGACCATCGGGACAATAATCGTGAAGGGGATGAGATTGACTAGAAGCACAGTGGAAGAAGCTTGCTAATATAGCCTTCTCCATTTCTTCAGCATTGTTAACATTTGCTCTAATAGCTATGCCATAATAATTTTGCAATTTGTCAATCATAGCATCTGTCAATTTTCCCTTACCTCCAAGACCAGGTGTTTCTTTTTTGAGATTCCTAAGTGCGGTACCAACTCTTTTTTGCTCATGGCCAATGCACTCTTGCTTCACAACTTCAATGTCTTGTTCCTTTTAAACATCTTTGACCTGACTATAAGATTTGCTGTCTCCATCTTCATACAGTTCAGTGTACCTAAGTTTGTGCAACATCTCCGACCTTTTGAAGATCCGCAAGGCACCTTCTGGCTCCATGGCTGGGGCCGACCCCCTAAAATTTGCAGAACGCTGGGTATGGTTGGCTTTCCATGTTTGATATCCAATACCTTCCTTGTCAAGGTGAGAATGGAGTTGGCATTGCTTACATGTTCGACTCAAGGGTTCAGTGTCCAAAACTTTTGCAATGTCAATGGACATCACTGTGACACAACCATTCAGGGAGGAGAAACCACGTCTCTGCCAAGTACCATCACATGACACTGCACAGTCAGCCACTTCATCATTGTTGACCTTTTTGAGATTTCTTACCTCGTCTGCTGCATCAGACATTGTCTTTCTTGCTATTGATTTTAAATGTTTTGTTATTGTCTTATTGCTTTTCTGGTATGGTTTGGGTTTAGAGGGTTGAGGCATATTCATGAAAGCACAAAATTTCTTGGCACCGCTGTGACCTTTTCCAATTGACCTCATTGCATAAACTAGACGTCTGTTTACTTCAAAAGATTTCCTTTGTTTCTTGGATGTAAAAAATGTGTTTAACCATCCACATCCTTCACACAGGATTCTTAATTCAGACGAACAGGCATGGCGTTTTGAACTGCCTTCCATCAGGATTAGACTCAAACATTCACACGTGGGGCACTTTAGAAGTGATACAACTCCCCCAAGTATGACCATATCAATGAATCGGAAGCGTTCAACGTACTGGTCATTGTGATTCATTGAACAATCCCTTTTTCTTTTGCTTCCGACCCTAGGACTACTGGAGAGTTTTCGGCTTGAGGCTGTAGAAATATTAGCAGCTGACTCCGACGTTGACGTCTCCATTTCAGTACATTTGTCCGCTTTAGCAAACTGATTCCCACAGAATTTTCTCTTTTTACGTCTAACTGAACGTTGCTTTGGCATATACAAATATTTTAACACAAATTCTACCTTCAAATTTCTTCAAAAAGCAAACTTACAAAGTAATATTTCGAAACACTAAGATACAAACATTTACACACCTCTTCCAAAATCTCAAAACGTTTTATTTCGATCCTAGTGACCAGCGGTTACGGGGCAACATTATGTAAGAGAAGTAACATGGTCTAAGAACATGAAGGGCAAATTCAATGTAATTTTGCGGGTTTCTCCCCTGTTTATTACACAGAAATAGCATGTATACAATTCGGTTGCCCATAGCAACCAACTAAAGCACTTCAGAAATAAGCAAAAAAAAGCTACAAATTTTGAGATATTTTAGAAATTTCTTTTTGTATTAAGAACACCACAAACCCATTGTGCCAAAAAAGGGAAAAAAAATTTTAAAAAATTTTAAAATTTTGGGTACCATTCCACCTTAACATTGCTAATCAATTTAACAAGTACTTTGTTGAAACTGGTCCACAACTGGCTAAAAAAATTCTTAATGACAATGGCATTTCATATAGAAACTACCTAAAAGGTAATTATGCAGAAAGCATCTTCATTGAACCAGTTACTGAGATTAATTTAAAAGAAAACAAAAGTGCAGATGATGAAATAAGTGCCAAAATTATAAAATCTATAGCCAATGAAATTGTCGAGCCCCTGACCTATATATATGACCTATATATCTCTAGTTACTCCAATTTTTAAAGGAAAACGAAACTAATCTTTTTGAAAACAACTGACCAATATCGGTTTTGACAAATCTCTCAAAATTACTTGAAAACTAGTGTATCAGCATATTAGTAGCTATACAGAAAAGCACAATATATTGTCAAAGCATCAATTTGGGTTTCGAAAAAATAGATCAACTGAAGATGCTATTCTAAAATTAACTGATAAAATATCAAAAGTTTTAGATGAGAGAAAATATACATTGGGTGTCTTTCTTGATCTCTCTAAGGCCTTTGACACAGTGAACCATGAAATTCTTTGCAAAACACTTGAACATTATGGAATAAGAGGAATCTGCCTACAATGGTTTAAGAATTATTTACGTGAAAGAAGTCAAATCGTAAAATTTAAACAACATAAATCAACAGAAATGAAAGTAACAAAAGGTGTGCCCCTAGGATCAATTCTTGGGCCCCTGCTATTTTTATTATACATTAATGATTTTGAAAACTAGTAAAATTGTTTCTTTTGTTCTTTATGCTGATGATACAAATGCTTTTTATTTTAACTCATGCATAAAAAACTCTTCAAAAACTGTGCAAACTGAATTAGACAAAATAGTAAAATGGCTCAGTGCAAATAAATTATCCATTAATGCATCCAAAACAAAAATTGTGTTTTTTAAAGAAAAAACAAATCACAGAACCAACAAATATCTTTATGAATAAACAACGATATCATTAAACAAGTATCTTCTGTAAGGTTCCTCGGTTTAATAATCGATGAAGGGCTGACGTGGAAAGAACAGTTTGATTCAGTTTCAAAAAACATCATCAAATCCAGTGGCCTAATTGCAAAATTATGACATTATGCTAATAAAAACAGTTTAAAACTGATTTGCTACGCTTAGCTATATCCATATCTTACTTATGGAAATCTAGTATGGGGAAACACATACCCAACTAGACTGAAAAAGCTATTTAATATACAAAAGAAGATTCTTAGAATGATTTGTTTTAAACTCTATATGGATCATTCTGAACCATTGTTTTTCAATTTGAAAATCCTAAATGTATATAAAATTACCTTTGTAGTTTATTCATGTATCGGTATAATTATGGTAAAAAATTACCAGATCTCTACATTAATTATTTCAAGCAAAATAAAGAAGTGCATAACTATAATTACAAGAAATCGTAACAATTTACATGCTCGTTTAAAACCAGTCTCAAAATGTGCGGCTAAGTTGCCCTCAAAACCATGGATAACAAAAGGAATAGGGAAATCAATAAAGATTAAAAATCCACTTTTTTATCGAGGTAATTCAGAGAAGTATAAATATTATAGAAGAAACAAATATTAGCCTTAACTCGAATAAGTAAAAAAGCTTACTTTCATAAATACTTTAAGGATAATTTTGCCAATACTAAAAAGACTTGGGAGGGTATTAACAATCTTATCATGCAAAAAAATCAATTAGATTGATACCATCCTTAAAATGTCCAGGGAACAATGCCATAATATCCAATGCAGATGAAATTCCAAATGTCTTAAACAAACAGTTTGCCTCTGTGGGTTATAAATTAGCCTCAAATATGCAAAACTCGTCAATTTCTTTTACCAATTACTTGTCAGAGATTAATAATACAAATTCTTTTGCTTTTAATCTTGTCACCCCAGAAGAAATTTAAGTTTAAATATTGAATGTTTCTATGAAGAAGGTATATGGTTTATATTCTTGCTCTACCCGAATATTAAGATGTGCTGGACAGTTATTCTCACGCAAGTTAATGCTTGGCTCCGCTTCAATTGAAGTGTCTTAAATCACACGCGTGAAACTAGAATTACATGCGCTTGAACTGAAGGACAACTACCAAGATGGTTTCAGCAAAGGCAAGGCTGGAATATGTGAATATATCCACACATTTTGTTCTTTTAATCAAAAGTGAGTGTTTTTTTTATTTTTGCAGATGATATGTTTTTACTAATGGCACTGCTGGTGAAACTTGTGGCATGTTAAGGAGACCTGTATCTGTTCACGTTTTATGTTTAAGGCCTATGGAATGTTTTCGTGATTGGATCCTCACTGTTTTAATTATATAATAAATGACATTTATAAATTAATTTAAGCACACTTTAAATTATCTAGACCCTATTTCAGTGTCTATAAAAATGTAGCAAACAAGCCATCACATATTGCATTAACAGATAACCATCCATAAAACTGTGTGTCATACTAATAACAAACTCTTCACCCGAACGGATATTTACACTATTTTGTAAATTTACATAGAAATTAGTAAAACTTGGATACGCAACAGTGAACTTACTTTTCATATTTCCATTCGCCATGGCTTAATATTGGCTTCGCTCACTTTCTCTTAGCGGGAGATGTGTCAAAGGATGCGATTGGCTGACACACCGATTTAATGGCCAATCCGCGACAAGAAAGTATTTTGGTGCGCCTTGTTTTGAATAATTGTATCCGAACATTCCGAAAATATATCTTTATTTGATATTGAGTGAGTTGTGTTGTGTTTACCTGAAATATTACCTAAAATATTTAGCTTTAGCTAAAAAAAATAATGAAAATTTCACGCGGGTATCAAAAACACACGCGAGCGGGTGACGGTAAACAGTAACCTTAATTCCATAGGCCTAATACACAATATATATGTTAAATTTCACAAAAGTCTTGTGTTAATTATCTTGATATCTATTGGATATATGACTGTGTGAGCACAAAGGTGAAAAATAAAGAAAACGAAACAATACTGGCCGCAAACCATCACATAATGGCTTGCCCCAGCACCCTTTTGACAAATATATGCACATTGCAAATCTTTCTCTCCGTCTTGCTGCAAGGGATTGTCTATTTCCATAACACCTAGATGATAAAAGTGTTGACATTCGTTTATCAAAGGTTGAACAATGGAATTACGGCTTTGATAGTTATTCTAGTGATACCCAGCTAGCACGTTACGTAAACGCAACGTTTTAAAATGGCTCTATTTTGGTTAGATTGGACCTAACCATCATACAACCTAAATGGAACGTAAAGCATGCAGCCGCGCAATTAGATTATATATTGTTTCGTGAGAATAACGTTGTAACAACGTTGTGAATTTACGTATTTCTGAAACGTTTACACAACGTTTTTTTCACGTCGGGATGATGAAATTGATATTCATGACACGTCAATGGCATGTGTCTCTGCCGCTGCCCACTATTACTGATGTAACAATTTCGCTCTGATGTAAGCGTTAAATTTCATGTATCAACAGTATCACAGTATAGGGAATAAACAGTAGCGCCACTCAGCAGTGCAACATGTCCCCCTATTTTTATGCAATTGACTGGCCAGAATAATGGCGGAATGGCCAGTTCAGCGTTCCTATTGGCTAGAGAAGGCAATTGACTGGCCAGAATCTGCATAATGAACATGCGTAATGAGACATGCGTGGAGACACAAACTTCAAAGGCTCCGACTCGAGTGGACTTTCTGTTTATTTCTATTCTGTGACAGTATCGTGTTTGTCATTTTGTTTGGTAATTGTGAAAGTCAAGAGCTGCTTCTGGGACTGTTCTGAAAGTTGAAAGTTTAGAGCAAATTTCGCGAAGAGTTAGTTTTGTGAATTTCGTGGTTAATATACCTGTTTAAAGGTGTAAGTTTTAGAGTAACTGATACCTATATTTTTTATTAATATGTTCATATGCAACCGAGTATTCAGCTATCTTTAATGGTGTCTTAAGTTCGAAATATATTTCAGCTTTTAGCCCTTAGAATTTGTAAAATTTGCGATTTCACATAAAGTTAAACAGTCCTTCTTGAAGAGTAAATATATCAGGCAATTTACTATGTTGCTTTTCTTTCGACCACTGGCATATACTCTGTTTCAATTTTGCCGAAAATGTTTGTTATTTACCGGTGCTATGTAACCTTATATCTTCTGGATATTTCACAAATAATGTTAGCATTAAGTGCTTTGGCATGCTTCAATTTAGTAAAAGATAAAATAAGAGAGTAATCGCCAATGATGCCTTGATTTACGAAGGATTGTTGACAATTTCTCATTTGTTTTAATAGTCAAGTAAAATAGGCGCCATTGCGGCCGTTAGTATATTGAGCCCGCAACACAAGTCGAAATAGCGCAATACTGTATGGAGTCGATAATCATAGAAGACATAGGTTAGTTTAAGATGTAATAACTTTGAAACATTCTCTGATTGAAATATAATTTGTTAACAAGCTTTTGACTGCCAGACTGCAACCTTCAATGGGTTGATACTATAAAGCTTGTTAATAATTAATATTTTAACTTGAGAATGTTTCAAAGTCATGTTTACCCCTGGTTGCACCTTACAACAAGATACATGAAAATATTATTACACTTGAGATTAAATTGACATCAACAGAACAAGACCTAGTTTAGGAATATCACCTGTTTGAACTGACCTGATCACATAGCTCAGTTGGTAGAGCACTTGGCTAGCATTTCATAGTCTGGCATAATTTTCAGCTTGCCCGCCATGGATATAAACTCAGAGTAGCAACACAAGTTTTACCGTAGTGTTTGACAAAACAAAATTAATCTTGCGATTTAGTGCTAAATTTGTTTTTTTAAACAGCTTTAAACTGATCTTGACTATAACTTGGTCTATTCTATTAAGATAATAATATAACTTTTTAACCACATAATTGTGGACAAGTATTGTGATAATATCAGCACATTTCTTCATTCTAAAGAATTTTGTATGGTTTGCCTGTCAGTTCTTTTTCAATCCCCAGTCACATAATTATTTAAATTTTAATTAGAATTCAGTTGGAATGTTTGCTGTTGTATAAGATCTTCATAAGTAAGAATTAAATGCCTTGTGGTGTCCCTTGAAAATAGATAAAATGATGGTGCTATGCCAAACCTATGCTCTCAGAATGAATTTCCATTTGTAATATTGCATGCTTTTGTAATAAAGGGAATTGAAACAAAGAGCATGATAAAAAGCATTTAAAAAGACTGTTTGAAATATGCTGTTAATACTGACTCTGCTCCCCTGCGTGATAGTCTGTTTTAAGGAGATTTGGGAGCACTGTGCCCAAGCAGAAGAATTGTAATTCATTGTACCATATACCTTTTCTTCCCAAAAGGCCTGATAGACTAATCATAAAAGTAACAACTCAGAGCTAATATGTATTAATTAATTAAGTCAAGTATACTTTTATATTGTATGTACAACAATGATCTCAAATATTTAAACTGGTTACAAAAATAAAAATTAAAGGGACAAATGAGGAAAAGGATAAAAGAAACAAAATACAAGTGGTTTATTAGTGACTGGTAATTAAAGACTCTGAGGTCAAAATTTAATATTGTATAAAGTATTATACTTAAATATCTTGTGGTAAATCTGTTGTGTTTGCATTGAGATAAGGGTTAATAATACAGCAAAAACAAAGGATTGATGCAATCAATATAATAACATTTGATGGCACTTGTTAAGAAAATATGTTTGCATTATAGAGACATTGGTCATGGCTAAACGTGCCCAGTATAAACGAAAATGGGTTGCAGCTGTGCAAGCCTTGAGACATGATGATTATACTACTGAGCTTAGTGACAGCACTGATAATGAACTAAGTGATACAAGCCAAGACTTTTCTATTGTTAGTAATGTCAGTGATGATTTGACACAAGTACAATCTGAGACTGATCCCCAAGTCTGGGACAAGGAATGCTGTGAAAAACGAGCTCGTTTTAATCATGATGATGATTACAATGAGCAAGAACTGGCTGCTATAGGTTTGAATGTGAGCGAGGCATCAGATAGTGAGGTTGATTTAGAAGTTGGTGATGATTTCCTGACGAATAAGTTAGCAAATTGGGCAAATAATTTCCAAGTAAAGCACAATGCTATTGATGGTCTACTTAAAATTTTGCAAGAATGTGGCCACCCAAATCTACCATCTGCTGCTCGCACATTGTTAAACACTGCTAGAAGTGTCCCTGTACATATTCGATCTGGAATGCAATATATTTACTTTTCCTTTGCGAAAGAGCTGATTAAGAATCTAAGTACAGTACCGCTCGCGTATATCTTAACATACGCGTATATATTTGATACGCGTATCATACGCGTATCAAATATATACGCGTATCATATACTAATAGGAATTACGCGTATGTATACATACGACCACGCGTATGCTATCTTATTTACGAACATGCCTTTCGAACAACTGGCACAAATATTAATGGGTATCATATAAGAAACGCATAACAATTCCGAGTATAGGCATACTGTATATTCGTATTTATTTATGAGGTTTGGGCAAAGTTGTTTAGATTTGCTACACTATTTTACATATTTTGGTAAGATGTTTTCTCATTGAGGAGCTTTTTGGATGCAGTTCTAATACTATTACGCTATTTGTGTAACGCAATGAAACATTGTGATGTTTTAAAAGGCAATGTTATACGGCAGCAGTATAATCTCTACATTGCATGTATCGAAGAAGAAATCATGCAGAGTTTGAAGAATACAGACACCTGGGTATACTAACATGCACCTGGACGGAGTTTACAAAGAGTCTACCAAGTCAAAGACTGTGAGTTAAAAAAAGTAAGTTAATTTTTATTTAAGACATTTTAAATATTTACACAGAAATAGTACAGAGAAACGCTTATTGGGTAATTACAAAATTTGATAAACTTTATGAAGTGAATTAAGCAACTTAAAAATTTTTATCTTTGTGTTTTTTACCCCTAATATAGGAGTCAATGGTTTGGGTACAACGTGCCCACGTTTGAGATAACTGGTCAGGTGTGTCCGGATAGTATTTGTAAACGTACTCCTGTATTTTTTCAGTTTTCCTTCATCAAGTTTTGCTTTCTTTGCCAAACCACGACAATTTTGTCCTTTCATTTCATCCAATGTGAACAGCATTCTAAATAAAGCACCAGCAAAAGCTGTTGGACCAGAGCTTTTAAGCTTGATTGCTGCCAATTCGTCGTTGCTGACCAACTCTGAAGCTGGCGGCGTGTGAGCTGCTATGTCGGTTGAAGAGATTTCTGGGTCAGCTGAGGGCAAAATGCGGCAATCATCTTTTGACACTGAGTTAGACGTGCCAACCTTGGTTGTAGTTTGAACAAAATCGCCAACAGCATCATTACTTGTTGGAACGCTTATATGCTGCTGCTTGATTAACTGCTTCACAAGTCCAGTCAACGAATTCAGGTTGCCAATAATGATCTTTTGGTTCTTCAAGATTTCCTCAATTCTAGGGTCGCTTGGATTTGCTGATGAAGGACATAAAATTGGGTCTGAAAAAGATAAAAACTGGGGAACATCTAAGTTGTGATAGGTGGGGTTGTTCATCGCTAGAGAATTACCACCAGGAACGATGCTGTCCAAATTCGAATGAGTGCTGCTATTGACAATTGGTGTCGAAGGCGGTAACAGCTCTTCGCTAATGTTCGTTATCCCATCCAGAGCGATATTTTGTAGACCACAGGGAGTTGTTCTGACACTTGGCGTCGAAGTCAAAGGCGGCAGATCTTCGCTAAGTATGCTTTCTTCACGAGAAAGATTGTTGCTTAGATTTGGTATTGTGGCGAATGGCATAGGAAGATTATTCTCATGCGCACATGTTGGTGTACGGGCAATGGAAGGCAACGGTATACTTGTTGCTGGAGGGAGTGGAGGTCGAGGAGCTTTTCCAACACCAATTACTTTAGCCTATATAATAATGAATAGAGAATATCTAAATCACAAAAAAATGTTTTTCACAGGAAGGGAAGGTTGGTGGGCGGCAAGGACAAAACAGTTATAACCTAACTTATGTACGATGAAAATATATTATAGAAACTCACTAATTTATCTTTGACTGGAGGATGATTTTCTTTATTCAAGTCGGACTTTTTCTTTGTTTTTCTCTTCTTTTTGGGGGGCTTTACTGTTTCTAATTGCTCTTCCATTTCACCTTCCAACGGATTTTCTTCATCTGACTCGTTGTCACTGTCCTTCGTTGGTGGAATAACATTAATCTCAGCAAACAACTCAGCCTTCGACTTTTTCTGGCAGTTTCTCTCACTTCTTAGCAAAGCGGAGAAGTCATCTGGAATGAAAATAGATACGGTAATTAACTTTTTACATCAAATCTATTTATACTTCATCTGATTCTTACAAAAATCTAACAAACATGTTTAGTTTTTTGCCAATTTGGCCCAAATATATATAAATACAGAAATGTATACAAAGTTATCTGCTTGTATTTACCAGAAAGTTCCAAAATATATGCTTCAAGCCCTTGTCCATTCCAGGTCACCATAACTTTTTCTCCCTTGGTGATTGGCCTCGCACCTTCGACCATTGTAATTTTCTTAGTTGGCATAACGGCTGTAGTATCGTCAATGGTAAAATACACCGAACACTGCTTAGGTACGGTTTTTGTCAATCGACGGAACATATTAACTTCAAGCGAACAAGCGCTATAGCTTCAAAATACAATTGCGTGTGAGAGATTGCTGCCAGTACGAAAGTAACATACAACTGATCGAAGACACGCTTTCTCGCTCTTATGTATGTGTTTTTTTTAATGAGGCAGGACAAAGGAAGTATTTTTAGTATATGATTAAGGTATATGACAACAGTTACGCTCGTTAACTATAATTATATCAGCGCGTGCCACGGATTTAAAAGTCATTAAAAATTACCCGTTAAAATACAAAGTTTATGAAGATATTTTCGCAGTAATGAAATATAAATATACCCAGAAAAACAGTACTGATAAATGGATATTTGAAAAAACCATATTCCAGCGCCAAAGCGTATACTCTTTCCCTTTATATACTCAATCTCAATGCAGATATTGTGCCCCGGTAAAACTGAACATTTTACCAGATGTTTTACAAAAAGGACATGCATAGACAGTTTTTTGAAAGATGGTTAAAACATTGTTTTTTGTAAACTTAAAATGAGTGTCAATTATGTAGTTGAAATGGAATTTTGTTTACAACTAAATTGCCTTTATTCATTCAATTGCATGACAAATCATAACAGTATTGCGTTAATCCCATTGTTGTTGAACACAGACCAAAGGAAGTCGTTAAAACTTAATTAGGTTGTTCATAGTGTGGTTATCGCACGATTCCAAAAACACTAGATGCGTTTATTTTTAACAGTGTCAGTTATAGGAAATCATGAATTCATATGTATGATATTTGTATGACCCATCTGCGGAAATGTATTTATATTATGGGGCACAATCTACTAGCGTATAGGTCCGGGGAACAGCTCGTGCATTTCAGTGTTTCATAGGCCAATGTTTTATTGCACTCATGTAAGACTGAATTTGTTTTAATTATTTTAATTATGGAATCATATCATAGTATACAAAACGTTAGAATGAGTCAATATATACAAAACAATCAAAATCCTGATGCTCGGCCGTTCCGTTTTACTATCTCAGGGATAACTTTTCTCAAGTGACCAATATACTTGCAGCATTTCTCAGGCGTGTCATGGTGGACCAAAAATCGTAAATGCCTTGCTCTAACTCAGCCTTTGTTTTCGGTTTTGCATACTTTCGCAGATAATGTTTCATTTCATGCCATACACATTCAATGGGATTAAGATCTGGACTTTCGGGCGGAGTTGGCCAATAAATAACTTTCTCACTCTTCAAGAAATCAACTGCAAGGTGACCTAAACAATGTAAAAATGATCTAGTTTAAAAAAAAGTCGAATATACCGAGACCACTAAAAATGTAAAAGCTACGCTGGCTTACTTTTATGCTTTGGGTCATTGTCTTGTTGAAATCTATAATTTCCATTCGGGAAACACTCCTTGATGAAAGGTAGAAGCTGGCCACGCAGAATTTTGTCTACATAAAACTCTTTCCTCATGATTCCTGTAAACAAAAGAATGTCGCTTGCCCCACGTGTACTGATCCCGGCCCAAACATGAATTTTGTAGGGATGTTTTACTTTCGGTTTGTGCTTTGGAAGTTCCCCAATTCGCTGAAAACAAATTTTTGCGTGCGTCTCCATCCAGACCGAGCACTCGTCGGTGAATATAACATTCACAAAATTGTCCTTGGTTCTACTTGCTTCTAGGCAAAAGTTCAGCCTTGCTATTCTGTTTTTCTCTTTTACCAGTTGACAATATTTCGGCCCGCTTTTGATCCAGCCAAGTTTTTTTCTGGCTCTTTTAACAGTCGCCTCAGACACCTTAAGGCCAAATTCTCTTTGCAGCTTTTTGCAAATGTCTAAAAAATATACATTATCAATCAATACAGAAAGCATTTATTGAGTCTTCTTGCATAGAGTCTTTACGAATCTTTCTTACAGCGCATCACAATAAAAATTAAGACATGCAGATTAACATGTGTTTAGGTATCTTATAATCACTGCTTAAACAATTCCTGTGTTTCAATAAAACGTAAGGAAGAAAATGTTCTTACCTATGGCACATAGTTCGTCGTTTTTAGACGTTTCATTGTCAATATATTCAAAATGCTCCATTTGTAGCTTCCTTTTACATCTGTTTTCTTTAACTGCGCGCTTCAGATCCGCATGCTCTTTATTGGAACGCTTCACAAAAGCTGATATCGTTTGTCTGCTCACCGGACATCCACACAATTCCAATTCTCTGCTGATCTCCGAGTATGTGCTGCCTTTCTTGCTTAACATTAAAATTCGTTCCTTTGCTTACGGTGGAATTCTCTTGCCTGACATCTTGGATTTCGTTCGTATAGGTGACGACCAGAGGATGAAAATACATGTATGTGTCTCTTCGGCTTCGTGTAATAGCGTTATAATTATCATATACGCATATCCCGTATTAAATCAGGTATGCGCATATCATTACGCGTATATCAGATTCAATATATTAGAACGTAGCATACTACCAGCTAATATTGATATACCGTGTATCCTAATATAAGCCTGTATCCCATATTTTTTGTTTTAATTATGTATACAAGGCGATTAAGTTTATGAAAATATGAAGGCTCGTTCCATCTTCATAAAAATAATAACCTGTTTGGTGTGAGATTAACAATACACAAGTTTATACGAACACATATGCAAAAAGGTAAGCCAAATTTAAATTCCATCTTTGTTTTGTCTTGGTCAGATCTCACCGTGTTGCGATCGGTACCTATTAAATTTTTTGTCGCTAGCACTTTTTCGCCACATATAATTGGCAGAGAAAAGAGGAAATGCTTTCAAAATTAAAACGTAATCTATATGAATATTCGAAAGATGTGCATATGATACGCGTATAAGGCATATACGCGTATAAGCCATATACGCGTATGGTACCATACGTATGATACGCGTATGATATGCGTATCATACGCAAAAAATGTTAAGATATACGCGAGCGGTACTGTAGGTACCCGAGTGCTCTCACTGCTAGTTTAGACACCATTGAATTGTCCTTTAATATTGATGGACTTCCTTTATTTAAAAGTTCTCAAAATTCTCTCTGGCCTGTTCTGTGCGCCATTGTTAACATTAAACCTACTATAGTCTTTCCTGTTGTGCTGACATAGGGTAGATTGAAACCTAATGACTTAGGTTTTTTGGATGATATGATTACAGATTTAAATCATATTCTTGAGCATGGGCTTCAATTGCACAACAGAAGATTTGCTGTTGTTCTGCGATGTGTAGTTTGTGATGCTCCTGCATGAGCTTTCGTGAAAGGAACAAAGTTGTGTTCATGGTACTTTGGCTGTGATAAGTGTTGCCAAAAGGGTAAATGGGTTGGCCGCATCGTTTATCTTGATGTTGTTGATGTGGAACTTCGTACTGATTCTTCTTTTAGGAATAGGTCAAACCAGGAGCACCATCTTTCTCAAAGTCCATTTTGTAACTTAAGTATTGATATGGTAAAAAAGTTCCCAATGGATTACATGCATCAATTTTGTTTAGGTGTAATGAAAAAGCTTCTTTTACTATGGATTCGAGGGAAAGGTGATGTGAGAATTTCAGCTGGTCAGGTAAATGAGATCAGCAATAGGTTGATTGGTTTGAAGCCATTTATACCTAATGTTTTTGCTCGTAGACCATGTGGTTTAGATGAAATTGACAGGTGGAAGGCAACTGAGTTTAGGCAATTTCTTTTGTATTCTGGTATCTTAGCTTTAGATGGAATATTGAGAGGTGATTTGTATAATCATTTTTTATGCCTATCTGTGGCCATATCTATTTTGGTATGCCCTAGTCTTGCTCGAGTCCACAAAACCTATGCCCATGATCTGCTCACCTACTTTGTACAACAGGGTTCAGTCCTATACGATGAAGAGTTCTTGGTTTACAATGTACACAGCTTAATACATTTGGCACAGGATACTGAAGAATATGGCACCTTAGATGCCTGTAGTGCCTTTGAATTTGAGAACTACGTGCAAAAATTAAAAAAAATGGTGCGCTCCGGGAAAAATCCTTTTGCACAATTGGCAAAACGTCTTGGTGAATTATCCAACCAGCGAATTGCTGTTCCTATGGAAAAAAAACATCAATACAAAAGACCAAACAATGCATTTGTTCTAAGCAATACTTCCTGCTGTGAAGTAGTTGAACAAACAAACCAACAGGATGAACTAGGAAACACGCTATTCACGTGTCGGGTATACCAAAGAACTGATCCACTGTTCAAGTCACCATGTGATTCTCGTCTTGTTGAGGTGTACAAAACAAATACACATCGTACTACAATGAAGGTTATACCTACTCAACAGTTGGTTAAAAAGACAATTATGATCAACAATGACCCAAATAAAATTGTGTTCATGGCTCTTCAGCATAGCATGTAAGTTTGGCATCAGTGTAGTAAAGTTGTTTTGAGCAAGTATAACTTTGTACTTGTATGCATGCATTTCATAGGATATAAAATATGAATTTCGAAGTTGCCTCACAGGTAGGTTTTAAGGATATTCACATAACTGAAGACGAGTACTGTATGTTTTTTTATGCATATGCTAAATTCGCAATAATATGTTGAACATACAGTATTAAAAGCAGTCTATTTTTAAAAAGATGTACGATGATTGTACTGATTGGGAAGGTGAATATATTAATTCTTGTTGTACATCAATTTACTACAGACTAAAAATATCGCGTTAATATTACTGAAGAATATGGCACCTTGGATGCCTGTAATGCCTTTGAAATTGAGAACTATATGCAAAAATTTAAAAAATGGTGCGCTCTGGGAAGAACGCTTCATTTTTTAGTATGTTCACAAAAAATCTTAAGTGATTGTATGTCGACTCTACCAATTTGGGCAATTTTTAATGAGAAGATATAGCTCATACAGCTGAACGTGTGAACTTTGATTTACACCTAAATGTCCTATAGGTGATGAAAGTGATCCTGAAGCTGTGCCAGATAAGTCAAGCAGATTATCTGACCATATATCCGTGCCTTCTCTACCAAGTCCACCAGTAATAGAGAATTCTCCCATTATCGTGCAGAAGAAACGATTCAAGATGACATGATGTTTCTAAATAGCAGTAAGTATGCACATTGAATGTACAACTCGTGATATTTCCAATTATTCTTTTTTTTTACCAACTGTATGATTTTACGTAATTAGTTGCCTCATCCGTGGTGCCTGGGTTTAATGGAGCATTAACCCAACATGACAATCTGTTGATGCCTTCAGGTATGAAATACTTTATTTAGATTTATTTTTTAGTTGTAGTGCTACAACATACCTACAAGAGTGTGTACTGTTTTAATATAACAATGCAATATACTTTTTAACAATCTCATAATGTAGGTTCTACGTTGCAATTTCCTCAACATGTAGAGACCCAGAGGAACATTGAACTGAATAGTGGTATGGTCCATTAAAAGTCATTTTTGTTGAGATGGATAGTCGTAGTAGCACAATAGTTTATGAGCAAAGGGGCTAAGAAGAAGATATTGCTCACAGTATAAAATTCATTATTATTCTATCTTCTCGGTTCCAAACTCCCTAGAAACTGTTATGTATTGTGCATGTATCTGTTTTCAGGGAATAGGGATTCAGGTCGTCAAACAAGAACAGAAAAAACTGGTCCATGGGTCAAGAATGCGCGTATGTATACTTTAAGTACCGCCTAATGCTGTAAATATTATTGATTATATAAATTTGTGTTGAGGTTGAGTGATATTTACTATTTATCATAACCTTAACTATCAATGATTGTAGAAACCCTGGAAAGTATAATTTATTGTATACGTATCTGTTTTCAGGGACTCGGGACTCAGACATACAGTCAAGAACAGAAAGAGGTAATTCATCGTGCACTAATACGTGTATGTACACTTTGCAAATGTATTCCGATAGTCGGTTAGTTTTATTTGCTGGAAGTGATGAGAGGTTAAAAATCAGTTTACTGTAACTTTGACAAAAATTTTTATTAGCTTCTTCAAGTACATGTAGTTTAAGGATCTCTGGAACCGTAAATTTGGAAAGAAATAGTCGCCAAAGTATGTAAATTGGAAATTATTGAATTCACACGTCAAGGACGACAGATTCGTCCGTATTATCCATGGATCGAAGATGATGGACACTTTAAAATTTTGAGTCCGAATATTAAAAGATCAGGAAACATTTTATTGCATAGACGTAAACTTTTTTTTATTTTCGCAGGCACTCCTTCCGACGAAATACGTCCTGCTTCTGGAACAACACAAAATAGTTTATGTAAGTATTAAATACATTCATGGTCGATTTCTTTTTAGTTTTTACTTGCGTACTGATTTAGTCACAAGCGTAGCTGGTATGTATCACGAAAGAAATGGGAATGATGAGAGTTTTCAAATTTCTTCATTGTAAAATAGTACTTTTAGTTCGTACCCAAAAAACCTTACGCAAGCTATTTCTTAAATGACCATATCTTCGTTATTATATCTGAAAGGCGTTATGACCTTCATATATTTAGTCATATATTTATTTTTTACAGACACCCCTTCCGATGAAATACGGAATTACATTCTCAGGACACCGCAGCCAACAGCATCACACAATGACCTTTGTAAGTATGCAGTAGTTATAAAGAGCTCGCCATGTTTAAAATTTACCATGCTGTCTGGGACAAAAACAGTCATTCAAAAAAATTTTAATGATCTTGTATGTTTTTCGCCTTACAGTTTTTGACTTTTGAGGTACTGAGCAAAGTAATGTTGTAATGTTTTTCTTCACAAATTTAACTTTAGGTGCTTCTGGATCTATATCTCAAAATATCAGCACACCAAGAACTGTTCAGACGCGTGATAGTAAGTTCTATATGATATTCTAGTTGCACGCGTCATTAGTAAATGCTTGCAGACTGATTAGTATGGCAGTTTATTTTATGCGTAAGCTGATGTTGCACTTGACGATTTTCGTTGAGTCTTTTTATAAAATTAATTAATTTACATGTTGAATCATCCTTACAAATTGGACCATGTAACATCAGTTTTACATTTCTTATTAGTGTTTGTGTAATTGTATCCTTTCTTATCACTCTGCTAGACTACCAAATGGCTGTTCTAATGAAGTTAGACACCATAATTGACAAGCAAAATGAGGGTCTTCAGATGCTGAGACAGTTGCTAAGCGTAACTAGAGGTGCTGGTGGAAAAGATATGCTGGAAGATATGCTACCAAAGCCTCTAAGTGAAGTGCACGAATTAAATGCTCTCTGTGAGAATTTTTCAAATGAGGATTTCAAAAAGAAAATGGTAGTGTACTTTATTAAGTTAACCTATCCAGTTTATATGTATAAAGTTACTAAGAAAAACCCTGGCTTTTTAAAGGTGAATTACTGTGGAGCATTGTGCGGTGCTGACGTGGGGGATAGTGCCAGACGAATTCTGGTGAAGATTGGGTCCAACAACTTGTGGTCCTTATACAGTTTAAAAGGGAGACGAGGCAAAATAGCTTTTAAAGGAACTGCTGTTTGTCGGGTCATAAAGAGTAAGTATTGTTTGTAATTTGTAGGTTGCCATTTCTTTAGGCTGATCGGTGTACATGTAACAGTACTCTCGGTTCTTTGTTGCAACCTGCAGTAGGACTGGCATCTTAATTCATATTTACCTCATTCGTAATGATTTTGTCATAATGATCTTTTTAGAAACTTGTTTGAGGTTTTACAAAAACAGCACGGAAATGGAGATTGAGGGGCATATTGGGGAGTTTCTAAAACACACTCCCCACAAACCAGGAGGATCCCGATTTAAGGTATGATGCTTGAGTGGATGTGACACAAAATTTATTCTATCCTTATCTTTTTCCGATACCAATGTTTCCCCTGTCATATTTGTGCGAGCTTTTTCAGACCGTTTTTGTTAACTGAAAATTAGTTTTGCACTGTGTTAAGTATCGATGAAAACATGCAAGAAACTGATCATCAAGACATAAAATAATGTCCTTTTAACATGCTATAGAAACAAGTTACGCTAATTTCCTTTCCATTATGTACGATTAGAAAAGTGGTTATGTGGGTAACGTGTAGCCTTGGGCAAGGGATAGACTGGAAATGCGGCTAAATTAACTTGCAATGAAGCTGTTTCTACATCCGTGATGCAGCCTGAACAATCCACAGTAACGCATGTCTGTGCAACTATTGACATTAAAAAATCCTTACGTGGTTATAGCAAAGATAAAAACCAACAGCAAATGCCTGTGTTATTTTTACTGCAGGAATACTGTAAAAGATTCAGTTATTATAGACATTACGCATCACTGTCTTGTTTAGAATAAATTATATGAATAATTATTCTAAGATATGTCAGAAGGAAAATGGCCACAAAAAATTTTATCGTCTTATTTGAAAGATACTCCAAAACAATATATAGAAATCTATTACAAATTTTTACATTTCTCCGGAATTACGACAGATAAAAACATTTTGTAGTAGACTTCTATATATTGCTATTCAAGCTATTTCAAATGAGGCCGTGCAAAGATAAATTTTTGTTGCCATTTACCCTTAAGGTAATGTTTCCTAGTTCCAAAGTAAAGCGTGTGTATTGGCCTATCGCGCGTGCTATTTGGGTAGCCTGCGCTCCCTGCATTCCTTTGATTACCTATGTCTATGGCGTACATGTATCTCACATCTTACATTCCTAATGCACAAATATCAACGGTATTGCATCCCCTTCGGCGATATAAATACTTGCACTTGTCCTTCTAATGCATTAAATGTTATATTTAATACTTATAGAAGTCAGATGGTGGAAATGTCCGAGAAGATGGTGTGAAAGAATAGAATTCTTTGTTTGTTTGTTATTTTTATAACTGTTTCAATTATAAAAATAGATTTTGGCATTAAATTTTGCATATTTGCATTGTGTGAACACTTGTATGTATTTGCTTGACTTAGTGTGTTGTACATCGCTTACTTTAAATAAAATATGTAATTTTGTTCGTAGTTTAAACGACAATAAATATGGGTTCCAAGAATGTTGAGTTGACGATTTAAATAAACAAATGAAGATCTAATTGCACGGCAGCGAAATTCTTTGCGAGAACCCATTTACCATGCGAAATGCGGATGGTTGCATGTGAATAATTCCATCGAGTTCTCTTCTCACGAGAACATTTCGCTTCCCCAGTGAGTAGAACTGATTTCTACTGCTAGCGAAAAGCGAATTTTTTCTCAAGAAGAAGGAATTTAATATAGACTGAAATATTCATGTACAACCATTCGTATTTCGTATAAATAGTTTCTCGCGAAGAATTTAGTTTGCTACCTTGGATTAGACCTTTAAGTTGCAAAAAGGTTGCCTGAAGGGGGTTTTACGTCGAGTTTTACGTTCCAAACACGTTGTGAGAACGTTTTAGTTTAACCTAATTACGTTCCAGATGCGTTGTGTGAACGTTTTACTTTTACGAGTTACGTTCCGCCTAAACGTTTTGCCACAACGTTGTCAAAACGTAACCTGGAGTCGACAAAATACCGTTTTTTAAACGTAATTTCGCGACGTTTTCACAACGTAAACGCTATGTACTAAAAACGTTGTGAGAACGTTCCCACGCTAGCTGGGTAATTGTTATACCTATAATTAAGATGATAGCGTCTTAAGTTATTAAACTTGATATTTATATGGTCATTAGCGAATGCATTTTATATTATGTCGCTTACCTGACAACATCTGTTTTAGCCCACTCAGCTTCTGTTGCTTGTTTCGATTTTTTGTAAAGGCGTCTTCTTATCTTCCTCTTTTCACCTTTTGTCTTCTTCTCCTCAATATCTAGCTCTGAGACCTGAACCAATGCAGCACATAAAGCTATGTTACAGGTACTTTTGAAGGAAGTGTTGATTCGGTGGTGTATTGCCCGGGCAGTCTCTACAGCACTGCCTTTACTACAAACTTTTGATAAGCTCCCACGCACGGGTGTACTTGAATCAACAACAGACAGTAATGTTGCGACGTCTGAACGTGTGAAGGGAGCAAATCGTGTTGACTGAACTGGAAATAGAGCTTGCACAGCGACAAAATGATCTTGACATGCCTGGCAGTTTTGAAACATGTGCTTCACTTGCTCAGCTGCAGGTAAACGTTTCCAACTTTTGGCGTTAAACGTTGCTGTATACTGGTTTCGTTCATGTATTTTACGGCTCCATCCTGCAATTTTTTTCCGCAAGTCGGGGAGAATTTTACGGAATCCTTTTAAATCGATCGCAAAGTTTTCCTTGCAGGATGCAAAGACAGCAACAAAGTGGTTAAACCGCTCAGTAATTTGGCAAGATTGCTTGAGCTTGGTGCGCTTATCACTATCGCCAAATTTCCATTCATCATCGACTTTTTTCGATATTTCCCACGCAAGACCTTTGCCAAAGCCACAGGTCGTTAGATGAATAAAACTAAGTACCATTATTAAATATCAAAATCACTTTGTAAATATATTTGTCAATCCTGCGCTGATTTTGCATGTGTTCTCTTAGTTAACAGATTTGAATGTTTTGCGCCTAAATTTCAATTATGTGGATTTACATCATGGTTAATGACATGCGATAGACAAGATTTACAGGACATTTTGGCATTATATCTTTAAAAATCGTCTCTTGAACTTGTATGAATGATTGTGTATGTTGCGAACTCATCTGTGAACATTTTATTTCTATTGGCTTTATTTTGTTGAATTTGGTTTGTTATTGAATACACACAAGAGTCTTGTGAATCTAAAAAGTATAATTTAAAGGATTTGGCATTATTTGTGTAAACGACAGTCCAAATATGCTGTATTTCAGTTTGTACTTTTATGTATATTCGGTCCACCATATTGATTTCACATTCTTTTGGACGCTATTGTCATGACAACTTACGATTTTTACACTTATCCGCTAAACTTTGCATATGGAATTGACAGGCTCGCTAACAAAATGGAGATTATTGTTTTATTAACACACGCACAAGACACAATCGACTTGTGGACGCACAAAACAAGGTTAATATACGTCTTTTATATGCAGATTCTGTTTAGTGGAATGCTAACTTTGATCCTACAATTAGAATTGTAAGGTTTTGAGTCTAGAAAGGTTTTCTTAGTGTGATTTCTATCGACTTTGCAAGAGTTATTCTCATATTAATGGCAATATTTTCTAACCAGAGATATAATCTTCAAGTTTCTAATTGTCAGGTTGTAGTTCAGTGTCTAAAGGTGTCGTGATGTAGTTATTGTAGCAATTGACGTATGGTTAGTGTGTCCGCCAGTCGTGTTTTTATTTACTTCCTGTCTTTATGGTTGATATATCGTCACGTGATTGGTTTCCATGGAAACCAATTGTGAAAAAATAAGCGCCAGTTGATTACCTAGACATCTGCCAAAAATAAAGAATAGAGGATGCATTCTTAATTTTTTATGGATTTTTGTATATTTTTAGTATTTTCTCGCTCCTTGCAAGTTTGGAGCCATGCATTAATACACCTGAGTTAAGTAAACCTTTGTCAAATATTGTCAATAAATCAGTTGAAACTGGTATCTACCCAAAGAAGCTCAAACATGCAAAAATAATTCCTGTTTTTAAAAGTATGGATGAGACTGATCCTAATTATAGACCGATGACAGACCGAAAAAATGATGTATAACTGCCTATAATCTTTTATTTGAAAATTAATATGGCTTTCGTGAAAGACGATCAACCCAGCATGCGATAATTGATATAGTAAACCAAATTCAAATAAAAATGGACCAAAAGATGTATTCATGTGGCATTTTTATTGATCTTCAAAAAGCCTTTGATACTGTAAATCACTCCATACTTTTACGGAAGTTAGAACACTACGAAATATGTGGGATTGTCAATGATTGGTTCCGTTCATATTTGTTAGATCAAAAACAAACAGTACAAGTTGGTAACAAAATATCAGATAATGAAACTACATTGGCAGGTGTACCTCAAGGATCAGTCTTAGGGCCATTACTATTTCTAATTTGTTAATGATATCTATAAAGCATCTAATAAATTTAAATTCTACTTATTTGCTAATGACCCCAACCTATTGTATTCTGATAGAAATTTAAAATCTTCAGAATCTGTTCTAAATGCTGAGCTTCTTAAAATTTCCAATTGGCATACAGCAAATAAATTATCTTTAAATGTAAAGAAATCACATTTTGTGATCTTTCACGAGACACCAACAGCATCAGTGGTGAATCAGCTGGCAATGAACAAAGCGAACAAAGTATGTTGATAGGCGAGGAAGAATCGTCCGTTCGTTTAGGAAATCTTGACTGGTAAAACATCATAATTTGTGGTTTATATCGATGAATCGAGCTTCCATGTTATTAAATTATGTTATTTTGTAATTCTGAGCATAAATATTTGTCATTGTTAGGTGTTTATGCGAACACTGTCAGATAATGGATAGGTTGAACAGGTTGCAAATAAGAATGAAGAAGTTATGGAATACATAAAGCCAACTCTGCCACATGATTGCATGACAGATAACCCAGGTTTCCATACAGTCTGTTTAGACAAGATGTGTTCTACAGGCTGCTTGGCTGCAGTATAAACAACAGTATGGAAGTACAGCATATGAAGGCCCTGATCACAAAATCATTCGCCATTCAGTTAGTGCGATGGTGTTGGGGTGTAGTTGGGAAAGAAATACGGGTTGTTCTACCATCTTGTACTGTTAGCTGCATTCGAGCCCACTTTCCACCACCAGGCAATGAAGATGACTTTGAATTTGTTGGATTTCGTTTTGCAAATGAATAACTTGATTGTTGCTTTGTCAAGTATGTCCACATATAATCAGTTAATACATTGAAATTATCTGTCAGTTTTGTTTGTTCAAGGTGTGTACTCAACTGTTTCTCGATGATGTTGTGCTTCGAGGGTGTAGGTGCAATGCATTTTGCTTGAATTTTTGGCTTATACTTAAATTTTTTTCAACATAGCTGTATAATTTTGGCATCTTAGTCTCCTTGACCACCCAGTTCTTTCTCTACTTGCTGCAAACAATCTTGAATCTTTTCTCACCTTGAGTTGATCCCTTATTTACTTCTGGCTGTCTTCTGCTAACATTTGCATTATGGTTTAAGACAGCTAGTCGAGTTCGAGCCACCATTCCATTATAAAAAAAGTGCTCACGTTTGGGTATGACTCTAACTCACCAGTGTGGTGGAATTCAGTTAGCTTTGCTATGTCTTTCATGAGTTTCTTGTTTGTCACTACTTCTTCTAAAGCAACATGAGCAGGAGAACCATTTTCAATTCATATGATTTCTTTTTGATCTTTTGCACTTATTCTGGGGTGGCCACACTTTTTAATTAATTTAAATTCCTTGGAGGCTCTCCAGCGGTGTTTACCAGTGATGTGATGCAGCAAAGACAACCACTTCTCCCTTAGAAGATCAGCATTTTGCTCACATGTTGCAGCACCCCACCATGAATGGTTTGAAACACTCTGGATCCATGGCAATAACTCTTCACAATCTTTCTTTTTTGCCTTCTTCGTCAGCTTTTTAGCCACCCACTTGCTCAAATGCCACACATCATATTGATGAACAATGTTTGAATAATTTGTTCTCATTTTTGATGTGATTGTTGGGTGACGGTCTGTTGTAAGACAGCGGATCGGAATCTTCTTCTTGATAATTGAATTTATTGTTCTCTTACAGCCCTCAAACTCCATTGCATTAGATGACGTTACCTCTGTCACTTGAACAACACTAAATTCAGTTATCAAGTTTGTTTTCTTGTCCATCAGAGCATAGGTGCCATATTTAGCAGAATGTCCAGGACTGTCGCATCGCCCATCACCACGTACATCCACACTCTTTTATTTCTTAAGCTGCTTTAGTATTGCAGTTTGGGTTTGTATTTAAGTATGTTGCACTACTGGAAATAGAATGGTGGTCTGTGTAGTATAGTAAAGGGAGGAAGAAATAAATTGAAAGTTAAGGTGCCTAGCAAAGCCTTCAGTGTGTTTGTATGTGTTGCCACTGAATAAAATAGCTGCTGGAATCAAAACGTTTCCTGCTGCAGTTCCATTTATTAATGGCTGTGATTGCCAGGATACACTATGTTCATTTAAACAATTTGCAGTAACTGTAACCATACTTCCCTTATTTTTTGAGATGTAGTATCAATAGCACTGCCACAATGTTGGCAAATTTTGAATAGTTTATGTAACTGACTTTCAAAAACTATGTATTTTTTTCCATAGCTGGTGCAGTGTCATTAAAATATTCATCATCTGTTTTGGAGTCATCAGAAGCTGAGGGAGAGTGTAAAGAACTAATATCATCATTATCCACAACACTGGAAGCTCCATTTTGGACATCCCCACATTCAACTAATGTTAATTGTTCTTCACTCACTGGTGTACATGGTGTTGGACATGGTTCCACTATTTCTCTGGTTTTTTTTCAGTTAAAGAATCATTATTTGGGCCCAATGAGTAGCTGTGATCTTCTAAATGTAGTAACTTGTTGATGACGTCAGGATGTATGTTTGTATTTCCTTGCATGGGTAAATGTTCAGTTTGGGTTCCAACAGTCTTAGATGTTTTAATGTCTGTTTGAACCTGAACTTCTTTATCTTGCTTAACAGGTTCAACATGAGTTGAAGTTGAAGTAGTTTGTTGCACATCACCATTTGAAGTTTCCAGATTTACAGTTGTGTTACTACTCTCTGCATCCACAGCAAACATGTCTTGGTCCAATGTGTTTGCAACCTTGCAATGTTAACAAAGAATCTGAATATTTGACTGGCTAAAGTTAACTATGAATATTTGTGACCTGTGGCAAACATTAAAATGTCCAAAATTTCCAACTTTAGGCTAAATTCAACCAGTTCATACAAAAAATGTTGTTATATTAATATTGATTGAAGTAATACATATATTTTGCACATTTATTTATATATAGCGAAATTGCAAACCATACTATATGTGTAGTCAATGTAATTTTGTAAATGCTAATAGTTATGTATTAGAATTTGTACATATTTGTTCTGAAAGTATTCTATAAATGTATATCAAAAATAAAATTCTTATATTACTTATTAACAGGACTTGCACAGGACTGTGTATACATTTCATTCGAAAAAGGCATGCAGGATTGTTTGTGCATTAGTAAATGACATATAATACAGTATCTAGGACAATATAGTCTACAAACCTTTATTGCTCAATTTCTTATTTGTCTCAAACTTGACGACCTTGTTTTGTTTTCTTTGGCCTTGGTTGGGAAAGCAAATATGGTTAGCACTGCTGAGGGTTTTATCATTTTGCACTTTTCGAAACCAGGAATTCATTCTATATTTGGTTCAGGTGTAAAATGTGCGCTACATACATACATATTCGCACGGTAACGAGGGTTCTCTCGGCGTAAATACCATAGCCAAACACTTCTCAGCAGCCCATTTGGCAACCTATGATAACTTATATCCGTTTCTTTTGTTTTTTTCGACTGCCATTAGTGCACAAAGGCACAGTACAATGCGGCATTTTGCATTTAATGAACTTTTAACTCTGCAATTTGAAGCTATACTATAGCGCGCCAATGTAATTTTAACAGGGTTTCCACTTTCGCAACAGCCAATTTCCTATTTTGCTCATATTTTTTCCCTATTTTGAACAAAATTTCCTTTGCCAGTTTTAAAAATCTCCTTTACTTTAGTTGCAGCAATAAAATGCTTAAGACAGTTGTTAACTGTATGAATTATAAGCCATGTGAAAGTTTGAATCAATATTGTTCGAGCATGTGCCATGTGGGAAATCACATGTGCTTGAACAATCGTAGAGCACAATTTATACGATTATAGTCGTTCACTTTGATTTTGTGTATAACGTAATAATGGGGTAGCACTAAAACCCGAAACGATGGAACGCTAGAACGGAAAACCCGGAACGCCGGAACAAAAAACCCGGAACGCCGGAACGGAACACAAATAATTTTTTTTTCGGAAATTAGCTAAAATTCTACTAAATAGGTGGAAACACATCCCGCAAAAAATATTTTGGTGTGAAAACATCGCATCAACATGGCGGACGATTTTAAAAACATTTATGGGTAAGTTTTCTCATATACTTTCAGTCACGGTTCAACACACTTGTCTGACAACATTTACACTACCTGCGATAAATTCACATATTATAATTTAATAAATCACTACTATGCACGGTTTATCACTGCAGGATTATAGAAGATTCAACAAGCGAAGAAAGTGGCAGTGACACTATTAACGACGTCGACAACGAACCGTCGAAAAGGTTTTTCTTTTCGAAAATTAATTCCGTACAAGCTTTAGTGTAAGTGTAAATGTTTAATTTAATGTTGAATTTGTTATTTTAGGAAATTTGTCTGCACTGTTTGCGATCGGTCATTCTTATCGTTGGGTGATGTAAGCAAACATTTCCGAGATGAGCATGTGATGAACATTTTTCCCCCGAAATCGATAAAAAAACCCAAACTGAACATCGAAGTTTTCGATCTTACAATGTCTCCTGAAAAAGGTAGAGTAAAAATTCCCTAACATGTTTAGCTAAAAGTTTATAGCTAAAAATAATGTAAATAATATACGTATATACCAGACAGTTTGATTGGCTTATGCCCACATGTAATTCTGAAAATGAGTGTGCATTACCTTTGACAGGTTCATCTTCAAATACTCAAACCAAGTTTACAGAAAAAACGGTAACAAGATATCTTGTTATATGTTATACTTTCTTATACCAGGTACACTGTTTATACAAGGTACACATTTTCAGACTACTATAACAACAAGATGCATGCAGGTGATTGAGAACAGATGTTGAAAAAGCCTTTACCAAAATAAAAATGGCATTAAATCAGTATATTGATATATTCCATCTGCATGGATAAAAATATTAATGAACAAACTATTATACTTATAAACTTGTACTGTATTGTAAACAAGATCACATTTCTGAAAGCTAGAATGTACTGTTGTCATTAAATGATGTATACGTTTGCTAATATTTTTATATATCTAGAAGCCTGCAACACCCCTGACTTTTAATGTGAAAGACACAGTAAACAGGTGAAGTATACACATTATATTTTACTTGCGAATTACTAAAATGTCACCAACCTAATTAACCCTTACCACCAAACTTTCTGAAGTTAATTCGTCGATTTGGAAGCGGTGAATCATTCCATTACATTCTAAGTTGGGTTGTATATAACAAACCCAATATTCTAGACTTTCTACAAGTGAATTGTGAAAAACATCTTTCAGATGCTATACTTATGTAAAGATACTATTACAAACGTTTCTTGCTTTTAGTGTTGTCGATTTTTACAATGGAAATTTAAACATTCCTGTCCTAAATTAGACACCATGTAAGGCTGACACTGACCAACAGACAAGTTTTGAAGAGGTTTTGAATTTGCTGCATCTAAGTCCACCTGATAAATGCAAGATAGCAATTGAAAAACCGGTGTGTGTAAAAAAGAACTGTAAGATAATAATTGATACCTCAAATCTTGGACATCGTGACGATGTTCTTGCCGATGATTGTGGGGTGTGGACATCAAATGGTTCGCCGAAAGTGTACTTCCAACAATCAGATAATGATGCAGGCTCTTTTGAAAGCGTTGGTCGTGGTACGAAAGTGACCAAAGACACTCTGGTCGAACCTTGGTTTGTTGTGCAGAGAAGTTATTACTCAAACAAAGATGCCCCGGATTTTAAAAAGGTTGTATCCACTTTAAAAGGTGAAAATATATATCCATGCAGTTGTGGTATTTTATAACTTGTTTTGTGAATCTAAAATTACCACCCCATGAAAAAAAATACTTTCACATATAGTCAGGGAGGCAGAGGTAAGCCTAATATAACAATTCTGAATGTTGTTTGGCTCGATTTATCTTGTGGGCTTCGATCAACATGTTTTTCTTCAGTTTTATTATTAAACTATTATGTGGTCAAAATTAGCAAACTTTCAAGTTCGTTCACTTGAAAAATAGCTTATAAATCAGACAGCTTATAAAAAACAACATATAAGACATCATTACGGGCACCCTGGTTTCTCAAGCCGTTTTTGAGTTATTGCTGCTTCAAAATAGGAAAATGGCTCTAATTTCCTGGGCACTAGTCTAAAAATAACCATAATAATGAGTTATATGTAGTTTTTTATTACCTTTTTGATAATGCAAGTGGTTTTTCAAAGAAATAGATCTGAAATTTCGCCTTTTTTGACAATAATATAGTTTTATAGAAAGTTTAGGAAAAAACGTGTTGGCTGAAGCGTCGCGTTCAACATGCAGAAATATGTTTATTAGACCTAAAGGTACAATATAAACATAAAATGAAATTGCCCCTCGATATTGTAAGTAAACATCTTTTACAAAATAGATGTTTACTTACCATATCGAGGGGCAAACCTCTGCCTCCCTGACTAATACCTTTGAAAAGTGACCACAATCACCAAAACCATGAATGCACCAATCACACAAAAAAATATCTGAATGTATGCCTCAGCTTGCTATTTTGAGTATCTATTTGCAGATTCTGAGGGAAAACTGTCTGATTATACTCTGCTAGGGTATCAGTTTGACGAGAAAAAACATAATTTTGTCATCACTTCTCATGGGAATGCCAAGGTATCCAAGCCCTACAAGAGAACACAGAAAAGCACAATGGAGAACATAAAAACCAACGCAGGTTTGTCAAAACTGCGAGTACTTTTTGATGAACTAACAGAGAAACATGGCGGTATTCATTCCTGTAAAAGTATCGGAGCTCTTCCTCGTGACAGAAAGCAGGTGGAAAACGTTCGTGCACGTCTTTCAAGCCCATGGTCGTCAAATGGTGATCCACTACTCGCGGCTATCTTGAAATGTAAGGAAGATGAACGTGAAGATGTTACGAATTCCTTTGTGAGAAAAGTTGTTGCTGGGCCAGAACCTGCTGCTGTTCTGTTCCTGGACAAACAACTGAATGATATTAGCAAATTCTGCTGTAACAACGACTATTGGTCGCCTCTACAAGTGGATCCCACCTTTGATTTGGGACAGTTTTCAGTAACAACCAGCCAGTACAAAAATCTTCTTGTTGTTAACCGTAGAACTGGTGAACATCTTTCCATGATGGGTCCATTGCTTGTGCATTACCGAAAGTCGAAATCATCATTCAATGTTTTGGTTGATGCCATGATAGACAAGCAACCCAACATCAAGAATCTTCGTGTATAAGGCACAGATGGAGAATCTAATTTGGCAAAAGCTTATAAGCAGCACTGTACGTCTCTGATACATCTTCTGCGCTTCAATCATGTCCGTCGTAACATCAAAGATAAGCTGACCTCTATGAAAATCCCTAAGCCAGTGATAAGCATGGTCCTCGATGACGTATTTGGTGAGAAAACTGGGAATGTTTTTGAGCATGGTCTTGTTTGACTCGGATGATGAAACAGACTTTGAGAGAAAGATTTCCCAACTGAAGTCTATATGGCAATCTCGTTTGTCGCCATACACAGGACAGGACAGGACTTTTCACGACTGGTTTGTTAAATACCAAGTTCAGAGAATGAAGGAGAACATGCTTAAGCCGGTAAGATTATCTGCAGGTCTTGGACATCCAATTCCTAAACCGTTTTACACGAATGCTGTCGAAAGCATGAATCGTCTTCTTAGTGACAAAACTGATCACAAGCCCCAAAGCATGCCTGCCTTTTGCGATAAGGCCAAATCCATTGTTGTACGTCAACAGAGAGATGTCGAGAGACCAATTGTCGGTTTGGGTCCGTACATGCTTCATCCAAAAATCAAGGGTTTGCAGATGGATGATGAAACCTGGGTAAGCTTGAGTGAATCAGAGCGGTCAAGCTATGTTGAAATGGTCCTTAAGACTGATGTTTCTCGTATTTCAAGTACTATTGTAACTACGGAAACTTTAATGAGCAAAAGTCCCGACGTTAGTGGCCTAAATCTTCTTGCAATAGCAGCAGCCAACCAACAACCTGAAAATACCGAGCTTTCCGTCAGCTACCGGGTAAATGAAACTCATTGTGCATACGTTGTCCTTAGGTAATTTATTCGACCTGAGTTGAGACATTGTGCCGATATTGTAGCATAACAAAATGTGTCTTCGTACATAATCATACCTTTATCTTTTTCCTAAACCAGGAGCTAAGGGCAGCGGTTCCCGATTCTGCAGTTCATGATGCCACCTTGAAAGGAATGTACGACAAGGCCTGTAAATATATTTCAAACCCTGATCATATTTCCTTGGCACCGGGTAACAAGGATGCCAGGATGATCAAGAGTCACCATTCTAACCGTCCTCACTTTGTCGCTCCAGGAAGAGGAAAAGGGCAGTTTGTATGCGATTCTACATGCCCAAGCTTTTTGGCACACAAGATATGCTCACATTGCATTGTTACTGCACAGTCCACTGGCCCGTTACAGATGTATCTAAACTTCCTGAGCAACGACAGACATGCCCAAATTTCCGCAGAAAAAAGGTGGAGTCGGACCTGCTAAACGAAAGAAAATGCCACCAGTAACGGAACATACAGAACGTCAGTATGCAACAGCACAAGTTTCCGTAAGAGAACAATAATTTTCGTTTGATCTGTAAATGTCTTAATGAAATGATGGACTGTATTAGTCATTTCATTTTATATTTTTTGTTTAGTTTTCAGTGAACAGCAACCCTTTTTATACCAAGTTCATTGCTGGACAAATCCGCAAGTGCCAAGGCTGCAAATCGTCACTAAGGCTTGCCACTGGAGAGATACCACCAGTGCCATATAATATAACAGTGGCAAGAATCGAGACACATCAGTGGAGAAACAACAGAGGGGAGCTCCAGAAAAGTAGCAAAGAGAGCACCAGTCATTACCACGCTAGATTTTCTTGCGTCGAAGCAGTGGAGCCATCATTCGTTGGAAACAGTCTGGTAATACTATCTGATGTTCGTTGCTTATTGTCAAACATTCACAAAGAACACCTAAAACGTGAATTTGGCCTAGCTTTTATGTGAAGAATGCCTTGAAAAAAGTGACTGTAAATATGTTAAGTTCCGATTTATATTCTGTTAAGACAGCATGATGGTATGCTACCCCTTTCATACTGACATAACTTTGTCATAAGTTTTTCTATCCATGCTAATGCATTCGTTAAAGTTGAATGCGAACTTTCAATGTGACGTAGATAGTGATAGCATAATTTTATTGCGTTGAGTTTTGTTCTTATCTTTTTGTTAAGGTAAAGATTAATCAATTATAGTTGAAGAAGTTACCATGCACAAAATTACCGCAATTCTTGGGTGTGTTATTGGGCGCCATCTTGGTTGACTCTGCAGATTACTTCAGCTGTTTACAGCGAAGTACTTGTGTCAATTTACTATTCCATCGTTAGCTTTAGCGTATTATGAATGATACTTTAAAGACGTATGGCTCGATAGGATCAGAAATAATGAATAGATACTTTGTGGTTGCCATGTGTTTCAAACGTCAACCAAGATGGCATTGATTGCAAACGATCAATACGTAATTTTCCCTCATTTAATGTCTACCCTATTACCTTGCATATAGGCGCACTGCATTAAAGGTGCATGCGCTCATATATGAGTATAGGTGTAAATGCATTTAAACCGTCAAAAAATGTATTAAATTATAATATGTGAATTTATCGCAGGTAGTGTAAATTTTTGTCAGATAAGTGACTGTTGAACCGTGACTGAAAGTATATGAAAAAACTTACCCATAAATGTTTTTAAAATCGTCCGCCATGTTGATGCGATGTTCTTGCGCCAAAATATTTTTTGCGGGAAGTGTTTCCACCTATTTAGTAGAATTTTATCTAATTCCCGATTTCAATCGTATATCTGAATGAAAAATACTATGATTCACGTTCCGGATTTAAAAAAAAAATTATTGGTGTTCCGTTCCGGGTTTTCCGTTCCGGCGTTCCGGATTTTCCATTCCAGCATTCCACCGTTTCGGGTTTTAATGCTACCCCGTAATAATGTCTCACGTGCATTAATTTGCGGAGTGAAAATATTGAAAATTTTTTTCTCTATGTAAAGGCTTATAATGTGACTTTCACTAGTATGGAGAGAACTGGTTTCAAATAAATTTTGTATGTAAAAATTGTCGTGTTAGCAATGTGACTTTCAGTAGTATGGGAAGAACTGATTTTAAATATGTCCTGTGTGTAAAATTTGTCATGTTGACCGTTTCACTTGCATACTACACATAGCGCAATTTGTGTACACGTGCGCTGATTTATAATCTTTTATATTGTAAAAATATTGTATGTCTCTGTGCTATATATGATATGGCAGCCAGGTGGTGTGACATGAGCAAACCATTATTACATTCTGAACATTGCACACAATTGATGACTGCAGTTAATCACTTGTATTTTAATTGCTAGCAATTTTTTGTTAGGACTATACTTTGTCAAATAATGAAACAGAGTACAAGGAAGAAGAAAATACCAGCAGGAGAGGAAGAGGATGTGGACGAGGAGGACAAGAAGGTGCAGGACAAGATGAGACAGAAAGGGGAGAGGAAGAGGACAAGAACGGGGACGGGGAAGAGGAAGTAATCAAGAAGTGGATCAAGCCACAGAAGGGGGAAGAAAAAGGAGACGGAGAAGAGGATAGGGAAGCAATCAGAGAGCAGAAGGCGGAGATAAAGAAAAAGGAAGGAGATGCGGCTAGCTAGTACCAGTAGATGCTGCTGCACAAAATCAAGCAGACCACGAACAACAGATTGTGGTAAGTGTTTGTATGCATGCATATATTGTCACTGGCAGATATATGGTATAATTTTCAAGAATATGTTATAAAAAGTGTTTATGACATCTTATATTCACAGTGTAATGTAACTATATTTGAATGTGATACAAATTTGAATTAATATAGGCAAAACTACCCCTTAACCCCAGCTTAGCTCACCCCACACCTGTTATACAGGTATTTGACTTATTTGACTGCATGCAGTTGGTTGTATTTCAATAGCCCAAACTAAATAGAAATTTGTGTTTCTAGAATTTAGTCGATGGTCTTGATATTGAGCCACTACGAAGGCTTGCCATTAAACTGCTGCGGAGACAGCCAGCAGCACTTGCTGACATTGTAAATGGAGAAATGGTAGCTGGTGACGGACAGCCTAATCCAGATCCACCTCCAGGTAACAATGCTCCAGATTGGTGCAAATGTAGAAACTGTGTTGTTATGCCAACACAGGAAGAGAACAACTGAACAAGTGTTGCACCAGAACAGTTCGGCCATGCATTTCAACAACAGCACTCTTCTTACAACTTGTCCTCGATCCAAATGTGCTGGATCTAGCAATGAGATTTAGAGAAGATTTTCTTGTCTTGAGTAATGTCAGGAACAATGAAAACTTTAGACATGCTTGGGAAGGGGCAACAGAAGAGTTGTTCCCAGTTGCTGTCTGGTAGCAATACATGCTCGCTATCCTTCACCAAATGGCATGTACACTTGGGTACAGACCTGCTCGATTGTAGTTATGACAAACATTTAGTCAATTATGGTGTTGCACATTTATTTTTGTATTTATTCATTCTGTAAATAGTCAAGATTATCATTGTATTACCATTCAACTCTTTTTGTTCTCAGTGTAAAATTATTAGTCTAAACCAGTGTTCTGTTGCAAGCTACACTGCAGTATTGCACTGCATTAATGGTATGCTTCTAAAGCAAATTGAGATTGCTATTTGTAACAATTGAAAGCAGCTTTGTAAATAAAGCCTCTGTTAGCTTCCATTAAAAAAAGCCAACATTGAAAATTCTGTCACAATACGGCTGTGTTGCTCGAAACAGAACACTAGTTGACCATAAATCATCTTTTACATAACATACACCTACTGCACATGATTATTAGTCTAGAACATTGTTGGATGAAGAAAATAAATTTGAATTTACAAATGTTTGTCAAATAAATTCTTTGTACATTTCAAAATGTTAGTAAAGAAAATGTTGGCTGTTTCGCTCAATGTCAGAGCTCATCAGCATGCCTAGAGTCACTGGCAGATATTCTATTTGGTCATTATACAGGTAATGTAGTCAGCAATCGTTCTTAATTGTATATCAAATAATACATAAAGGACAATCTAGTATATGAAAAAAACATCACTTTGAACAAAGGAGCATAGTGTACACTGTATAAGCCAGTGACTCAGGCATGGACAGCCTGGTCCTTGATTGGACCTGGGAGTTTGAAATCAGAGTTTTCCTTCTCTAAGATGGACTGCCTTCCAAGGGTCATGAGCTCCATCTACCCAAAATAAAAGTTCTAACAACACCATTACTTGAATCTGGATTGGTGGGTTTCCACAAGAGACGGCACAGAAGGTGGTGGAATTGCTGAGATATTAGGTGCAATTCCTGTGGGATCCTCACCCAAAACACCAATTCTTTGGCTTACAGCAGTCTGGTCTCAGCACACCATTGCTTTGTTCTTTTGCTACATTTGCATTCCCACCTAGATTAGCAATAATATGATTGTGACTAATGGCTCTAAATTCAGCCATTCTTTCTTATTAAAAGATAACAAATTGTAGGTGACAGTTGAAGAAAGAATAGATTGTTATACATAGAAGTAAATTACCTTGGTCGACCATCAGCTGTAGTAGCAACTGCTCTACCACGATGAAAGTTGAAATCGATGGCCGCCAACTGGTTACGTATTCGATATGCTACAAATCTGCAAATCGGATAGTATTTGTGAGTTAGGTCATATAAATATTGTATTACCACATAACAACTTACAAATTTTAGGAACCAATTATTTTTATAGCTTCACAGCATAATAGATACCAAATAATCTAGGATTTTAAATTACTTTTATATAGTCTATGATGAAATATATTTTTTTCTATATTCACTAATATGTATGAGTGGCGCTTTGGGGCATACATTAGTATGTGATTGTGGAACGATTCCAAAAATCCTGTGTGTCTAAACAGAAAAAAATTCAATAGATTCAAACAAACTTGTGAGTTACCATTTTATCTGAATTAATGGATTACCTAAAGTTGATGTAGTACGGAATAGTATTCAGGAACCGTTTATCTAAAATGATCTTAGTGAGCGCTTTGTGAGGAGGTGAATCTTTCTTCAGCCAGGGTTTACTCCGTTCATCCTCATTTAGTGGGGCATGATCACACTCCACCATTATTGCCTTCTTCCAACACCCATTCATGTTCATTGACAACATGATGTAGAATGCCAATCCACATATCCTATAAAATAAAAACACTGTCACTATATAAAGTGTAATACCAACAATTGCATAATCATAAGAATTTGTCATCAAATTTCGTCCTGCCTTGAAAGTTTTAGAATAATTTTTGCAATTCCTCGAGGAATACGAGAAATGATTTCTGACTGAAGGTCCCCAAAGTACCAGGTCTTCATTGTGTTTAAATTTTGCAGCCTACATGTGGTAATTTACGCATCATGCATTATGTATGCATGGCGCGAAAGGACGGTAAAGGACGATAGAGGCCGTGAAAAGGACGGAGCATGTTAGGTGTTAGAACAACTCAATGTGAACGATTAAATAAATAAATTTCATATTGTAAGTTGAGGATTATTGCATTGGCGACGAGAATACATCATGGCAGCCCATGGCTTACAACCAATGCCTTTGTTCAAGCCAAAAGCGGATCCAACAAATACTAGTGCTCGATGGACACAATGGATTGAAAGGCTTAATATATTTCTAATTGCTTCGAATATAAAAGACACCAGTCGCAAAAGAGATCTTCTGTTATACCAAGCCGGACCTGAAGTTCATGAAATATTCAAGACATTACCAGACACAGGTGATGAAAAAGATTTTGATAAAGATGTACAAGCACTTACCAAACATTTTGAACCAGAGAAAAATCGAATTTACCAAACATATATGTTCAGGCAAGCAACTCAACAAGAAAACGAAACCATTGATGAATATCATACGCGTTTGAGACAACTTTCAAAGCACTGTGAACTCACTGATGTTGAATTTGAAATCAAGATGCAAATTGTGTGCAACGGCACCTCATCACGACTACGTAAAAAGGCTCTCAAAGAAAGCGATTATTCACTAAAAGATATGTTAATCGATGGTAGAAAATCCGAAACTAGTAATGCACAAGCAAGTGGCATGGAAGAAAAGATTAAAGATGCACAGTTGAATAAACTTGAGAAAACCTTAACAAAGTCTAAATGTTATAATTGTGGATTTGCCTACCCTCACCTAGTTCGCCCTTGTCCAGTTGAAAATTCAACTTGTAATTTGTGTGGAATAACTGGTCATTTCGCTCGAGTATGTCGCAAGAAAGAAAAGCAGCGTTTTCCTAAACCACAGGAACAGTCTCAGCCGACCAAACAGTCGAATACCAAACTTTCAAAGCATGACATGAAGCACAGTAAACGAAGAAATCACGCTCGAACAGTCAAGGAACGTCCTGATTCATCGACCGAGTCCAGTTCAGAGGAAGATTATGCCTACTCAGTTAAAAATAAAGGCAACCCGAAGACGAAAACAACCATATGTATTAATTCGCGTAAAATCAATTTCATTGTTGACACGTGTGCGACAGTTGATGTCATCGACTCCAAAACATACGACCGCCTTCAGTCGAGTGTTAAGCTATCCAAAAGTGCAACAAAAATATTTGCTTATGGTTCAGACAAGCCTTTGCCTCTGAAAGGTCAGTTTCAAGCAGCCCTGGAATCAGATAAACGATTCACAAATTTGGTTATTCATGTCGTCGAAGGAAGCTCAGGAAACTTACTAAGTGCGAAAATCGCTCAAGACCTTGGCCTAATACAATTAGTAAACAAAGTCACTGAAATTGACACGGAGGAAACGGAAGTTGATAGAATGGAAGCGGAAGCCACAGAATCGACAAATACTGGAAATAGGAAGCAAACATTGTCCAAGTCAGCCTCATCATTGCCCAAGTGCACAGACCAGAACATTCAGCGAATAATTGATAAATATGAAACTGTTTTTGTCGAAGAAGGCAAATTAAACACCAAAAAGTCAAATTGCACATTAATGAAGAAGTTAAACCCGTCGTTCAGCCACAGAGGCGAATACCATACCACCTGAGAAAAGAAGTGTCAAAAGAACTAAAAAGATTAGTTGATGAAGATATCATCGAAGAAGCCTATGCCGTGGGTATCGCCGATTGTGTGTACCCCGAAAAAGGACGGTGGCATGCGTATCTGTATTGATATGAGAGCTGCCAATCAAGTGATTAGTCGTGAGCGACATGTAATGCCAACCCTCTCAGATTTTAAAGCTGAAATGAACGGACCAAAATACTTTTCAAAAATAGACTTGAAACAAGCCTATCACCAACTAGAATTGACAGAAGAAAGTCGCTACATTGCTACATTTTCTACCCATGAGGGTCTATTTCGCTACAAACGACTGAATTATGGCACGAACAGTGCAGCTGAAATCTTTCAGAATATCCTTCAATGCAACTTAAGGGACATTCAGGGCATAAAGAATATCGCACATGACATTATTATCCACGGGAAGACGAGAAAATTGCACGACGAAGCGTTGGAAAACTGTTTACAACGGCTTGCCCATCTTAATTTGAAGGCGAAACCGAAGAAATGTAGTTTTTTACAAAAGGAAATTCATTTCTATGGTCTGATTTTTACGGAACATGGAACTCGGCTCGATCCTGCAAGAATTGAGAATTTAGTTAAAGCCAGTCCGCCAAAGAATGCCGGAGAAGTACGTAGTTTTTTGGGTTTAGCTAATACATGCCATAACTACGTCCCAGATTACGCTGTTATCACGGGTCCGTTAAGAGAACTCACGAAGAAGAACCACATTTTCAACTAGAACAATACTCATCAAGGAGCATTTGAGCAAGTTAAGAAGAAACTGACACAAGCTCCTACTATGGCCTACTTTGACACTGCTAAAAGAAGCTTACTGATCGTTGACGATCACCTCTGGGTATCTGCGCTATTCTCGCCCAGCGAGATAAATCAACTGAACTATATCAGATTATATCATATGCTAACAAAGCCCTATCTCCAGTTGAAAGTAGGTACTCGCAAACAGATATCGAAGGGCTAAGTTTGGTTTGGGGTATCGAACACTTTCGCTTATTTCTCTTGGGAACTGAGTTTGATGTGTATACTGACCACAAAGCTCTGGAAGCAATATTCAATAATCCGAAGTCAAAACCCCCCGCACGCATTGAACAATGGATGATGCGACTTCAACCATATAATTTTCGAGTGATTCATAAGAAAGGAACATTCAATGAAGCGGACTATCTAAGTCGCCATCCTGTCACTAACCAACCGAGAACTACAGTGGAAAAAAGAATCGCAGATAACCATGTGAATTTTATTATCAATCACACCATGCCAAAGTCAATGACACTCCAAGAAATTAAAGATGCAACGAAGGGTGACGTCACTCTGATGAAAGTTCAAGAATGTTTGAAGACTGGGAAATGGGAAGAGACGGACACAGAACTGAAACCATACAGGTTATGCGCGGAGGAGTTATCAATGAACCAGACAGGTGATCTTGTTCTCAAAGGTAGCAGAATCGTCATACCTAAATCACTACAGGACCGGGCAACGAAGCTTGGACATGGGGAACATCAAGGAATTGGAAAAACTAAATCGTTACTACGAGAGAAAATATGGTGCCCAGGAATGGATGACAAAGTGAAGAAGATGATTGAGAACTGTGTGGCTTGTCAGGCAGTTGGTCCAAGCAATTCACCCGAACCAATGCGAATCACGCCCACAGCAACCGAGCCATGGCAAAGTTTGGCAATCGATTTTTACGGTCCAGTACCATGCGGTGGACAATACTTGCTAGTTGTCATCGACACATATTCCAAATTCCCTAAAGTGGAAATTGTCAAATCGACATCAGCCAAAGCCTGTATCCCGAAGTTGGACCACATATTTGCCACTCATGGCATACCTCTGAAAATACGAACTGATAATGGACCTCCCTTTAACGGCGATGAGTTCAAACGATACATGGAAACACTTGGTATTGAATAGAGAACCAGCACACCGTTGTGGCCACAAGCTAATGGAAATGCAGAGAGCATTATGAAGACTATCGGAAAAGTGATAAAAACAGCCACATTAGAAGGAAAAAACTGGAGACAAGAACTTCAGAGATTTTTGATAAATTATCGGTCAACACCACACACAACAACCAAAGTCCCTCCATGCGAGTTATTGTTCAATCGGAAGATACAAGGAACTCTACCTGAGCTAACGACGAAGAAGGTTATAAACACACACAAGGAAGCAAAGGAGAATATTGACAAGAGAAAGAACACTAATAAAAAGTACTATGATGTCAAGAAACGCGCAAAAGCATCCAAATTAAAGAAGGAGATACTGTTATATGTGAGCAGAAACCAGTCAACAAACTATCACCAAGGTTCAACCCAGAGAAATTTACAGTAATCAAGAGAAAAGGACCAACTGTGGTGGCAAGAAATGACAGATGTACCATTACGCGTAACGTATCCCATTTCAAGCTAATGAAATCTGTTGAAGAAAAAAATGATTATGATGATCAATCAGTAGAAACCAATCATAGGGATAATGAGCTAGAAAGGGAAGAATATGAAACAATGCCACGAAGACCTAAGAGAGACCAACGACCTGTAAAGAGGTATGGTATTACCGTGCCTTCAGAACTGATATCATAAGAAAAACCATGTATAGTAAATTTGACGTTGCATTTTGTTTTTAAAAAAAATAAATAAGAGGGAAGTGATGTGGTAATTTATGCATTATGTATGCATGGCGCGAAAGGACGGTAGAGGCCGTGAAAAGGACGAAGCACGTTAGGTGTTAGAACAACTCAATGTAAACGATTAAATAAATAAATTTCATATTGTAAGTTGAGGATTATTACACTACAGACAATTACAGCATTGTATTTCAGTTATGTGAAAAATGTTTAGGTCACATATAATTCCTCTACAATATGTACCATACAGTATACTTATTTTTCTTTCTTTCCCAGTAGAATATTAAAATAGGGTGACAAAGGCACAATGCTCTTTAATAGGTTAACATTAAAACATTACACAACTACCAGTTTAAAATGCATGCAACCACATTACACCACTGCCAGTTGAGAATGCATGCAACCAACACACATTTGATATTTCAATGTTATCACCATGCTCATTAATTAACTTACAGCATTGATTTTCTTTGTGATGGATTTCCCTCTATGCCAAACATCATGCTGGTGCTTTATCTCCTTATACTTTTCAGATCTTTCTGTAAATTTAAACCAATGTAAAAGTAAACTACAAATGTACATACATGGAAAACACTCATAGATAACTTAATAACCCCCAAAAAATATACTGTATTCAAATGATTTTCATTTCAATCATTATTGATACATTGTATTAGCTTACTCATCAATGCCCCAATCTCAAGATGACCATCAGTGACAACTTCACTAAAGCACATAGCTGATGTAAGCAACTTGTCCACCCCCCTCTCATATCCAATTCTCTCCATGTTGGTACTTTTTCCTGCAGCCTCCCTTAAATCAACTATGTTCATCTCCAGAATAGCCTTGTCAATCATGTCTTCAAGGCTATAAGTACAATATTGGGCTGAATGACCAGGCGAGTCGTTCCGCCCATCACCACTCAACAGGACTTCCTTGCCAGATCATTCATTCCAGAGCATACTCCTTTGCTGCTCCCAGAAATCATTTACTGCAGGGGCAATGTACAAACTCTGATACTGATAAAGCAGTGTTTTTGAAAAATACTGAATATTACAGAATTTGAACATCATCCCTATTTCCAGAAAGCAGCAAAGAAGAAGCTAGAATTAGATTTCCAGCTCTAACATTGCTGCATGTTGGCTGAGCTGCCCATCTGCCACCAAAATGCCCTGCACTACATCTCCAAGACTCAACAAGGCAGGTGCCCACGTATGTTTTGGTGTACTGAAGTGCACGGATACAACCTTCTCTCCTACAAATGCTACCATGGTGATCTGTTAGCTGGGACATAAGTACATCAGTAAAAACAATACACTTTTCACCAATGATTGCCTCCTCTGGTGAAACTTTAAGCACTTTAGAGGCACTTTCTGTTTCCTCAGGTGTTGATCCATCAACATTTTCATCATGGCCTTCAATAGTGGTGTTAAAAACCTCGTGTTCTATTGATGCTTCAGTTTGAGATATTCTGTAAATACAGTAACTTATGTCAATTGAGTTTCTTGCAAAATATTACTAATAGTATTCATACCATATGCTGCAGTTTAAAAAATTGAAGTATCAGCCCTGCAATCATGTAGAATTTACAATTGTAAATTTACATACTCTGGGTTTCCGCCTACAGCAAGAGGAACAACTTCTGGCATGATGGTCTCCTCTTCCTCATCGTCAGATTCCCCTTCGCTTGCGGTCAAAGTTGAAAGTGTTTCATCAAACCTACAAGGCATGATAACAAAAAATGCATACTGAGTGATGTTTTATATAATATTCAAATTTTTTGAGCAAATTATGTAAATAAAAATTATGCAATCGAACTTGACGAACCTTTGAGATCTCACAGTTAATGGAGAGCTATGGGGGTCAGACATCAACCCTCGTCGAATTGATTTCGATGCTGATGTTCTCGGTGTTAAGGATATCACTACAAACGGATTTAATTAATAAAGAACCTGGATGTATGAAATAACATACTTCCCGCATTCATTCGTCATGTCTACTAACCTGGTGATGGGAAATTTCCTGTGCTATGAGTATGATCTCTGGCCTCAATGTTACAAAGATACAAAACAGACAGTGGTTACACAGAAATACCATACCAATTTTCTAAACAAGTGAAACTCCTTATGCTTAAATGCTTAACTTTAATATTATATTTAATATGAAATTTAAACTCCTTATGCTTAAATGCTTAACTTTAATATTATGTCGGCGTGAGTGCAGGTAGCTCTATGTCGTCTTCTTGATATCCAAGTGGGCGATTGTTCAAAGTTACTTCGATATCTAACAATACGTCTTGCAATTCGTCCCAACTCAAACAACTGTTCCCAATGGATTTGTAAAGGGCGCGTTTTACTAATCCTACGAGTCGTTCAAATTGCCCGCGCCACCAAGGGGCGCAGGTCAAGTTAAATTGCCAGTGAATCTTCTCGTTGGCCAAATGGTTATGGAATTGCTCGTCAAACTGTACTTTCGCTAACCAAGCTGTTGTTGCTGCGAACGTCGCCGCGTTGTCTGAATAAATCTTGTTTGGTCTTCCTTTCCTTGCAATGAGGCGTTTGAGTGTTCGCAGAAATTCACTGGTCTCCATTGTTTTCGTTAGTTCCAAGTAGATTGCTCGACATAGGTTACACGCAAATAACGTAACATACGCTTTTCCTTGTGTTTTCTTTGACACTCATATTTTATAGGACCGGCAAAGTCTACCCCAACGACTTGAAACGGTCTCGCGGCAGATTTCCCACTGGTGGTCTTGCGACTAGTTTGGCTTGGAATCTTCGACACTTGAAACATTCCTTTATGACTTTCTTTACCAATTGTCTTAGTCTAGGCACCCAATATTCCTCTCTGACCTTTGTCATAGTTAAGCCCACTCTCCTGTGCAAGGTGCGCTCGTGAGCATCTCGAACAATGCTTTTGGTGTACGGATGAACATCGGGTAAGTATATCGGGTATTCACCTTGCAATCGACCTTTGCAATACATGACTCTGTCTACATCGTTGGTTTCAACATTGAGGCGTTGCTTGTCTTCCCTTGTTTGGTCATTCTGGTATGACTGTGCTCACTGTATCCAAAACGTATGCTGGTCGTTGATCTCTTCGATTATTAGTGGCCCTTTGTGGCGGTTCTCTTTCTCTGCTCTGCAGTTGAATACGAATCGATGCATCCACGGGATGACTCTGATAGCTTTCATTAAAGGGAATTTCTCAAGAAGTTCGTCCAACTTATCTTTCAAATCCATGGCGGCGCTGAATATTTCTTTCACAGCTCTTGCTTCACATTCACTTTCGGGCGTTGGTGCTGTAACGATGTCTGGAGGTCATTGTTCTAGATCCACCAGCCAGTCTGGGCCGTTCCGACAACGTTGATTACCAGAAACTCTGCCTCCCCGGCTTTCCAAATCTGCCGGATTATCGTGTGTAGGTACATGGCGCCATGTGATTTCGGGATGCTCGTGAATCTTCTTTAACCGATTGGCTACAAATTGTTTGTACTCTCCAGCCCCTCGTAACCACTGCAGGGCCACTACTGTCCAGCCATCCAAATACGGATATCACTGGAATATCATTAATAATCTTTTTCACGTAGGAAACCAGGTTTGTGGCCATGTGCGCCGAAACCAGTTCTAAACGAGGTAAAGTCAAATCCTGTTTAGCTAACCGTGCTTTAGCAGTGACCAAGCCGACGTTAACACCAGACGCTTGTTTGGTAATGGCATACACTGCAGCAGCTACACCCTTTTTACTAGCGTCACCGAACGCGTGGAGCTCGATCTCATCTACACTTTCTCTATGAACTGTTATGGATCTAGGGACAGTCACTTTCTCTAAGAGTCCCTTTGCCCATTGTAGGTATTCAGTAGACAGCGGTGCTGGTATCTTCGTATCCCATGGTACCTTCTGTTTACAGGCTTTGCGGTAAATGTGCTTTTCTTTAACGGTGACAGGTGACACCAACCCCAGTAGATCATATATCTTTGCAAGAGTTCTCTCTTTGTTACAGACGTTGCCATTTTTGGAATTACGACGCTAATTTCATCTGCTTGCTTGTCCCAACTTAACCCAAGTAGGCTTGTTTGAGATGGGTGGAATTTGCTTAACTGCGACTTTGCAAAGGTTTGTTGAGCTTGGTGTTCCACTTGATTACTGTCCCACTCTGGTTTTACTTCCTTCTGTTCACACTCTGGTATTAGTTGGTGATCTTCCAGGCTTGGTTCGTTTGAGTGCCATTTATGCAAGGTGAATGTTGCATCGTCAAATATTTTGATGGCAGTCTTCTTTAGCTCCATTGCACTGGCGACAGTTGGCTTTCCACTTATAAGAACGTCTACATAGAGACTTCGTCGGATCTCTGCCACTTGCTCTGGTTCTCTCAGTTCCCAGCTTTCCAGGTGATGGTCTACGACTGCTGCAAGAAGAAAGGGCAAGCAGGTTAAGCCGAAAAGTGCTCTTGTAAATCTGAGTACTTCTGGTTGCGAATGCTCGGTTGATTTCCAGTGGAATCTCAAAGAATCCCTTTCCTCTTTCTTGATTCTAATTTGTAAAAAGGCTTGTCTTAAGTCCCCAGATAATGCTACTGGATGGAATCGCATTCGAGTCAAAATGTTCCATAGTTTATTCTGGAGGGAAGGTCCAGCATACAGACAATCATTCAGACTGGGCGATTGTGGGTTGTCTTTAGCCGATCCATCATAAACAACGTGAAGCTTTGTTGACTCTGTTCCAGTACGTACAACAGGTTTGTGGGGAAGCTAAAACTCTTTTGATACAGGGGTTTCACTGGCTGGTTCCACTATTTCCTCTTCCTTTTGTTGCTCGATCACTTTGTTGTATTCACGAGAGACTTCCATTCTATTTAATCGGTGGTGTAAACGGTCGAGTCGGCGTGCTCCCGATGGTGGGTGGTTGGTTGCTAGGATTTTCTTTCTTTCGTTAACATCTGCAACACATGTACATTCGCAAGACTTGTGACTCACATCATCACAATACACACATCCCTGTTTCTTTGCACCAGTGTTAAGAATTTTCTCTGATCTATCCCTACGTTTTCTGTCTTTACTAGGGAAACTCTCCTCGCTACAGGGATTAATGTCTCTCCACAATTTCAATGCTGTAACTAGCTGTGCCAGGCCCCAATCTTGCCAACCTTCTCCTCTCACCAGATCACTCTTTATACCAGGTAGTTTATCTAAGACACTCCTTGTCATTCCATTAACACGCTCTAATTTGCCTAGAGTCTCTAACGACTGTACGTTATATAACAAAGTTTTGTAAAATTTATCTACCTCATTTGGGTTGGTATCCTTGACAACTGGTAACTCCAAGATATTCTGGATATATGAATTAACAATTTCACTTGTTTTGCCATATTTGCTTTCCCAAACTCCTTTCGCTCGGCTGTAACCTTCCGTGGTTAGGGGTAATCCGTCAATTCCTGCTCGAATTTTTGGTTCTACGAGCTCTTTCAAATATGTGAACTTTGTTACCGGAGAAAGATCAGTGCTGTCAATTTCCGCAACGAATTTATTCCAAAAGGCAGCCAACTCTCGTATTTGCCATCAAATTTGGTTATAGAAAGCTTAGGTAACTTGGTTGGAACAGCTTTTGCTTGACTTTGACAACTTGCTTCCAATGGCTTTTGAAATCTCACCTGTTGCTCGAATAGCTCGTGCTCTTGACGTAATTTTTGTTCGTGTTTTTCTTCCTGAAGCATGAGCTCTTCTTTGACGCCTTCGGCTTTCTGAAATGCATGCGTTTTTCGCACAATTCCGTCTGTAATTCCTTGTAATTCTAAAACCTTTTTATCAGCAACCTTCAGCTTTTGCTCGATGCCACTCACCCACCCTATCACTTGCTCTTCTGATTCCTCTTTTACAATTTTTTCTTCCTCGATACTGTCCTTTAACATATGACAAGCATTGATCTTTGTTACTATCGGCTGTTCGCGTTTTGATATCGCTTCGCTACTTTTCGTTTTTACCACTTCGTAACTCCTTTTCACGGCAAAGTCTAGTGCCCGTAATTTCGCAGTTAGTTCCTTCACTTTTTCTTCCATATTCCCGAGAGATAGCTAGAATAATCACCACTTTTTAATCGCTTTTAAGACAGGTTTTTGTTTTCCCGCCAATACGGCATAACGTCGTTTCTTCAAAATTTGCAGAGGTTCTTGCTCTTGTGCGAGCGTAAATCACAAATCCCGTCCCTAGAGGTGCCACGTGTTGAGAATTGCCTCCTGATTAATTCCCAACCACAATTTTTGTATAATGTCTATTCAAAAAACATTACGCCTTTACAATGTTAAAGTTCTTAGGCAACAAAATTTTCTCCAACAATTTTCGTATTGCATTGGAAAGATCAGTTAAAATCACTGTATAACTTCTTTAATAGAATTTTTGTAACTGCCTTACTTTTCGAGATATTCAATTTTATTTGATTTGAAAATTACCTAACCAGTGACGTCATACTGCATAATCACTTTTCAAAAAAGCTGAATTAATTTAAAAAGTACTCAAGATATAACACCTAAATACCCAGGTCTGGATGTTAAACATAGCCTACACACATGTTAGCGTAGTTTTAGTCATTTTCCACTATTATATGCTACAAAATAAGCAATCTAACAGTCGCTCATTATGCAGTATGATGTCACTGGTAATTTTCAAATCAAATAAAATTGAATATCTCGAAAAGTAAGGCAGTTACAAAAATTCTATCAAAGAAGTTATACAGTGATTTTAACTGATCTTTCCAATGCAATAAAAAAATTGTTGGAGAAAATTTCGTTTCATAAGCACTTTAAATGTGTTTATTGGTAATGTACACTCCACAATGTCTAGGATATCCTGTTTGAGATCAAACCGTTGCTTGACTTGTATAATGCCTTGAATCAGGAAGTTTCTGCAATCATGCTGGAACACCTGAACATCATTTGGGCGAGCACCGGCTTTTATTTCTTGCAAACTTTGTGATGCCATCAAATCCAAGTACACTTAGTTAAGTGGAACATATTTTTCAACTTTTTGAGGATCAATTTCTTGAGCAGGTGTAGATCTTACATATTCAACATCCATAAAATCATTGGCCATTACCTTTATGAGCTTTTGCACTTGCCCTCTCAAACTTTGTAGAAGAGGTCTTTCACATTGAAATAGCTTATTAAAGTCATTGAATCGTTCTAATTGGTAAGCCAAAAACGCCAAATAGGTTTTTGTGAAATCATTAAATAGCGAGGCCTTGATTCGATCATTAGTATGTGTTGAATCTTCAGTACAGACCAGAACAAAGTAGTGTTTCAGCGCATCATACTGTTCAAGAATCCGATTTATGCAAAGTTCTAATGATAACCATCTGGTTTGGCCAGGACTAAGAAGCTTATGAGGCTCAACTTCAAAAAATTTTTGGAACTCTTTATATGGATCTTGCCGTTTAGAGGATCTGCTAAAATGAGGATATACATCACGACAGAGGTCCTCAAGACTCTTTGGGAGCTTAAATGCAGCCTAGGATGATGCAAGATGAAATCTACTTCGTGATTGGTTACTATCGCTAAGGAGTCATGTGAGATAGATCACTTGACCGAAACTTTGTCAAGTTCACACTACAGCTATATGGGAGACGATCATACTGATTCCGATGCTGCAATCGCGTTATTGGCAGACGATGATGAAACACAAGAGCTTTCTAAAGCTATAGTTATATTAAACAAGAATGTAGCTGCATTGACAAATTCTGTGCAGACTATGGGCGAGTCTATTGCAGAAATTCGCCATTCAACATCTACCGCTACTGCCAAACGAGACTCTCGGGCGGTAGCTTGTTCATAAAGCAAAGCAAAACGACAGCGTAAAGCTCCACTCAATGACGCTTCTGATGCTGAAATCCAAGCTTTGCTAGCTGCTTCACCAGCCGAAAACCAAGCTAAAGACGATGGTTGCAAAAACGCCGCGGAATGCGACAAAGAAGACGAGTTTCTTAAAACATTGGCCGCCAAATACCTGTCCGAAGACCAGACAAGCAGCCCAGTATCGGCCCAGTTTACAACCATCTTAGACAAAAGCTGGTCGTTGTCGTCGGATACAAAGTTTAAAGAGAAGCTAGCTAAATACGATCGTCCTGAAAATTGTGGATGGTTACTCGCGCCGAAAGTTAACATTGAAATCTGGTCGCGAATATCGAATCTCGGGCAACGACAAGATTTAAAATTTGTCGCTGTGTAAAAGGCATTAGCCAATGCTGGGTCAGCTTTAGCTAAATCCACACAAGCCTTGTTAGACCGTCGGCAAATCAACCCAAATACTGAAGAAAATTGCCAATGGAATACCATCTTGACTTCTCAGATAGATGTAATTGCTCTTTTGGGACATGCAAATTTTCAGTTATCACTTTGCCGACGAGAAATGCTCAAGCCTTTCTTAAAGAAAGAATACGCTTCTTTATGTTCTTTGCAAACGGTTGTGTCGTCCCTCTTATTTGGTGACGAATTGCAGAGTCAACTTGCGGTTATTCGTGCATCTAACCGAATAAGCAATACAGCCATTGATCCTGAGCGTGGTTCAGTTAACACCAGAGGTGTGCCATCCGCACGAAGTTGGCGATCCAGAAATACTGATTGAGAACAGCTTTTTTTTTACAAAAGCCCCTATCCGTGGTGGACAAACAAGAGCAACGCCGTGCAACAGAAACGATGGAGAGGGGCAAACAAGAAGTATTAACTCACTCCCAAATGGTGAATAGATTGAATTGCTTGGAGGTAAGCGAATATATGGCGATTTTGCCTTCGCTTAAAGAGCATTTTCTACAGCAAATTGCCTCATTTGAGGGTGGTCGGATTCAGAAATATTTTAGCCACTGGCAGGAAATAACTACCGATTCTGAAATACTCGATATGGTTCGTGGTACACATATCGAGTTTCAATCGATACCCGCTCAAAACGCCCTAAAATATCGTGTAAATTTTCAGCTCAAGAATGTACAACAGTACAAACTGAAGTGTCTAACCTTCTTAAAAAATCGGTCATTGTTGAAACACATCATGACCCAGGGGAGTTTATCTCCCCAATCTTTGTTCGTCCAAAGAAAGACAGAACAACCCGAATGATTTTAAATTTGCAACTTCTTAACGAGCATGTTATTTACCTTCATTTTAAAATGAATACGCTTAAAGATGCCATTAGCCTAATGAAACCAAACTGTTTTATGGCATCTATTGATCTTAAAGACGCTTATTATTCGGTGCCCATTGCCCAAGTTCATCAAAATTACTTGAAATTTCAATGGGAAAATAAGTTGTATGCTTTTACGTGTTTCCGAAACGGCCTGGCGTTTTGCCCTCGTAAATTTACGAAATTACTCAAACCAGTTTACTCCGTTTTACCGCAATTAGGTCATGCTTCGTTGCCTTATATTGACGATTCGTACCTGCAAGGCGACGATTATTATAGTTGTTTGGCTAATGTCATAGATACTATAAGATTAATTTATTACTTGGGTTTCCTTATTCACCCGGGCAAATCAGTATTAGTCCCGACTCAACGTTTAATATTCTTAGGCTTCATCTTAGATTCAGTTCTTATGCGAATCTACATGACTCCCGATAAAGTTGCTAAAGTAATTGACCTGTGCTCTAATTTGCTCAGCGGTTGCAAAACCCGTGCTGGCGGGTCGTGGTCCCCTGATGAAAAATCAAAGCATATTAACTATTTAGAGCTCTTAGCTGTTTATTTAGCACTTCAATCCTTTACACCTCAGGTTACAGGTAAGCATATCAAGGTCATGGTAGATAACATGACAGCCCTTTCAGACATCAACCATATGGGAACAAGTAAGTGCAAAGATCGTCATCAACTAGTCAAAGATATCTGGCTTTGGTGTATGGAACACAACGTCTGGTTTACAGCAGTCCACATCCCTGGGGCAGAAAATATAGACGCGGATCTGCAATCCAGGGTTTTTAACACCAACACGGAATGGACACTTAATAAACCCATTTTTGCTGCTGCAATTTCTAAATTAGGTGTTTCATCAAACATTGACCTCTTTGCTTCCCGACTTAATTTTCAGATACAGCCGTATGTATCCTTTCATCCTGATCTAGGTGCCATTGCTATCAATGCTTTTCATATGTCATGGAAGCCATATTTATCTTATATTTTCCCACCTTTTTGTCTCATATCTAGAATTTTGCAGAAACTTCAAGAAGAAAAGGCCACAGCTGTAGCTGTAATCCCGCACTGGCCAACACAGATTTGGTGGCCGCACCTGATCAGTCTGTTGATTCGACACCCAGTCATTCTACCCAACACCAAGATAACAGTCCACCTTCCCAGCAACCTCGGCCATATTCACCCCTTGTATCCACAACTCCATCTACTTATTTGCCTCTTGTCAGGGGATCCCTCCAAAACCAAGGAATTTCAATTGCAGCTTCCGACATTATTCGTGCGTGGAAGCCCGGGACCATCAAGCAATATAAACTGTTGTATACTTTATTTTATGTGTAAAGAAACGTATAGAACATGAACAAAATGTTAACATAGCTTTCTACAGAATAATCGCCTCTCCGCTCTAGCACATGTCTCTCTTACATCCCCAGACCTATCATATCAGCGGTTCTCAGTCACTACAGTTCTCCCCTTCATGGATCGGCAACCATATCAAGCGGTGGAGTTGAAACCATAGTAATCTGGTTGCCTTTTTGTAGAGCGACGCGGGCGTTGACCACCGACTGTTTCTGGGGGAGTTGCTGGACCATTTAAAGTGGTTGTACCTGCTGTTGTTGGCAGCTTCTTCACAGCCGTGGAGTGACGCATGAGGCGCTGCCTATTTCCATCTTCGACCAGGACCGAATCTCCTTTGACGGCTCTGACGAGGAATTGGTTAGCATGCCAAGGTAATGTTACTTTCCCTTTCTTTTCCGAACTGATGAGCACTTGGTCACCAACTTTGATTGAGCAGTGCTGCGCTTTCTTCTTTGCGTCGTGGTAATTCTTTCCTTTTTGCTTGTTTCTGGCATGCTGCCGGTATGACGTGCGGTTTATCTTTATGGGTGCTGATGGCTGCAGCGACGGGAGCTTGTCGTTGACGTTTCGCCCGAACATTGTGGTGGCTGGTGGCTGGCCAGTGACCGTATGTGGTGTGGTACGAAAGGCCAATAGCCAGTCGTCAATGGCCTTGCGCCAATCTCGTGATTCTGCAATTGCGGTTTTCACCACCTTGTTGATACTGCAATTTAGCCGTTCTGCTTCGCCGTTCGCGCGTGGATACCGAGGAGTTATTCTTCTGTGTTTGATACCGAATTCTCTCATGAGGTTAGAGAACCTGGATGACCGGAAAGGTTTGGCATTGTCCGTCACAATTTCCTGGGGTACTTCGTAGCATGCAAAGATTCGACGAAGGCGCGGTTCCAAAGCAGCGGCTGTGATGTGTTTCATGATTTCTACTTCGGGGTATCGACTATAATAATCGACCAGCACTAAAAGGTTTTCTCCGGTGGGAAATGGGCCCACGAAGTCCATCCCTATCAATAACCAGGCGGCTTTCGGGAGGGTGGTGGGTTTCAGTGGGGTGAAATTAGGCTTTGGTGCCTCGGTTGTTACAAGGCACGGCTGGCATTGTTTTACGAATCGTTCCGCATCCGTGGACATGGCCGGCCACCATACCTTGGTACGCAGACATGCTTTCGTCTTAGTTATGCCTTGATGACCCTGGTGAGCCAACGTGAGGATTCTTTGTCGCAGAGACTGAGGTATAACTATGCGGTCATTTCGGAGTAGGATCCCGTCAGAGAAGGAAAATTCGTTTCAATGCGGATAGAAAGGACCAAGGTCTTTATTCCAGGCGCCCGATTGGAGAGACTCGATGACTGCTTGGAGCATCGTGTCGGTGGCGTTTTTTACCTCCTCAACGGTGCAGGCTCGTGGTAACGACGATGTGGTCACGGCATTGATCATTCTGGTGTCCGCGTGCTCGCTAAGATTAACATGAACGCGGAGAGGGGTTGGTTGTCGGGAAAGGATATCAGCGGCATTCTTTGGACCTGGTTCATAGTGAAATCGGAAGTTAAGGTGTTGAATTCGCAGGGCCCAACGCTGGATCCGTGGTGGAGGACGGGACCCGGGCTTGTAGAGACCGAGCAGTGGTTTGTGGTCGGTTATGATGGTGAAGTCCGGGTCACTGCTGAGGTAGTGGTTGAATTTCAAACAGCCAAATTTGACGCCAAGCGCTTCCCTCTCGATCTGGCTGTAGCGTTGCTCAACATTGCTCAGTGACCTGCTGGCGTAGGCAACTGGTCGCGAGGTTCCATCGTCCTGGATTTGGCACAGGATTGCCCCCAGTCCCAATAGCGAGGCGTCTACTCAGAGTTCCGTTTTACGGTTTTTGTCAAAGAAGGCAAGGCATGAGGTACTTGAAATGCTGTTCTTTAGAGCCTGGAAGGATTTCTGCTGCTCTGGTCCCCAGGTCCACTTACTACCTGACCGTGTGAGGCGCCGGAGGGGCTCAGCTTCCGTGGCGAGGTTGGGTACAAAGCGGGAGACAAAATTGATGAGACCGAGGAAACTCTTAACTTCGGATACGTTGCTAGGGGTTTTAAAGTGCTTGATTGCGTCCACTTTCTGATGGGAAGGTTGGATGCCTTTGGAGGAGAGTTGCATGGCCATGAATGTTATTTTGTTGACCCCGAAAATGCACTTAATCCTTATTAAGGGTGATGTTGTATTCTTGCAATCGGTGAAGACAGGCGGCAAGACGCTCGTTGTGCTCGCGTACGGTGCGACCGTAGATGGTTATGTCGTCGTGAATCCATCTTACGCCGGGGATACCTGATAATACCATGCTCATCGCTCGTTGAAGGATTTCTGATACATTGGTAAATCCCATCACCAGGGTGGTACATTGACGGAGACCTCTGGGTGTTGAAAAGGTGGCATACTTTCTGGAATTCGGATGCAATGCAATTTGATGGAAGCTCTTAAACATGTCCAGCTTTGACCAGATCGTGGAACCGTCCATTTCGTCCGTTGTTTCCTCAAACGTAGGTATGGGCTGGATCTCTCGCTCGACGTGTGCGTTGACATCGCGCCAGTCCTGGGTGACCCTAACCTCCCCTGGTGTGGACTTCGGAACGACTACGATACGCAATACCCAAGGCGTTGGGCCTTCTACTGGCTCAATGATTCCAAGTGATTCTTGAATATCGAGCTCTTTATTCAGCGCTTCTCGTAAGTGAACCGGTACGCGCGACGGTGGGTGTACTACGGGGATAGTGCCTTTTTTCATGTGTATCTCGACTTCCACTCCTTTGACGCGGCCCAGGCCCTCGAAGACTTGGTGATACTTTGAAAGAATAGTGTTTAGATGCAGGGACGTGGGCAACGAATGCAGCTCTGCTATAGGGTTTTGACCAATTGTTGCGGGATGGTTGGGATGGGGCGGCGAGACGACGTTCGATGTTGGTGGATCGGTGTGGACTGTGTTTGCAGTGTTCTCCTGTTCAGATGCAAGCTTGTATAGACCGCGAGTGGGATGATTGGGTGGTCCACGTGAAGGACACCCATTGCGACGGATGTGTCCTGGCCCAGGATGGTGGCACCCTTATGGTTGACTATGACAAATTCTACCAAGGATCTTTTGCCAAATGCCTCCACGGTGATGGGTGGGGAATGCTGTGGGGAAACTATTGAGTTGAAGCGACATTCTTGCGTTATTATCGTTGGTACCAGGGTGGGGTTCCTGCGTGGTAAAAATTTCCTCTTCACTGCTATCTTGGATAACATATTGTGAGGGTCCGACAGCCTCATCCTCCCTCCTGCGTAACTTATTTACTTTGCCAGTACGTTCCGGGGGGGCTGGGTGCTTCAGCATGCTTTTGCGAAGTGATTCTTCTTGCCGCAACGACTACACGTCTTACCTCGGGCTTTGTCACATATGCGATGTCCCGGCTCACCACACCCGTAGCACGTTGGATCTGCCGGTGATTTCCGGTTGTGTTGCTGTCCTTGTTTCCTGGCGCGCTCGACCCAGTCCGGTTCCGTTCGCCGTTTGTTGCTTGACTTCCGGTTTTGACGAAGAGCCGAGAGTTCTTCGAATTCGGAGTTGTTTTCTGGGTTATTTTCGCTCGTCTCGTTCTTTTCGATGGCTTTAGCGTGCATTTCAGCGGCTTCGAGTGAGCGGGCAGTCTTCAATGTTTCCTGCAGGGAAATATTCAGAGTTTCAAGCAGTTTACGCCTTAGTTTAGTGGAACAACAAGCGACAATTTGATCTCGGATTATGCTGTCCGTTTGGTTCTCGTATTCGCACATTTGGGCTTTAATACGAAGTCTGGTGTACCAGGAGTCGACTCTTTCACCCTCTAATTGTGTACACAGACGAAATTGATATCGTTCGAAGACGACGTTGTTTTGGGCTGCGAAGTATTCGGTGAGTTTGTGTATTAAAGTTGTAAAGTCAGTGCCCGTGTCCGTAATGTTATTGTCAGCAATATCCTGAACGTCGCTGCCAGCACAGTGAAGTAGGATTGCCCTTTGTCGTTGAGCAGCGTTAATCCCTTTTGCTGTGAGGTAGAGTTTGACTGATTTCACGTACCTTTCCCAGCGGTGAGCCACGTTGCTAGGCTCGTTGTACACGTCGAATTTTGCTGGCGTAGCGAGCTCCATTGTGAGAATAGCTTGACCTTGATGCGGTAAAAATAGTTCGTTGTTGCTCGAGAATATCTGCAGAGGATGTCAAATAGTTTAAAGGATGATTACGGAGGCGGGCCCTGCCGACTACACCAATGTTGTATACTATGTATAAAGAAACGTATAGAACATGAGCAAAATGTTAACATAGCTTTCTACAGAATAATCGCCTCTCCGCTCTAGCACATGTCTCTCTTACGTCCCCAGACCTATCATGTCAGCGGTTCTCAGTCACTACATAAACCTTACCTTGGTAAATGGGAATCATACTGTTCTCAATGGCAAATTAATCCACTTTGTGCCACTGCTGTTGACGGAATGAATTTTTTGGCAGAATTATTTCAATCCGGTGTAGGCTATAGCGCCATCAAAACTGCTCGAAGTGCATTGTCCTCAATATTGATCCTGCCTGATAATACCACATTTGGTCCACATCCCCTCGTCTCAAGACTCCTTAAAGGTGTTTTTGAATTACGTTTTGCGTTACCTAAATACCAAAGTATCTGGGACATTTCCGTGGTTCTTAATTTGCTGGGCAGCTGACCCATTCAGAACATTTCCCTCAAACACCTGTCTTTGAAACTTACAATGCTGCTAGCACTTACTGCTAGTCAGCGTGTTCAAATACTTCAAGTTTTAAATATCAGTAACATGACTATGCATGTAAATGAGTGTTATTTTGTCATTGACAGTGTTCTCAAGACCACCAAACCTGGCAAGCATCTGACCAATATTTGGATCCAGGCACTGGTCGACAACAAGAATTTGTGTCCAGTGGAACATTTAAAGCAATACCTGGATAAAACTTCTACTATTCGTGGACTACACACACAACTACTATTAAGTTATCAAAAGCTGTACCGTCCTGTTTCAACTGACACAATTGCCCGTTGGATTAAGGTGGTCCTCACGGAGGCTGGTATAAATACTACAGTATTTAGTGCTCACAGCACTGGAGCCGCGTCAACCTCCGCAGCACATAGTAAAGGAATCAGCATAGATAAAATTCTAACTACGGCTGGCTGGTCCACGGAAAGTACGTTTTGCCGGTTTTATAGAAAACCTATTGTCACTTCACCCTCTTCCTGTTACGGTAGAGAACTTATGTCGATGTCTGTGTAAGCGTACCGCTATACCAGACTGTCTTGTGTGTATAGCTAAGTTACCTGTACACTACACGTGTATTTCAATACAAATTATTAATATTCACTTGTTGCCCTGTTGTGTTCAGTATCATGACGCTTTGAAGTCTCACATGACTCCTTAGCGACAGTAACCAATCACGAAGTAGAATTGTAAATTAAACAAGAATTACCTTAAGGTAAAGTTTGGCGGTAATTCTACGAAGTGCTTGGTTACGGAGCTTAAGGAGTAATCTTCCCACCCTGGATTTCTTCAAATTATATGCATATTATCTATTTACCCGCCCTAGATAGATGTCGTGATACTTCAGCTTCAAAGTGTGATCTGACTAGCTTCGCGCGCATATCTCACATGACTCCTTAGCTCCGTAACCAAGCACTTCACAGAATTACCGTCAAACTTCAACTTAAGGTAAGTCTCGCTTAACTTACAATTAAGTGACATAACATTTAACCATGTGGACGTGTCTCGCATCTGACTTCAGCAACTGAGCGACTGAATTTTGGGAACCAAACATAACAATTGTTGTATCTGATGAGTACCCTATTATGTTGTCCATTGGGATATTCAGAGTTTGGAATTCTCCCTTAAAAGCTGAATATATTCCAGAAGCAGTTGAATCCTCAAGTTCTACCATATCAAGAAGAATCTGCTTCGATTGAAAGCATTCGGTGTCAAAGTAATAGGTCATAATAGCAAGTTGCTTTCTGGTCAAGATGTCGATTGTTTCGTCAATAATGGTGCTGAACCTTTGTAAACGAAGAAATTTGGTTGCCTTGCGAATGTAATCAAAGCCAAGCACTTGGCAGATTATGTTTGTTGCGTTTTGCTTTCCTAATTTCACAAGCACAAGGCTTGTCGTTAGAAAATAGACTCTTTAAAAGCTTGACAAAACTTTCTACTAAAGATATGGTAAGACTGTGTTCGGCCATGAAGGCACCTAGTTTAATCTCAATAATAGACCGTAATCCCAAGGCATGAAAGTCACTTAGAAAACGATTTCCGCTGCCCACGGTCGGGAACTACTTTGAAACGCTGAGAAAAAGCTGAGAAAGAATCTGCTTGTTGTCACTCGTACAAACCTGCAGTTTTTTCACATTTCCTGCTTAAAAGTCCAAACTTTTCACTCCTTTAAAATTCGATTCTGCCATTTTGTTTTTAAAAAACTTCATGTTATTTATATATTTTGCATTAGTTCCAGTCTCACCGCAGGGGGGACTAAATCCCCGTTCGCACCAATTTCACGACTTTTAGCTCAAAAGTCAAAACAAAGAGCAAATTCATTGTCCGAGGGAAAACCTGTGGTTTTTGTGATCAAAAAATGTCATTAGTCTTCTCCTAATTTAACTGACATCGTTGCTGTGATTTACTGCGGGTACTTACAGCCTAAATAGATATGGCGTCATCGCCACCTGACTGTTTAATTCATATTGATGGTGAATCTGGTCCGCTAACTAATTTCACTGAGGCGTCGTTTAAAAACTTTTTGGATTGTTGTGCAATTTGGTTGACATTTGATAGCATTCAGCACGATATTGCAGAGAAAACGTCAAAAATTACATGTGATAATTTCACTACTTTCACAAGTCTATCATACCATAGAGGTTGTTATTCTGCATTTACAAATAAAACGCTTATACAAAGGGCCGAAAAACGTGTGTGTAAAAAGCATAAACATCAAGCTCAAGAAACGACTGCTGATACAAAAGAAACTTTGGCCAATGTAAATGATGAGGCTGCAATTCCAAAGAGAGCTTTGAGATCTTCAACAGTTGAATTTTTAACGGAAGAAAACATTGCAAAACGAAGAAGTGTACACCTGCTTCCAGCCATATGCATTATTTGTAAGAATAAAACATCTTATGTTACAGAACGAGAAGGTATCTCAAAAATATGTGCCTGTATGTAAGTGTAAAAGTAAGTCCTTATTAGTTGTTCACTGTTATACCTTTCGCTATTTTAGAAAACTCGAAAGCGAAAAGTGGATAAATTGGTCACCGCAGAAACTATAAGGCAGGCAGATTAAGAGAAGCAGCAACAATAAAATCGGAGGAAAGCATTCTTATTCATATCGCAGATAAGGGCTGTGCAGCGCTTGAGGTGAAATACCACAAACAATGCTAGAAACAATACACATCTTTTCTCAGGGATGAACCGAAATCCGATGCAAAGCCATTGTGAAAGTATGAGGAAGCTTTTGGTATTTTTTGTGAAACTTTTGTGAACGAAAAAATAATTCAGAAAGAAAAAATTTACTTTATGAACAAAGTTCGAGAAAAGTTTGTAAGAACAGTAGAACAAGTAGGTGTCGATGCATCGAAGTACAAAAAATGTCATATAAAAGAAAGGTTTGCGGGAGAGGTTTCCAGATCTAGTCTTCCATACTCCAAAGGAACGGAATAAGAACGAGATTGTCTTTGCAAAATGCTTGAGTAAAGGCAACGTAGCTGAGAGTTTTTTAAAAAAGAACAATGAAACGTGGCAAAGCGAAATAGACAATTCCGATGAAGGTCAAAATACAAATCGAAAGAAACTAAATGCTAATGACAAGAAAGCTGCACTTAAAGACATTTATTACGTCGCCCTCACGTTAAGAGAGATCTTACGCAGTCCCACGGCATCGTGGTATGAAAGCTGGCCTCCACTCGCGTCCGACATAACGGCTGAGAGTGTTAAGAAACAAGTTTCACCTCTTCTGTTTAATTTTGTAACATGGCTTCTCGGGTTTTCGAGTGAACCAGAAGACGTAGAGTACGTTGAGGTAGAAGAAAATATTGCAGTGAAGGTTTTTCCATCTGTCAAGACTTGTGTACGTCTGTGACAAAGGGTGGATTCAAATTCCTAAATCCCTTGCATTGGCAATGACAGTCAGGCAAATTTCGGGATGTTCAAACTTAATTAAGATTTTAAATGGTCTTGGTCATTGCCTGTCTCTGCCTGCAACGATGGCTTATGACTCGGCTCTCGCACAACTCCGTATGAATACATCTAGCTACCTTTCGAAAGATTTTGTGAAGAACGAATATGTAAATCTCGTTTACGACAATATAGACTTTGGTGAAGAAATTGCAAAACAGACACATGTTACAAGTGGTATCATTACGCAGAAGGTCATTGTTATTATCATTATTACTACACTAGTTCACATTCACAAATCAGCGATTTTTTCATTGCATTTCGTGCTACAGAATCTAAAAAATATCTTACATATCTTATTTAGGTGCATGTCGAAAAATCAAGTTCGTTAGCAAACTCAAGACCTGTCAGAACCGAAATAAAAAAGACACAACGGACAGTCGAAGTACCTACAATGGATATTGCACCATGCATTATTGGAACTAAGAAAACACCTGCATTCATCGACCTGGAAACAAATGACCAGTCATTGAACATTTCATTAAACGATTGCAAACAAGTAGTGCAAAAAATGATTTGGCTTATGTTCTAACCAAAACAATTTGTGCTGTTGATGAAACACCTTTGCCAGGATGGACCGGCTTCAACACAATGCTGGACAACAAAGAACACGACATATCGAAGGTTGGTTACCTACTTGTCATTAATGCATTGCCAACAGAATACTCTACGATAAACGCCATCCTCACAAAAAGCAAGGAAATTGCAGACAAATTACAACTGAAGTATGTCGTTTTGGTGTTTGACGAAGCTGTTTACTCTAAAATCCGAAATGAAAGATTTGTCGTGTGTCTAGGTGAATTTCATACTACGATGTCTTTTCTTTCATCTGTGTCGAAGGTTTTTGAAGACGGAGGACTTAAAGTAAAATACATCTTTTTTACAAGTTCTTCCGACAATTTAAAACCCTTCGATTGAAACATTGAGGCTATCTTATATTTGTTCAGTTCTGGCAGTTGGAGTTATTATAAACTCCATCATCCCGTATCCTTTTTGTTATTTATAAGCAACTGTCTATGACTCACTAAAAGTGTTTTTCTAAGCCATGCTTCGTTCCAAACAGGATGTCTTTATGGAGTCCGGTATCATCAGCGAAGGATCTGTGAAAGGCGTGCTCACTGGCAAGCATAAAAATTGGTCCGTATTCTGCCACAAGATATTGTACGAAGCAATGCAGCGGCTACGATTTGATGCCTTTTTTGACCAATTGGGCGAAGTAAAACAAGAACTTTTTGTCTCATTCATGGAAGAAATGTCGAACTCGAAGAAATCCACAACCAATACCAAGACCACATTTTGGAGTCGTCAAGAAGATCGCGGATGTTCTCTTTTTGGAGTATGTACATCAAAATTGCAGGTAAAACCGTAAGATAACCACAAACACAAGTGTCTCAAGTGTGACTTTTAATACTTGCTGGGACGTGCAGTGGGTTACACAGATATGCAATGAATCAGTTATCTTGCATTGTATTAATCTACACATATCCTGGATAGGGATTTTGCTGATGTTCATTCGAGCGACGAGAGAGGTGAACTGGAACCTACATTTAGCATCATTCAGAGCAATGCTTCCTTGGTTTTTCACATGCGACAGAGTGAACTACGCGAGATATGGATCATCCTACTGGCTAGAGATGACTGCGTTGGAACAAACGCATCCAGGTATGCTCAATTTATCCTGCTTTGCTGATAGAGAGAAACGTACTCGTGGATTGCAATTATGATTTTGTTCATGATTTATGCTCCAATACGTTTTCGTGTAAAAGGATTAAATATTAAACAATAATCTTTGTTTTCTGCTGATTTTTGTCTTTTATCTTTTCTTCGATCAGGAATACAGTACTGTGCAAAAGTTTTAGGCACCCCTCTTTTTGCCTCTCACGTGAAAGCTAATATCTAATTAACATGTGGTGGAGACAAATGTTATCTGTCACGAGTTACTTTTAAACAATTGATAATGCAAACCGGAAGTTTAGCTATTATCTGAAGTACTGGTTACAGGTTGTCCTCAAATTGAAAAATGAAGCACGCAACTTAACTTTTTTGTTGAAGTTTTCAGCGTGATTCTGTTGCAAAGTGGTTACAGTGGTTCAGAAATAATAAAAGTCTTTAGTGCGAAACGTTGATTTAAATTTGATCACTTTGCTACCAGGTTTAAAAATCTAATATAATATGATGCTATATAAGGCAGTTTAGTTTGACCAATGGTTGTTGATTTTGCCCTAAAATTTAAATGCCGTTACTCCGTATAATTTGCACATGCTAAAACGTTACAGAAAAATGATCACAAATAGAGTACCAAGAGTATTCTAGAAGGACTGTTTTTCAGACGAAGAGATTTTATTCAAAACTGAACACTGCATGTTGCACCAAATTGATCAATATTTCTAAAATAATTTAGTGACTTTGCTACAGTGTTACTGAAAAAAAGATTAATTATTCAAAAACTGTGCAAGGATATAATGATGATATCTCAAAAAAAGTAGCATATCACCATTTCGGGTATAACTGAACTTCCAGTTTGCAATATCCATATTTTTAAGTAACAAGTTGCAAGTATCGTTTTGCTTCATCACCCGCAAAAATTTCATTTTAATTGGTTCCTTTTTGGGTTAGATGTGACTTTTTATGTAAAAGCTAAAAAACGGGGTGCCTAAAACTTTTGCACAGTACTGTATGTACCGACCTACCATCAAATTTTGCGGTTCAACGCCGAAGCGAACATGGATTTTCTGCAATCGCTTGCGATCAGAATATCGAACAAACAGCAATGGTTTGTTTTTTCTTTGCAGAAAGCGAAAAGACCTTGATAAATCAAAGTGCCAGTGTTACGAAAAGGCTGTACAAGATGTTATATGCACTGTTTCGCAAATGATTGATCCATTCAAGGTAGACCAACAAGAGCTTCTCAGTTTGTCAAGTGGAGCAGTGCTGGAAAATGATAGCAGAAATTTTCTTCCAACGCAGAACAAGTCGGCGACGCGCAGTTCACGGAATTTGCCCGGACAAATTTGTTCATAGAGAAACCTGATATCTTCACGCCTTTGGAAAAAACCCTATTACGTACGTTCTCGTCTGGTAAAAAGGTGATGCTAAAGAATAGCAAAGGCAAAGAAATAGCGGTAAAAATGAACCGCAATTTTTTTGCTAGGCTGTTAATTGTCGCGAAAAGTCGTGAAATCGATGTGAAGGAAGTGCTATCATATACAGTCTTGGCATTTACCCTCTATCTTCTTGCCACTGCATCAGGAGGTTTGGTAAAGACGGCAAAGCACAAATTGTTTCTCACCCTGGAGAGTAAAGGGGAAAATGATGAAGTCGACTTACGCGAACGTTGCAACAATGCACTTATAGTTGATGCAACGGCGTTTCTACAAGCAATAAAAGGTAAAATCATTCAAATCAACCTCCATCCAATAGGAACGGTTTCAGAAAATATAATGCGGCAAAAACTATAAAACGAAGCTTTCTGTATATTTATCCATAGATTTTTCTTTACCGTAAAGTTACAAAAACATGCTCCGTGTTCCAACGCATTGCATTTATTTACCCGATTATTTTAATATCCAATTCTGTAAATTTACATTATGTTATAACTAAAGTTTGAAAGTATACTTTAATGTTAGCTAAACAACGTTTACGTGTTTTTTGCTCAATAATTAGGAAAATGGAAAACATTTGGTGAGTTCTGAGATGCCGTATTCAACAGCCTGATTAAGCTGGCCCGACAATGGAATGCCACCAGGCTTGATTTCGTTGGAGATCATTATCCTCATGTCAGCATCAAAAACGCGAAGAGACGTAAAAGAGCTGAAAGCGGAGTGCAGAAAGTCCGTATTGCACTGTTAATTTCAGGGAGTAAAATTGACTCCATCATAAGAGTAAAAACGACTCTCCCAGGCCGAGTAAATTTAGCGGAGTAAAATTAACTCTAATATTGGGGTTAAAACTACTCCTCTTAAAGAATTTTACTCCACCAGGAGTCAAATTAACTCTATCGAAGGGATATTATTTACTCTACCAAAGGAGTAAAAATTTCGAGAGTAAATATTACTCCATTTTTTGATAGCCCATGAGTAATTTTAACCCCAGTTCAATGTTGAAGAGAGTCAACTCCACTCCATCAATGAAGTGAAATTCATAATTTGTAATTAGAATTAGTATTCCTGACACTTAAGCTTTTCCTTTATAATGAATTAAATACAAAATTATGCAGTATAACAGCCCAAAGTTATGCAGTGCATGTGTATAAAAGAAAACTGAGCTTTGAAATTTGAATTATCTGAAAGTTGTTGTATTAGTTTGACAGCTTTAAAAGCTTTGAATTAATGATCTGCAAAACACAGGGTCTTGTGGTCATGGGAACTATATGTATTATTAATTTCCAATGTGTACAAGGCCTTGTGTTTTTGCAGATCATTAATTCGAAGCATTCAGAGCTGTCAAATTAATACAACAGCTTGCAGACAATTTAAATTTCAAAGGGTTCAATTTTCTTTTATACACTCTGTATAGATATTGTCATTTGGTTGATTCTAAAGTCAATATGAACTCCATTCTCTAATTCCAAAAACATGTATTTGTAGAAAGCCATATACACATTGTTATCACACATACCATCAGTTAAGGAATCGTCATGAACAAAAGTACAACTTATTCACAAATGTCAACTATGTGCAAGCCTTACATGAATATTAGCATTCTAGATCAAATCTTACACATATAAATTTAGTGTTTCTGGTAACTCCACGACTATGTCCTTGAGCCTTTAACTCATTTAGAGCCAAATAACATGAGAAATCACCATACAAAGTTGACTTGATTGTCGGCTTCGCACTCATGCACACTTCATAGCACTGATAGTGTTTATTAAACCCAACAGTTTCAACTTTTGCAACAATAAATCTTACTCCACTCAAAATTCCATCTATAACAGCTATTTTCTCAACTTTATAAAATAATGGCAATTCTTGTTTGGTGTATCCAATATGTAGTATTGCACCAACTTTATACTTGATGCCATGAATGGTCACCCATCTTGCCCTAAAAAATTTAATAACATTTACATATTGCAAATACATGTAAGCAGAAACATATTACACAAAGGCATGAGTACATGAGTAAGGCTTTACTATTATTTTGAAAAAATCCTGCATGTCCATTGTAAATGAAGAAATTTTCATTACCAATCCTCCCAGTGGAAAAGGCAAATTGTCTGACCACTACACCACTGAAGCCCCATTGTAACAGTGTAAGGATTTACATGCTTACAGTGTTACAGTATAGAGCAATTTGTAACACCAATGAAAATGAACTAGACTTACTCATAAACAGGAGTTTGAACACTGACATTTCCAACACCTTCTAACTGATTGTAATAGCCTAAATCACCAGCATAACATGAGGTACCTTTAATTAAGAAGGGGAAATAATCAAATATTTAATCATTCAGATGTGTATATTGTTCCGATACAGGAATTTTCTATACTGCAGTTCAGTTTTTTTTTGTTTTCCCTTACCTGGTCCAATCTCGAGTCCCTTTTCAATGAATGAACTGTTGCTTCCCTCTGAATTTTTTAATCAGTATGACACACTCTCCTGATGTCTCTTGGACAGTGTATATGGCAAATTTATAAAATTTCCAGTTGCAAATACCAAACGTTTGAAATAGCGATGTTTGGCTTCATATCGCATGCACCATGAAGTAACCAGAGGGCCAAACCTAAAATATGAATTTACAAAAATTACATGACATTGTACCTAAAAGAAGAGTTGAGAGCTTAATCATCTGGCAAAATTGTGATCAATTTGGTAATTGCAATGAGTTTATAGTTAACAGATCTACTGACAGAAGACTTTAATACATGCAATTATCATAATTTTCACTACATCATTTCATATAATATATTATTCTGGTCGTTATGGTAACCATAATCAAAGATTTTCATTCGGCTATTCAGTTCATTTAAGCTAAATAACTGCTGGTCAATAATAAAGACTTTCAGCACCTCCTTGATAGTGTAATGAAGCACACCTTCAAGCACATCATGCATGGCATCAGCAGGAAGACCACCAACAACATGATAATATCTTGAGTCATTTAAGATGGAGCGATGATTTAACCCATATGTTTTTTGGAAATGTTCACCTTGAATTAACCTTTCACACTGTAATTCGTAGCTTTGCTTGGTTCGTAGCACAAAACATTCTTCACAGAACTAAAAATGTTATAATTAAGTTGGTACAATTTATTGAAACATTGTCATTAAGCTTTATACAAGTAGAAATGCTGCACATATTGGTCTTCAACACACCAGTAATTTTTAAACACAAACATCACCAATCTTGTTACAAACAATGTAGGCTAATTGCAACAATTGATAATCACCATTTACTCTAGACTACAAATGTTGTCATCATTGTTCTTACCAATGACTGTATTTCATCATTGTTTGCCATGCATTCGCGACATTTTCTGTAGGACTGGGATCCCTACTTGAAACCACCGATATATTGGGCTCCAAGGTTGTCTACTGAAACATATGCAATAGTTCCACGAAGTACTGGGTGAGTGGGGGCACCCAGAGTGAATTGGGTATTTTATTCTTTCTCGTGTCAATTTTCCTGCCAAACCAACTTCAGTAAATAACTATTTCATATCAAATTCCCCCTATGTATGTCCACCCCTCCTATGCTAGGGCTTGACATTGAAAGGTTTTTGTTACTTAGGAGTACTTTAGTCTGCCTACTGCTTAGGCAGACCTTGAGAGCAGTTAGACTGTTCGATGCCAGTTAAATTAAATAATGATAAGTAACATACCACCAAATTAAAATTGTTCTGGTAAAATTTGTGTTGTTGTTGTTCGGTTTCAATTCCCTTGAATGGATTCATAGCTGAGCTATCCTCGTCAAAGATTTCTTTTAATCCTGGTATATCTTCAATTGCCTGCTCAACTGCAGCCAGTCTCTCTTTGACCTCTGACATAACAACTTCAACGCTGTTCCTTGCAACATTGGTACAAGTCTCAACAAAACGATTAAGCAATGTTTGAGTTACTCCGCCATTTTCTTTAAAAGCAAGAAGGCTACGAGCGTTTTCGTGAAGAATGTCTTCAATATGGAGACACTGTTGTTGCATATCAATATCATCACTATTTTTATTAATGCAGTGGCTATTCGTACTGGAACAGTACGCCGAGTTTGGTTGGCTATTCGTACTGTAGTGGGAATATTTCTTGCAATTGTCGGAGGAATATTTGTTATTTTCGATTTCTAAAATCTTACTTTAATATACCAACAGTAAGCAATTGCCATGGGCTATATTTTCGTTTGTAAAATCGATCTTTGAGTCTTCTGCATACCATATAGACGCGACACTTGTAAAAATTTTCATGTTTTTGTTTTCACACTCGCGAAAGACACGCGCTTTATGACTCACGTGGAAAGAAGACACGCGCTTCATGACTCGCGTGGAAAGAGAGACACGCGGCGCGAGAATGAAGCGGGGCATTGCCTGGTAAACACTCGTAAATTTATTGTCGCAAAGCTTTCGATCTGTTGCATTTTTTTAAAAGTAAAATTATCTTGGAGTTTATAAAGTAACAAAATTGAAGTCAAACGATTGTTAAACAATGTGAATAATCGCAGCGGTTATTCGGCGTAGTGGAACAGCACTATACTGCCAGTATGCCGAGTTTGGTTTACTATTCCTACTGCAGGGTCAGATACTGAATTAGTTGGAAAGATTTTTTTGAGGGGGGGGGAGGCAAAAATGAATTTCACTCATGAATAGTGGGATAAATTAATCAAGACAATAAAAGACAATAAAAATTACATTTTAAAAGAACAAATTAACTACTGATCATCATAGTCATGGGTCTTTACTGGATTGGAGTAGCACTAAAGGGGAAACATTATGCAGCTAGGGGTATTTAAGGTTTTGGGAGTTGGGTGATTTCAATTTGGGGTGGGGGGAATTCCCTCTTGCCCAAATTTCTCTGGCAGCTTTTGGTATGCTATTAATTAAGGGTTCATTGGGAATGTCAAGTGCAGTTACTGGACAGACAAACCAAATCGGTTTTTGATTTGTTACATAGACTTGACTGTGGTTATTTACCTGTTAGGTAAGCAAGACAACTGGTGGGAAATGCTCTCATCTAAAATTTAGTTTTTGTAAGATTTTAGTGGGAATTACAAAATTGGGGGTCTCCCCTAGTAAATATAGTATATACACCTGTTATGACATTATACTAGTTTTCAATTTATTTATTTATTTATAAACTTTGTCAAACCTGACCGGTGATCCCTACAGAGCTCATTGCTCCATTAAGAGGGTACCTTAATTTATATACAAACAATATTAACAAGATTATGATTATTTGCTGTCCTCTGAATTACTTGGTCAAATGTATTGTATCAATTGTTGGATACATAAGACAATCACACCCGGTACAGCCATCAATTACATTTTTCTACTATAGAAATATGATCAACATCAACATGACACACCAGAAAACACTAGTCTGCACAGGGGCCGCAGAATATCAATAATTCATATAATATATTTGTTGTACATCATTACTTTCTTTTGAAATCACTATTTTTTTATGGCCTGTGCATTTTAATACATGAATACTTGCCCCCCCCCCCCCAATTATTGATCTTTCATGGCCCCTGCTTTTGAACACTAAAGTAAACTAAGCAAATCTACATTAAACGTAATATTTTAAAAAAATTTAGGTGTTTTCATAGTCTCTGCAACAAGTTCTACAAATCCAGGACTTTGTTTTTGGCAGTACAGATTTCCCAGTGCACTTTAAGTGGAACCAATCAAGGCAAACGTCACACCCTATTTGCTCTGGTTCATCATCCAATTCCCGCAAGCAGGTTTTGCAGCACCAGTCCACTTCATTTGTTAACTTATCTAACAGATGACTAACAGCATTCCAACCGTCAATTGTGAAGTACTTTTTGACTCTGTAGACATTAACTATCTCATCAACAATTTTCTTTGGGACTTTTTCCAAACAAAACAGATCACATGCTTCAATAAGGTAATCACCAGACAATGCTTTACTTGCTATCTTCTGTGATGTGACCATTTCCAAGATAACTAAATTAAAGATAAAATAGCACTAAATCAGACTTATTGTACAACTGAATACTTGTGTAATAAAAAGGCTTCTTCAAGACCTCAGACATAGGACTTTTTTGCAGGTGACATATTATTATGATACTTACATTCTGCCTTTTCTGTTGCAGACTTGTGGATGAACAAAGTTGGTTTTTTACTGTTGAGCTTTCGTCTTTTTGGAAGCCCAATTGCTGTCATATCTACCCCTTTAGGCCTTCCACGAACTGGTGGCAGTTTCACCTCCTCAACAATGACTAAAATTAATGAAAGATTAACATTGAGTATGGGGATAACTTTTTTATTAATTACACAGCTAAAAATTAGAAGCCGTTGAAATGGGATGCAACAATGTTGTGGGGGCAACATTGTTACTGGTTGTCAACAACATTGTTCAGCATTATTACACCTGATTGCATGCTGACTCAGGTCCAACATACAATATGTTGTTCAATATTGTTGATAACCAGGAAAAATGTTGGCCCAGCAACATTGTTGCATTCTCTTTTCAACAACCTGTTACAACTCATAATTTTTGGCTGTGTACTTATTCATTTCACCATTAATACTATATTATTAACAGTGAAATAGGGTAACCAATGTTTTTTGACAAAAGGAAAATAGAACAAATCTACAATTTTAGCTATCATTACTATTATTACCTTCTGTCTTAGCTTGAGGCATACATTGATTAGAAATGCACCCAACTTCCTCATGATCAGATATTCGTGAGCCAGATTCAGTTTCTCTTTCTGTTCCTTCAGGAGACTTGCTTTTAATCATTGAAAGTGAATTCTCTTTTTCAATCTTAACTTCTTCACATTCTTGCCATGCATCCAGTAAGCTTTTAAGACATGCAAGGCGCTCATCAAATTGTTTTCCTGAAGCCTCACTAGCAACATTTGCAATATTCTGAGCAATAGAAAAGGCTTTTCTATATTTGTCATGCCGCGATAAAACCTTTTCCCCTGCAGTCCTCGATTCTTCAATGGTGATAGAAATAGGGTCATCAGGATGTGCATTATATTCATTGTTTTCTTCAACATTTTGGCGAAAAATCCGAGGAGAATGATAAAAGTATGACTTTGTCCATCTTTTGTGGCACAGAGCAGGGTCGAATAACTGTAGTCCCAAACTATCTCTAAGGGCTAGTAAGTGACGGCAAGGCAACTTCATGGAGGTTGCAAAGCTACATAGGCATGATGTTGGTGTCACAGATAGGCAACCTTCACTGGTTGTTACAGAGTAGGCACCACATGGCTGCTCAGAAAATTTCCCCACCTTTGGAACAAGGCTAAGTTGTTTTCGCACGTGCAAAAAAGCATATGGAGTACATTGTTCAAAGAACAAACGCTCACTAGAACCAAATTCATTTAGATCGACTGGTCTTTTTTGCAATATCAGTGCACTTCTGTGGTCTCTTTCCTGATGTAATGATGCAATGCAGTGTTGCAGATCACGATGGAAATCCAAAAGACATGAGTGTTTTGTAATTACTGACTTTAGTTTTTGGTTGATACTCTCAAGGCGGTTATTTGTCGAGTTTAAGAAGTTGCTAAATTTTTTCTTGTTCCCTTCCACCCACTCATTGCATATCGAGTGCCAGTTTTTGATAAAGTATTCCTTAACAGCAGTAAACCTAGTCTCCATGAGCTGTTCATACAGATCTTGATAGACTTCTTCACTGGTTGCATGTGCCATAGATTGAATAATCTCGAGCACTTGGAGACGTTCGTCAACAGAGATTCCCATTTTCTCAGAGGTAATTTCCCTTTTAAATGAGCGCATTGTGTGGAAGAGACAGATAAGCAGCCCAGCTTGTGGAATCTCTTCCTTGATGATATTTCATTCTGTCATGTCCTTGTCAGCAATGACACAGTTAATCCCTTCCCATGCTGAGTTATGCTTTTTAAACAATCTAATCATTCTCAGAAGCATGTCAGCTTGTTCATCGGCCAATAGCATGAGCCCAATAATTTCACTCTCGCCATTTCCATCGATAGCAAGCATAATATATAATGGTAATCTTAAATTGTTCAACTTATATGTGGCGTCGATAAGTAGAATTTCAGGAAAGGCATCAAAAATCAACCTCATTTCTTCATCCTGATAGAAAAGACCTTTAAGGTTTTTTTCATCATCAATGTTCACTTCCACTTTTCCACCTACACAAGTAAGGTAAAATCACTATGCTGCAATTTTAACAGTAAAATTATCGAAAATATGGATGATGCATAGCCAGGATTGTACAATTTACTGTCACACTAGGAGTGGGGAGGGGGATTTTTACACAGAACTATCAGTACTTCAGAAATGTAGTGGGCAATTTGACCTAATCAAACCAAGCTCTACTTACCCGGTTGATGTTTCATATCTTCTATTAATTCAGTTAGATTACCATCCTTTCTTTTCACCATGTTGTGTATATCTTTGAGTGTCAAAGATTTTCAAAGATGCTACTAGTTAAATTATCTGAAATGAGTTTTTCATTTGATTGCTTATCAGTCAAAAGCTCATTTTCCTTGTCATGCAAATCTTGCCTGTCTGGGTTGCTACAACTCCGATTGAAAACTGCTGCCTGTATGTTGGAGGTTTTGGTGGGTAAAAAGTTATTAGCTAGAGGTAACTTTGATGGCAATGGTGCTGTGAAGCCAGTGTGTACATGTGAAAAACCCAAAGCTGATGTATCGATCTGTCCGTGCATGATCCAATCAATAAGCTCTCTTCGCAAGTATGATGAATGTCTAGAGGGACAAGTCAGCCAACTCAAGCTATCTGGCAAAGTATTGTTTCTGGAAAGAAAACAAGATGCCCACATCTTTGGCTGTAAGCAAATCAGCGAGGCAATAATAACAGCTACTACACCACAGACACTGGCACAATCCTGAAGTGGGATGTTTTTGTAGCATGTATTCAGACATTTGTCTTGTGTGCTAGATACCGACAACAAGTTAGTTTCCTTGGTATTGATGAAGCACAAAAGAATGCATCCAGAATGGGAGTCACATAGTCATTAAGGTCCTTAGGTGGAGCCCATCCCAAGGTGTCTACATATAAAAATTCATTTTTTACAGCATCAACATAGAGCACTGACCAGTGACATCCTTCATGTGAGGTCGTTCCCACGTACTGTGAACCGTCTTTTGTTCCAACATTCACTATGAAAGTAAAATATCGGCATATATCCCCCTTACTTGTTTTAATGAGTTTCTCAAGATCTCTTGCTTTCAAACCTATCAATTTGTTCAATATAAATGTTCTTGTTTCTGTGTCATAGCTATTTAGCATGTCTACATATGGACTAATTATGTTAATGTTCAGCCATCGTTGACAGGTGAGAGCTGCCAAATCCTCAGACAAGACAGAGTTACCCATAACAACTTTATCGCTACTGCTGTCAAAAATTAATTCTTTGAAATGTTTTAAACCTTGAAGGGGAGCACAGGATTTGTGTGGTGCTTGCACACATTGGTTGAGCCATTTCTTTTCATTCTTTACATTCCTTGCCAATTCTTTAATTTTATGCACTTTTAGCAAATGCTCAACTCCAGCCTTATCAAAGGTACCCAAAAAACAGGATATGGCACTGTACGTAGCATCATTTAAGCAATCTTGCATTGTTCGACAATCATCCTCACATGGCATAGTTGAAAGAGTGGATACATTTGTGATATGGAATGGTTTCTTTATGTGTAGTGTTTGAGTTCCAACGGTTCCAATAACTGGAAATGAAATATCTGCCAGGATCCCTCGAATCACTGTATAATATAGGTCATTACTGATGATGTCCTGAAACAACACAACGAATATACATAGCAAATGAATTGAGGCTGTGTCTAAAGGTGAAAAATTAAAAGACTATTCCCTATTACTCCTCTCAATGGTAGACATTCTTGAATTAAGTAAATTGTATGAAATTGCACAAATTTGTGAGTAATCAAATCTATATGTGACATCACGTCAAACCCACGAATGACCCCTAGTCGGGGTGTCACATGAGACCATAGGCATAAATTATGCCAGCTACATCTCAGGGATTGGGAATCCCTGCCTCTTGAATGATACAAAATATATTACAACTTCAACAAATAACATTTTTTATGCCTACCTTCAATGTTGAATCAGTCTCTTTCAAGCGTTGCATAACTACCTATGCAGAAGGTATATTTAGCGATTGTTTAGTTTAGTTTGTTAAGTCAAACACGGCGTATTGTCGCAGTACGAATAACGCGAATAATTCGACATTCTTTATAAAATTTCACACAAAATACAATGAATATCACACAATATCACACATGAACATCACAATACAAAAAACTTACCTTTTGGAACCCACAGCCTTTTTTTAGCTTTATAGAACGCACAGTCGACGAGAAAATATATCACACCGAAAATTTACATTTGTAGCTTCGAACGCACATGACAGGTCATGACACGTGCACCCACAGTGCGTGCACCACGCAATGCCACGCTTCATTCTCGTGCCGCGTGTCTCTCTTTCCACGCGAGTCATGAAGCGCGTGTCTTCTGCGAGTGTGAAAACAAAAACATGAAAATTTTTACAAGTGTCGCGTCTATATGGTATGCAGAAGACTCAAAGATTGATTTTATAAACGAAAATATAGCCCATGGCAATCGCTTACTGTTGGTATATTAAAGTAAGATTTTAGAAATCGAAAATAACAAATATTCCTCCGACAATTGCAAGAAATATTCCCACTACAGTACGAATAGCAAACCAAACTCGGCGTACTGTTCCAGTACGAATAGCCACTGCGTTATATTAAAATCACAGTTAGCATTCACCTCTGGCTCGACATGAATATCTTCGTTGTTATTGGCTTCTTTTTCATCCCTTCCATTATATATCAAGTTGTGCTTTCGCCTGACATGATTTCGAAACGATGAAAATCGTTTGTACGTTCGAGGACAGCCCTCAAGTCCACAAACCATGTGAAAATTGGGATCACTTGAATGAGTTCTACGCATATGGTGCAATAGTTCTCTTAAGGAAACAGCAAGGTAACCAGTGCACAAATTACAACAATAAACCATTTTTGTTCTTATCTTCTCGCAAAAGTTATCTACATTATTGAGCTTGTCAATTCTATAAATTTAATTTATCGTTCCAAAATGCTCCAGGCAAACTGGCGAAGGCTTGTAGTGTTTCCACAGTTCATCTAAATTTTCCTAAATTTCTGTTAAGATCACACAGATTCATGGGAAATTTTCATGGGATGTTAATTTTAAATAATTTACAGCAATTATTCCTGTCAGCAGTCAATTACATGCTTTCCTTGCATGATTATTCTAGCGTTACATTGCGTTATTCAACATTTCAAGACGTCTAAAATAAAGTTGGAATTCATGGGATTACAGAAAATACAGAATATTTCTTTTGAAATTACTATAAGATCATTGCTTACGCCGTTTTCTCAAATACTTAACGAGAAATGGACTTAGAATTTGAGGTATGTTAAGATTTGTTTATATAAAATTCATAGCTAATAATTTTACGGTGCGTTTCTCGGTGTCAACATTAAACCAACAGCACACAGAGAAGTGCGTTCATTGACCTTTTGTTAGCTAAATGTCTTAGATTTTGTATTTAAATCTACGACGTTTGTATATTTGCCTGTTTAATGGTTATCAACTTCCTATTTATAATATGTGACTCGCAGAAGCAGTCCCTCTGTAACTCGGTTCTGCGTTTACTGTGAAATTGGAGTTTTATGTTGCCCAATGCACAGACATAATGTCTTAAAGCTCGGTTTACTATGTGGTTAGTATAAAATTAAGTAAATAAACAATAATAATAGAAGGATTGCTTTTTTATTTGATGGATTATAAAACAAAACTGTCATCAAACATTGTTTATCGTCTGACACTGTCTGAGCATTTGTTAAGAAAGGGAGTCAGCCAAAATGTTGTGGACCAATTAACAGAAGATGAGGTATTTTTCATTCTTGTAGTATAATGACCTAACAATACTAACCCTACTGTAAATACTAACCCTATCTCCTTAATATGCACGTATGCTCATTGCTCAAAATGTTTTTGTTCTGCCTTAGCTTTTCACAGTAGAAATAATTAACTCCACCAGTGATGTTCTTCTGAAAGAGTGTGGGATAAAAGCAGGGCAGATTGTGAAGTTAAGACTTGCTATGAAAGAGTATAATGAGGTAGTGTGTATTTTGCATGCAGAAAATGCCATTTAAATACATCATAAAAGCCTGTCACACCTAAGGGATTCTTTCTCACTATTTTCTTTAGCCTGAAATCTCAGCACCACTTACACCAAGAAGTTTGTCGTCAGCTAATATCAGCCAAGAATAAGCAAGTAGTCAGTTGGGCTGTTTCAATGACCATGATGTCATTTAATTACAGTTAAGCAAGTAAAACTATTCAAATGTGGCTATATTGTTAAATGTTTTTAGGTCCTTATCTGACCAGAACATTAAATGAAACAAATAATTAACATATTTCTTTCACAAATAATCTTTTCGTCACTTAAACCACTCAATTATATTGCCATATTCAAATGTTTTACTCGCTTAACTAACTAAATGACGTCATTATGGGTATAGTCTATTTGCATATAGACAATGTAGCCTTGTTGGCTAATTGTTGGGTAATTACCATGGTCACTATGCTTGTAGTGTATATTGGACCTGTACCTTTTTAGTTTACCCTCTGTACCTGTCATGTAACACCTTTTATATTTCTTCAGCTATTGAGAAAGCTGCTGGAGTGTTGTTGCTGCCAATGCTGATGAAGGAAGGAGCGACCTCGTCACCATTATTAAGGGGGTCCAATAGGAAAAATTTAGCGATTAAGTAAAAATTTTTTTGTCTTATAGGAAGCATTAAGCAGTTAAGAATAATGCTAGTAAAGTTCGGGATTGATAACAAAACTTTTAATATGTTTTCAAAGGCTTTTTGCTGGAATTTCGAGCTGACTGCGCGGTATATTCCTGGTAACTAGTTTCGTTTTCTGACACTAGAGACAAAATGGCAGTTTGGAAAACACGCTTTTCGAAGGGTGAAGCTTGTAATGTGTTTACTGCCTAGATTTGACCATAATCAGTTGGGTGAGGACATCATAAAGTTCAAGGAGCCCGATCTCTGTTGCACGAAGAAGTGTGTGATATAAACACTGCGTAAGTCGTCGAGTATTTTGCGAAATTATACACGATTCGGTAGTGCTGAGAGGCTGATGTTAAATCTGTCCACAAGCATTTGAAATTATATGAAAACTGGCTTCATATCCGTAAGTTTGAGGTGTTGAAGTAGCGCTCTAGTGTTTCGAAATGTTTGTATTGTACAATGCTTGTGGACTTTTATATTTTTCTTGTTTTGGCAGGGGGCTATGGGTCATGTCAAAATTTTTCACAATTACCCAGAATCCTTCATGGTCGTAGTATTCTTTAATCACATTCAAAAGGCTTAAACAAAGTAATGCGCGAGTCCAAATCGATATAAATTAGGAACGTGCATAAGAAAAGTGCCAGCTGGAAAGTAAATTTTTAATTGGGATGTTGTACATTTAAAATTCATGCAAAACCCTGTTGAATGCAAAGATCGTGTAGTAAATATTGCTGGATCAGCTGCAATAAATACTTTTTAGAGGATAAATGCAGAAACAAGTGAATATTATGTCGACAAAGTGAAAGAGAACAAAAACAGCAAACATGAGAATAGCAACAAAGGCACTACAACAAGCCTTGGAAGCATTGCCGATAACCGAAAATATTACCAGATAATAGAAAATTAAAGGAGACCCTTAGACAACTTTTAAGAGGCTTTTCTTTAAATTTTGTGGCTTTAAAATTATAAATTCACAGATACTTTGGAACATAACTTTAAAGCTGTATTTCTCGAATTGTATAATTCGTTCAATAATGAATTTTTCAAACACGGTATCAATGGCAGATTTCAACCAATTGGACTCAAATTTTCAACCGTACAACATGTTACATTAGGCAAGGTACTAAACCAAAAAAAAACTGAAAAATGTTTTAGAAATATTCCTATATTCCTTCTTTGATACCACATTATTTTTTCAGAAATTGCTATTTTCCAGGAAAAACTTCAAAAAACAGTGATGCTTGCCATTACTTAACATTTTTTTTACGTTTGGCTCCTAAACATCGTTTATAGTCACAATGTGAAACAAAGATTAAAGATTTTTGACCATTCTCCAGGCCCTAATCGTGTTTCGAAATAGGTGCTTATTTTGCCACTAGGGGGTAATTATCAGGGTAACCATGACAACACACATGTGAACAAGTGTATTTTTTTTATCACAGCTTTGTTACCTACCATAATATTAACTTGTTTCTATTTTGAAACACAATGCAAAAAAAATCTTTTAAAGGTATTGGACCCCCTTAAAGATTTGCGCTGTGGGTTTTCTTAATATTTAAAAAGCAGGTCAATAAGTATAAAATGGAAATGAGTGCCTTGATTATAAGACGAAATGTTTGCTCACCTAGTCATGACTAATGTAAATTTTTGTGTTTGCTTTTTTCAAATAGGATGATGAATGCATTGATTCAGCAATCAAACAATCTATTGCACCAAGTTTGGTTGGGGCTGGGAACATGTTGGAGTTATCTCCAGTTTATCTTGCCGGTGAAGGAAGGGTCATCTTGAAGCTAAACTGTTCAGTTAAAATGGCAGATGCATTAGCGTTGCTTGTTGGCTCCTACTATATATTTAATGTTGAATACCCTAACTCATCAAGAAATGTCTTCATTTTTCTGGAAATGGCAATGTTGGAAAAAGCTGGTCATATTCGGAAGCGAGTTACCTTGAATAAGTGCTTGCAAGAACTGCAGTAAGAACAGCTAACTGATGTATGATGTGAAATATGAACTTGCATGTACTGACATGACCATGCATTGCTTCTTATAACTTTATTATTGAAGAAATTGTATGTATTGTATAGGAATTGTTTTTGAAGAACATAATGAAGTGATTGAAATGTATTTGTAAACTTAATTTTGTATATTATGTAAATAAATGTTCTGTCTTGACAACATTTTGACTAATTTTGAATGTATTGAAATTATTGCAAATTTTACTCCATTTACTAGTTTAAAAGAGCAATTCCTAGGGTTAATATTACTCCACTTATGAGTGTAAAATTCACATTTTTAAAGGGAGTAATAATGACTCCCATCAAAAGTAAAATTCACTCTACTTGTAGGGCAAAAATTACTCCGAAAAGGGAGTTAAAATATTGGAGTAAAAAGTACTCTCAAATTGGAGTGAACTGGGGCCTTTTTTTTTTACTCCACTTTTGGAGTCAAATCTACTCCTTAAAAATAACAGTGTGTAAACCCTGATCAGACCGTTCCTAAACAGTGGAAAAAATTCCTAAGTTGTGGTAAAAACAAAGAGTCTCTCATAAAACTTCTGTGTCAACACTGTAAAATGTACGAATCATCACGGCTTCATAGTGTTTCCACCATATACATAACAGCAGAAGAAGAAAGCCATGTGTTTTATTTGAGCAAGTGCCGGGATGCCCCTGTGGTATGTTCCGTTTGTCCTGAATTAGAAAGTAATCATAAGGAAGCTGATACGCGTATGGTACTTTATGCCAAACACGCGTCTAATCCCCATGACACAGTGATAATTAGAAGTTCGGATACAGATGTTCTCATTCTCTTCCTTGCGATGATGCACAATTTTAGATCAAAAGATCTATTTTTGATTGCCGGTATCAGAAGCAATGCGCGAGTTATTCATCTAAATAAGATTTATAACGCTGTGAGTGAAGAAGTTTGTCTTTGCTTGTTAGGTTTCCATGCGTTTACAGGTATTCTAAACAATAAATTTATTGGTTTGCAATTTTCAACTTGAAAAATGACAGTCACATTCCCGACATGTTAATTTGTATGTTTCTTATTATATAATTATTAGGATGCGACACCACAAGTTCATTTTACGGTAGAGGTAAAAATAAGGCGTGGAAAACATTGATGGATTACCCTCAATTTGCCAGAAGGTTTTCTTCTCTTGGACACACCTTCCCTCCATCTGACGAACTTGTTAGCGAGCTCAATCAATTCACATGTCTTCTATATGGGGACAAGTCATCATCAGATGTCAACGTATGCAGGCATAATTCATTCAAATCGGGTGAGTGTTCCGATGACTTATTGCCCCCAACCTGTGACAGTTTATCAAAACACATTGAAAGATCCAATTTCCAGTCAGCTGTGTGGCTTCAGTGTTTGACTGCTAAGCAAACTATCCCCTCTCCAATTAACAACGGGTGGACGCTTAACAATGTCCCCATTGAAATAGTGTGGATGACACGTCCTCCAGCGCCTGACGCATTGCTCGACTCCATCAACTGCAAGTGTAAAACTGGATGCAAAACCTTTCGATGTTCTTGCAAGAAGGCAAATCTCGCATGTACAGACCTATGCTCTTGTTGTAATTGTCAAAATTCAACAAAAGAGATGGATGACAAGGATCAAGATGTTTTAGGAGAGGTATCAAATTCTGACGACGAAACTGATAGCTGTGACGAATTTTATTGAGCATAAGTATGTAAACACCAGCTAGAGTAGCCCAGATATTATTACGTATGCAACGAAATAGCCACTCATGACATCTGAATAATGCTCTTTACCGTACTGTCCTACTTTGTCCTTTAAGATCATCAATCTTTTTCCGTGAAATTAAGCTGAACCGAGTATTAAAACAGAGCGGAAATGGTCAAAAGATTGAGTGAATTTAATATATAGAAAATTATCTCACGTAAGAAAACCTTAGACGTAAGAAGACCGTAAGAAGTTAAATAACAGTATTACCATTTATTGCGTTTAGAAATTGCCATAAAAAATCCTAAATAGATGGGGCGGGAAACCTCCCCCCTGCTGTGAGACTAGAACTAACACAAAATATGTAAATAACATGAAGTTTTTGGTAAACAAAATGGCAGAATCGAATTTCGAAGGAGTGAACTGTAAAAAAGCTGCAGGTTTGTACGAGTGACAACAAGCAGATTTGTCCTCAGCGCATAAAAAACTATAGATTTAGGTGGTTTTAAAGTAGTTCCCGACCATGGGCAGCGGAACTGAGCGATAATCGCTTGCAGAATACGGCCTATAACTATTCTTTCGTTTTCAAAACTATTACGTTTGATCAAAGTGGAAATATTGTGGCTGCCTTTTGCTGACTGTACTTTGCTTCGATGTTTTGCACATTCCATGTGCCGTTGAATGCCAGTCTTGGTCGAGTTTATTTCCAGTAGGCAAATCTTGCAGTATGGCTTTACCTTTCCATCTGTCCCTCTTCTTTTTGCTAACCATCCTTTAAACTCTTTTACTTCTAACCAGCTATCAACAAACTTAGGATCCTTTCTTTTGTGTTTGCTATTTTTAGAAAGCCCTACGGCTCCTACATCTGATGTACATCTCTGACTGTCGCTATCATTTTCGCCTGCATTTCCTTCGTCATCAGACGACTCACATTCAGCCATGGGTCATGATTATTGATTTTTACTGTAGTATATTGTATTGCCTTTTAGCAGTGAACTGTCAGAGGTGAACATGACAAGATAAAAACCATGTGGTTCAAAATCACTGAGCTATGTAGAGCAAATAATTAGTCCAGTCATATAGAGCAGCTGGGAAATTTGTCTGAGCATGCGCCAGATAAGCCTGCGTGGAAATTGCGTGATTTACGCGTGAAATTAAAAAACCATATAACAAACATGGATCACAAGCATTTTCAGTGGACTAAACGACCTTTTAGCGTAATTTTTGAAAGCACGCTAACAAATCAGGTGAGTAGATATAAACATGAAGGCCAAGTTCGAGCTAAAATCATGTTGGAGCAAAAGGCTGATTTTTTAAAATTCGACTCAAACTAGTCAACGCTCGAACTCGAACAACAATACAAAAATGTCACTGAAACCGATCGAGTAAACGCATTAGTCAATTGAAAAATATCTTTACCATTTGTACGAAAACATTTATACAGTATCAAAGACATCATTGCACTGACGGCCCACGTGATTGTGGATGTTTTATCATTTTCACGACCATTTTAACAACAACCGTAATTTAAAGTACTTTTCCGGTAGCGAGTTTCACAACAAACTATTGGCCATGAGCGGAATTTATAACACAAAAAAATTGGTTTCGAAAGGAACATAAACATATTGGAAGTAAGAGGAAACAAATATCTTTTTGGAGCAAAAGCTAAATTTTTCAGTATTAAGTCAAACGTAAATTCAACATCGCGCTTAATTCTTGGCAACCCACTCACATGCCAAAGTTTGGAAATTTGCTTCAACAGACGATGTCATCACTTCAAAATATGATTAACTGACAGCTATATCCGTCCTTTACTGAAATTAATGAAAAATTGTGAACAAAATTATAACTGGCTCGTCAAAGAAACTAAATTCCGAGCACCTCTGAAACCAATTTGTATTTCGCAAATTATATGCTAATTACATTTTGTGTTCAGCCGCCAACAATATTTTTGCACAGTGGTGGCAAATTTCCCAGCTGTTGTCATATAGCAACCCCACAAACATAAACTTTCCTTGAACGTTCCTTCTATTTTCCTTTTGTTTTTACAATTTTCTTCATACTTCCTTTTATTTTTGATTTCCTTTATTTCATTCTTACTGTTAAAATTTCCTTAAAAAGGAAAAAAATCCTTCAAAGTGGAAACCCTGAATTTTATGTTCCCACGGCACCAGAAGCATGCAATGTCAAAATGAGCGCGCTGACCAAATTCGCGCCTGCACGTACAAAAACAACATGGCGTCGAAATTTGGAAAAATCGCGAACTTTGACGAACAATTTCTCCTTTACTAAAATGATTTGGACTGAAATACTTCAGAAACAACTTATTGAAGGTATTATCTTTTATTTAAAGTCAATTTGTTTTGGGACTGAAGTTCCCCTTTAAGAGGAACTCGGCCTTAAGATAAAAAAATGTTGTCCGATTGTTTCGAAGTCACTGCTCTATGGTGGCCGAGAGCTGCCAATTACTATTTTAATATTTTTGATTAACGATTTTAAATAATATTTTTTGAAAAAATTTAAAAAGCGTTGAATTCAATTTTCATTTTCATTTTAAAATAAAATTAATTAGTATTAAAAGAAAATAAATTAGTAAATTTAGAATGAACTTCGCAATGATTCACGTGGCCGAGAGCTGCCAACCGCCAAACAAAATTGTTCCCCAGTGACCCCAAATGTTCTACAGTACAACTAAATATCCTATTTTTCAAACATGGCGGAAATCGCAAAGTGGAGAAAATATGCAAATATGATAAAGGCGAAAAGAACAAGCAACGTAAATGCAAAAAAGACCGCTAAATCAGATGCAGGACAAAAGAATGGTGGTGCTAGCGACGTATCAATCTTGGAAAGAAAAGAGATCACGGTACAGCTCTTGGCAACAGAGGCAACTGGAAAAGCCAAAAAGTATGAACGAACAGGTCCCCAAGAGTTCGTCGAATTCCCGTACCAAGAGGTTACTATTCCTAATATTGTAAAAGCATGTAATAAACATTTTGAGAAAAGACTTAGAGGTATGTCCATCGATGTGTTAGCCAGCGAACGTGGTCCTTCATGCAGTAAAATCTCGCAGTTACCGAATCTAAAGCTAGTCCACGTGCGTTTTGTTATGGACTCCTCAAAGAGCTCGATATTTTCGCAGTCGCTGTCAAGATTCCCGTCGCCTCCCCGATCAGTACAGTTCAGTAAACCTATGCCAGTGTCAAGAATTGGCGTTGCAAGTGCCCGAACACCTCTTATATCTGTCCCTTCCTCAAGTATTAGTCATGGAGTAAAAAGAAAGTTATCACCACCACCAGCAAAAAAAAATTCCGAAAAGTCTTCCAATCACAGCTATGTTAAAGCTTGGAAAGCCAATTAATGCAACGGAATCTATTAACGAAGCTATTGAGATTTCAATTTTCAGAATTGATGAGATGGTATGGTCAGCACCAAGTTCTGTGAATTTTGCAATTGAAAAAGAAGAGTTCGGCAGAGGAGGATTTCGCACAGCCCATAAAGCCACCTCAAATTCTCCACATTTTGAAGGAAAAACTTATGTTGTTAAGTATTTTTTGCCTGCCACTGTAGAAATAATTGAAAGCCAAATCGGTGAAACCAAATTGGATCATGCTAAAAAATGTGTCCAAATGCACTCATTGGTCCAGCATTTTACCGAACAAATTGCTGCAAAGGTTCAAAAGGATGGTAACAAGGAAGCATATGGCAAAATGTTCAGGTATAATTGGCCTAAAGAAATACTTACACTGTACATAGGTTTAACATCATATTTTCTTTGTTCAGAAATTGTTGACTTTATAACCAAGAATGTAAAAAACAAGTAGAACTATGACTGCTCTTACTGCAATCCTTGATGTAGCCATAAACTTTTCACATTCTAACATTTAGGTATGTTGATGTGTACTTGGGAGTGGTGAAGGGAACTAACGAGATTGTAACAATTGAAGAATATACTGATGGAAAATTTGTAAAGTATGTTAATAATGATGGTACCACATGCAACGGCAACAACAATGATCAACAAATGAAGGCAGAAAGTCTTGTTCATTATTCCTTCATCAAGTCAAACAAGAAAATGCTAGTGGTTGACATCCAGGGGGCAAATTTCAACCTTACAGTCCTGAGATTGCCACCCTTAGTGGTCATTTTGATGAGGAAAAGCATTTTCTTTTTTGTGCTGGTAATTTTTCAATGGAGGCATACACAAAGTTTTTCCAGAATCACAAATGCAGTGCTTTTTGTAGCTTACTTGGTTTGGAAGAAAAAAGCATGGAATAATGAAAAATAACAATTTTTAAACATAAAACTTACATTGAGACTTTTTGATATAAACATTGGTGAAAGAATTGTATTAACATTTATGGTTACCAATATTGATATATTCATAGTGTTGGATTGTGTTGTTATAAACATTATGCTGTTATTCTTGTTATGTTTGGGATGTACTATATGCTTTAAGCATCCACACGTTTAAATGTTTTAATATACTGTACATGTACATTGAAAAATAATTTTAACATTAATGTTCAACCAGCTACTTCACTGTTAAGATTAAGCTTCCAGTTATTCCAAAGAGTCTTGATATCTTTCTTTCAACATGAGATATGTTTGAACAAATTCAGTGCTTTTTACATTTTCAGGGTTTGGCAGCAAGGCATTCAAACTGTCTTTGTAAGGTAGTGGAATATAATCATCAGGTGCTTCCAAAACTCCTGATAGCTCAGTCACTTCTTGCAAATCATGCTCTGTTACCTGAAGTCCTAAAATTGGCAATACAGTAATCAATGACTTACACAACATTTATATTTGCTGCATAACATTGCATTCATTTATATAGTTTTTTAAACATAAAAACCTTTCTTTTCCATTCCATATCTCTCTGGAAACTCGTAGATATGTTTAGGAACTCCATCCGCCATAAGAGTATCTCTTTGAGCTCTAATACGATGTGTGTTCCAAACTGTTTCTCGAAATTCATCAAGCTCTCTCTGCATTACAGGAACCATTATGTATGCTAGACAAGCTCTACAAAACAAGTTAAAATCTTACAATATATTTCACAATATATTTTATTGTAAATCACAATTCTTATTTTTATGCAAGCTATTCTAACAGTGTGCAAGTTACCATTTTACCTGTCTGCATCACTACCAGGGTCATAGTGGCATTCTTCCTTCAGCCAGTTCAAACCAATTTTAAAAAACTTTTCCAGTCTATCATGCAGTTCCCTCCACCATCTTTCGATCTAAAATATATTTGGACATTACAATGTTGATCAAACATATCCTTGTTTCATATTCATGCTTCACTATCACTATTTTAAATTGCCACAATCGGAACTGAACACAAACCTGATTTGATGGTGAAGGTCCAAATAATATAGAGTCGGTAGGGTCTTCTAAGTCTCCTTGCTTGCTTCGAAGGTATGCATGGATTGTGCACATTGTAGTTGTCTCAGTGCCTTTGTCCAACCGTAGGTAATTTGGCAAAATTCGACTTTCTAATAATGCTTGGATATACCATTTTCCCACCAAGACAGGATTTGAATTTGTGGTCCAAATTTTAAGCCACAATAACTTTCGGCTGGCTGTGTCAATACAGCCATATACAGCCAGAGGAAATGTTGAGTTCTGAAAACCCATCAATTTGTCATGGCCATCGACAGAATAGGTCCAGTCCGGGCCCAAAGTAATGAAGTGACCTTTGGGTTTCTTCTTTTTTGCACCTGGTGCTCTTGCTTTTAACCCCTCTGCATCAAGGTCATACATAACATTGTGAACCAAATCTCTTCGTACTTTCATATCATGTTTCTGGCGAATTTTCTGCGTCATAGCCCGATATCCGAGCAATTTACCTGGTCCTTGGAGTTCCTTGCCAACAGCCTCCCTCACATCATCAACACGAACATTTTCATCGATATATTTAATTTTAAAATAGCTAAGTCTGCGATCTAGTGTTCGCAAACTCCACTTGTAGATAGGATAGTCTTTCTGTACGAAATCCAAAATTTCAACGCGTTGCATGCGTTCTTTAACATACTTGACCAAATCTCCCTTTAATTTTAAATCGTGCTCCCACTTTGATTTGCGTTCCGCTGGTTCAGCCGCCATTTTGCATGCTGTTATTTATTTATTATTATACTAAGTATAAGCTAAATATATGCCAAATTGGTGTACCGCTGGACACGCACCTCTTGGCGCATAAAACAAAAATTTGGCGGTTGGCAGCGCTCGGCCACGTGAAATATGTTTTAAATCTAATTAATTTTCTTTTAAAATAAAATTGAATTGTAATCAAACTTTTTTAAAGTAACTTCTATTTTTTAAAAAATATTTTTAAAATAATAATTGGCAGCTCTCGGCCACCATACTGCTCATTACTAGAAATGCAAACAATGTAATTTGGGTGCGTTTACTCCAAGAAAAATATACTCCCTGTATGTTACAATTGAAAATGGGATATTCGAATCAGGTGCACATCTTAATAGCTTGTGCCACCCACCACAACAAATAGATTGTATGGATGTCGTATGTATTGAATATGATCGCTTTAATGATTTGAGGAACTCTGGTTTTGCTTCATTCACAAAAAAATCTTTCACCTTTTACTAAAGATTTGGAATAAAAGCCCACATAGTGAAAATCACTAAGGGGAATCAAAAATATTTACAACTATTTACATACTTGCAATAATATACACATAAATTTTCTTAATGTCCCTCACTCGGTCATCTCTAAATTAATAAATGTACCTTATTGTTCACGACACGCGACAACACACTCTTAACACACCATTTTGATTCAAACTGTTCCACACTTAAGATATATTGTTCCATTTCTAATCTGTTTCGTAGGTAGTTCCTAAAATACACTTGACAGTCAATCTTTTCTAAATTGATACGACAGTAGTTCTTACCCGCCACTGTGGGATCGGAAGTAATTAGTATGTAGGATGACGTCATCATGAGGTGGTATGACGTCATAGTAAAGAGACACATATGAAACATGGTTTTGAAAAAATGTATTGTTTACAACAAATTACGGTATAGAACTGATCGATATATAACTGTTTGATATATAACTGTTCGATATAAGATTACGGTATAGAACTGCTTGATATAGAGTTGCTTCATACGCCTACCCAGAGACGATTATATTCGGTAAGTTGTCCACATTCTAGCGTGTGTTCGTAGAGCAGGAGTGAGAGCAGGACTGCGAGATCTGCGCTGCATTCTGCGTGGAGTCTCGTATGACAGCATGTTGTGCAGTTGCGTTTTGGGTGTCTTCTGGTAGGCAAAGGAAACACGTGTCTTCGTACAGATAGGCGGTTCTGCAATAGGCGCAGTGTACGACAAATTCTTTGAGGGATGTAGATGCCCTTGTCTTAAAGCAGCAGGTGTGGACGAGATGTCCGCAGCACAGCAATTTGAGTACCATAAACTGTCCTTTTGTGATGGTTTTAAAGCAAAAGTGGCACGTTTCTTCCTGTTCGGCGGGAGGGCTCAATAGTCCGTATAGTGCTATGATTGTAGGCGATAAGACATTGTTTGCTTCGGCCAAAGTTCCGACGTGCTCCATGTTTAGTGATTGAGTGGTGCTGCTGTAAAATCTCCCGTGAGATCTCCCGTGAGATATATTGTCAGGTCTCCTGAGAGATATCACGTCAGATCTCACGGGAGATTTTTTTACACTAGACAAGGATTGCAAAGCGAGAAAAATTGATTAAAATTTATTTTTAAAATGAATTGAAATTTATTTACACATAGCCTATTATTCTAAACAAAAAATTAACAAACAAATGTAACATATTGTAAAAATACACTTCCCACATTATTCAATCAGTAAAGAAAGAAGGGAAAAGTTTTTGTACTGAATGCTTAATACTATGAGCACATTATTATATGATTTCTTACCATGACATTAAGAAATTTTCCGGCTCTTCATCCATTAGGTCTGCCTATAGAAGGAAGGATTTGTTTATGTAAATTTGTTGTAACAATTGAAACGGACAGAACGTAAAACTGTTTACAAATTTTATACATGTAGGGAGTTTGTACTTACTAGGATTTCGTCCAGTTACCTTGAAAAATTGTCCCCATCCTCGCTGGAGGAGGGGCTTTCGGTTGGGCGAATAATTACGGGGCTATTCTGACACCACATAGGGTCCCTGTTGTCAAGTCCCTACTAAAAGTATAGGGAGTACATGTAAACAAACAAACAAACAAAAAATGTTGCGAAAGCGGTTTTTTTCGTACAAATTTTTTGCGTACCTGACTTTCGCTGAAGTAGACCCCACGGCCTACTTCGGCTACTGTTTTCACGTACTGCTCCTGCTGCTGTTGCTCTTGCTGTTTCTGCATAGGGTTTGAAACGAAAAATTTTTTCAAGGTTTTTATATGGTTAGGAAACAACTACAAAAAGTTAATACTTACCGCTTTTTCCGCAAAAAAATTCGCCACTAACCACGGCGCCTTATTTTCTGCGTGCCGCATGAATTCGCTGTTCCTTTTATTTATCTCGTTCACTTTTTTACGGTATAGTCCAGGAGGAGAAGGGGGGGTTTTGTCACCCGAGGAGGGAATTTATGACAGTGCGTGACATTGATCAACTCGGGGGCGCTGATTTCAAAAATCGATGTTATACGGGCCAATACAGGGGCCTTTAGCCTCGTTTTGATGCTTACAGACTCGTTTTGATGCTTGTAGCCTCGTTTTCGTGCTTAGATAGGAAAGACGTTAGTTTGCTTAGTTAGGCATGAAAGTTAGTGATTTTGGTCTATTTTGCTGCACTGATTTCTAATATCGTGTTATATAGGCCAATACAAAGCCCTTCGGCCTCGTTTTGGCCCGTACAGCCTCATTTTGATGCAAATATTGGGAAAAGGTTGGTTGGCTCTGTTGGCCAAGGAAAGTAGTGATTTTGGTCTGAGCTGATTTGAAAAATCGATATTATAACAAGATATACAGGCGGCTTCAGCCTCTTTTTGTAACATAGCGTTTTTTATGAGTAAAATCGTGGGAAAACCCGACATAGATATGCAAGGGGGCTGGTAATTTCGGGTCATTTTGGTGAGAAAAACAATGCTGTTGCCCCATTCAATGGAGGTCATTTATTGTATCATATTTCAAGCATGTACATTGTGATCACAAACTTTCATTCTATTTTTTTAAAATTCACTGACATCTTCAATTTCCACATCCAAATCATCCTCGTATTCTTCATCATCGAAGCAAGAACTATTCTCACTATCCGTTGCTGCAAGTAGCGCATCAATCTCCTGGGGGTAACAGATGTCACTCCAGACAACATTTCCATCTGCGTTCCATCCACGTGCGTCAGGGCTTTCAAGATCCATTTGTAGCTGACCAGCATGTCAGGAGATGTATGCAACGTAATTTGCTCTCATGATGTGAGCGCAGATTTGAAAAACATGGTGGCATCAGACTTAGGTCGATGATCTTATTTTCCTTGTGGAACCTGTCCCAAAATACTTTCCTCCTTGCCTCATTTACTGATTGGATGCGTGGATACCCGTACAAAGAGCAGACGAACCATTCCAAACGCCGAACCCAAGGATGAGAATAACTCGACAAAAGCATTATTCTTTGTCACGGTTTTCCACATGGCTAGCTTTCCCTTTCGAAAAAAGCTGGATACATAATCATTACCAGGGGGTGCGTGCATTCCCAAAAGAGCTCTTCTTTGGTCAGGAAGCAAACCACTTAACGTCCCGTCGATGATTTTCCTGTTTTTCCTGGTACCATTATCGATTAAAATCTGCGTGTTCAAAAAATCATGACAAACGAACAACGTGATTATATCTATATCACCAGATGGCGACCGTATCATTGCAGTTGAACCTGGAGGCAATTGACTAGCGCGCAGAAATGCAATGAGTTTCGTGTCCGCTTCTTCATGGTCGCTGGGTAATTCTGGTAATGCAATTGCTTTATCTTGATTGATCTTCTTGCACACCGACTGGTTAGAAAAGTATACGACTTTATCGCCAAGGCTGTTTTTGTCTTCTTCAATGGACTGTTGTATCAGATCAAAAAGCATTGCCTTGTTATCCCCATTGCGAAGAAAGTTGGAAAAGTCATAAGGCACCTTCATGTCAGGGCTGTTAAGAACATACCGTGCACCAACTCCTCTAGCTTGCCGCTCACCTCCTTTAATACTATTTTTCTTGTATGTGTTGCATAGCAGATAAATGATCTTGTATTGCTTTGGGATAATCGTCATAATCTTGGTGGCAAGATCTCTTATCGTTGTAACCTTTTCAACAATACACCGAATAGCAGTGGCAAGATCCAAAAAATAAATCTGCATTCTTTCTGCGGGAGGGAGGTCTTCAAAGTTAAGAATAGCCAAATCGGACATGGCTGCAAGGAATAACTTACTCTTCACTGTCTTTCGAATAGCTCCATCAGGAGTACTCAATCGGAGGCTGACTGGTGCAAGTGGTTAGATAAGACAACTGTCAAGATCAACCGCCGTCTTTCGCTGGTGAGATAGAGCAACTGACTTCCCGAGAATATCCCTCTGAAACATCACTTCCTTGCATTTACCGCCGATGTTTACCTTACTTTTTCTGGAAGAATCTGTGAATGTTTTAGGTTTGCATTTGCGTATGGGATCAAAGAATTTTTCTGTAGATCCGCTACTTGACATTCGCTCTTCAAACTCATGGAGCATTTCTTCGCCAGCTTTCTCCATGCTTAAAATGCTGTTACTGACTTCGTTAGAAACTGGACATCCCGACACAAGACTGTACAACTCACATTTATCGAGTTCTCTGCTAAATGGATAGATAAATTGTGTTGTAAGTGCTCCGATGATGTTTTCAACAATTTTGTTTGATTTCAGAACTTCCCTTGGTCGAAGACACTTGCGAGGATTTGACGTGGTCTTGGACAAACCAGTGATATCGATGAGTGATTCTACAAATCGAATCTGAAACGGTCGGTTTATTACCCACTTGGAAACAGCAGTTTCACTCGCAGCGAAATACGTCACTCCACCTGTAATGAAAATGCTGTGGTCAGTAAACATTATGTAACACAAAAAATTAGATGACGTACAAAAGTAGTTGCCCTGTCGAAATGACTGCCCCTGCAGTGATGAATGGATATAATGGAGAGGCCAATTAAAATTGCGGACGACTTTTTCTGTATAAAATTCAGTTAGGTCACTATTGCTCAGCAAAAAGTCATTGGTTTCAAACTGGTATAATGGTTTCAAACTGGTATAATGGTTTCCTCCCACAAGAGAAGTAGAACACCAACAATACTGCAATATTTACTTCACCTTAATACCTAACTAATATATGAGGGAGTATTTATAACAGTTCCTCAATTTTTTTATATTTCCACCTGAAAGATAGTGCTAAACTTTCTTCACAAACTTACCGGCCGTTTTCACATTCTTCATGTAAGATTGCTCACCAGCCAAATCAATTGCTTGTCCTATATCGAGGTTGTTACGTCTAACAGATAAACCAACAGTTTCCATTTCAATTTTGGCTCCTGGATGGGTGTCGTTAAGACATTCAAGCGACTTGACATAGTAGCTGCCATATCTTGAACAGTGAACCCTGTTAGTCGCGAAGCATAATGCCAATGACTGCCGCCACATAAGAAGACGAAGTTCAAAATCGTTGACATTGATGCCATAGTGCAGCTTGTGCTGCCGTTCAACGAGCTTCGAGTACATGGCCCAAAATCTCCATCTAAGCATTTCTTTTTTTGCTCTTCATAGAATTTCCCATACTCAGCAACCGAAGTATCCTCGAGCAATGGCGAGATATCGGAATATGATGGCTGATCCAGTGCAAATTCTTGTATAATCCTTGGCACATCTGGTAGATATTCCTGCACGAATAACCTTTCAAGTGCTTCTGAAAATGCTTCGTGCACAAGCCAACAGCGATTGTAATGCTTCCTCGAAATTAATCCTTTAATTCTATCTGAACTGCAAAGTCCAGCCTGAAATAAAATCTCCTCAAAGCCACTTCCTGAAGCAAATGATCCGATGACGCCAAAGAAAGCCATCATGGCATGAAAGTCACCAAGATGCACAATGATTGTCTGACCAGCTATCAGGATTATTCCAAATGACATGATATGCCTTAATTGCTGCACCTACGTCGAATGTACTTTCGGGATGTCAAGAATACTTGAACAATCGTCTCGTATTCTGTGATGGGTGCTTGGACTGGTGGCAAATACGTCATCTTCGTTGCATGAGACTCAGCTTTTTGAAAGAGAGAAATAATCCAGCCAACGAACCGAGGATGTATTTGATCGTTTGCACTGAGGTTTCGAACAGTCTTCCAAATATTCAGCAACTTCGTTGCCACTTCGTCAGCGTTGTTGTTGCATTTCTTCGCACATCTCCTCGTCAAACTTAGGTGGGTTGGTTTTTGGGTTTACCTTCACTCCGGTTGCCTTGGGCTTGTCTACTAGACTAATTGATCGACGCTTTGACATTGGAATGGAAATATTTTCTTCTCTGTTCACAGCTTGGGAGGACACCTCTTGAAATGCTATTCCAGGGGTATTATGGATTGACCCTGAGCCAGACGCAGTTTCAATATTCCTATCGAAATTATGCCACCAGAATATTGTCGACACCTTAAAAATAAAGTCTGTTAAAATTGTTGGAAATTTTTGGCAAGAATCTTTTGGCCTCTAAATCTCAAATTAAAACATACTTTACTGCCACATTCGGCTGGAATGAGAGGCAGGCTCATTGACATAGACTGAAAATGTTGAACCAGCTCCGCCTGTGCTGTTTCGATTTCGCAGATCTTATCATAGTTAATGCAATGTCCTAATCTTGACAAGATTGTTAAAGGCAACTTTTGCCCTGTTAAGCTATGTAAACCAAGACCAAGTGAAGCATGCTTTAACGTCATAAAAGTACCCTTCGATAGCGCATGTATGACATCTATCGTTGGAGGCCAAGGTAGGTAAAGGGGTACTTTTCTTTACAAATTACAAGACAACATCATGCAACAATGAGGCAGCTCGTTTAACAGCATAGTCTTCACTAAATTCTAAGCTTTTCGAAATTGTTTGGGTTTCTAAACATTCACGGCTAATTACAACTTGCGAAGTATGGTACTCTGTTGAAATAAAAAGAAGACAGTCACCGTATTTCTTTAGTAATCGCTCTTTTAAAGCATGTCTCCGTTGACGCACGCCAGTTCCAATGCCATACGCCCCCATAAGGGATTCCATTGAAATACACTGTCGACCACCAATGATATGATCATCAACTACTTCGCATACAACTTCGAAATTACCAAATCCTCCTGTTGTTTCAATACTTTCATTTTGCCCTTTATCCCACACCAAGCGCGTGTACTCTCTATAGCAGTACTCGTGTCTCTGAAAATCTTTTGCAATTAAGTCAACGTCTTGAACTGCAATGAGCATCTCCTCATCATTCCTCAGTTTTGCAGCTTGTTTTAGTGTAATTTTGGCCGATTTTGTAACTATTTTTGTAGTTACCTGTCGTTTTCCTTTCACTTTAATAACAGTCTTTTTGCAAATCATACAATGATCTGGAAAACGTCCCCTAGAGTCCCTGTTGGGGTATTCTTCAGTTCTTAATGCATTGCGCGGACGTCTTAGCGATCTTTTACTTGTACTTGCTCCTCCATCCTGATTAACTTTTCTTTTTAACAGAGTTTTTGCATATGTAAACTTTTGGTAACATTTTCAGTGATAATATAATTCTTTTTCTTCAAATGATTCTGGAATTCGGCTACATTGTTCATCATGACTATTTTCACCGCCAAGACGTTCTCTGATACTTTTGCACTCTAGAAGCGTTTGAAATGAAGCTTCGCTGACTTTAGTCAGTGTATTTGCTGTTTTAATCGAGCCATAGTGTACAAGACAGGAGACTTCACTCATTATACACTCGGAGCTACATGTTTGGTTTTGAGTAGTTTTGAAAGTTCACTTAAATCTACTGATTACAAGGTCTCCATAAAAAGACAACTAACAAAATATTTACGTCTTTCAATTTATCATAAAAATGAGTTTTCTTGTGCGAAAAAAAATTAATACATAACAAAGAAATAAAGAATTCAAAGGATTTGAAACCGCATAATTATCTCCTATGGTCAGCGGCATGCTAATTTATTTAAAACTTCATCTTGCGTAGATAGGACGATTGAAGAATTTTGGCCTCCCCTGCATAATATCGCTTTTTGAAATCAACGCGGCAAAACGAACCAACATTACCAACTTGCTTACCTATATAAGGCAACTAATGTTTTCTCTGTATTCGCATCAAAACGAGGTTGTATGACTTAGTACCAGACCATATAACATTGATTTTTGCAATCGGGACACTAAAATAGTGAATTGTTAGTGAATTTAAAAAAAATAGAATGCAAAGTTTGTGATCACAATGTACATGCTTGAAATATCATGCAATAAATGACAACAGCATTGTTTTTCTCACCAAAATGACCCGAAATTACCAAGCTCCTTTGCATATCTAAGTCGGGTTTTCCCACGATTTTACTCTTAAAAAATGCTATGTTAACAAAAAGAGGCTGAAGCTGCCGGTATATCTAGGTATAATATTTTCCAAATCAGCTTTGACCAAAATCACTACTTTCCTTGGCCAACAGAGCCAACCAACCTTTTCCCAGTATTTGCATCAAAACGAGGCTGTACAGGCCAAAACGAGGCTGAAAGCCTTTGTATTAGCCTATATAACACGATATTGGAAATCAGCGCAGCGAAATAGACCAAAATCACTAACTTTCATGCCTAACCAAGCAAACTAACGTGTTTCCTATATATGCACGATAATGAGGCTATAAGCATCAAAACGAGGCTGAAGGCCCCAGCGTTGGCTCATGTAACATCGATTTTTGAAATCAGCGCCCCCAAATTGATCCAAGTCACGCAATGTCATAAATTCCCTCTTTGGGTGACGATACCCCCCCCCCTTGTCCTCCTGGACTAGTACCTTTGCTGATAAGTGGCATGCCTGTTTTCGAAATTCCCGCCAAAAATTTCGGTGTGCTTCCACTATTGTTTTCGTTATTCGTGTATTTAATTACTTGCGTGTGTGTTGTGTATTTTTTTTGGCTTTGAGTATGCGCGATGGAGGTTATTGTAGACGAGTTGCAAAAAACCAACGTTAACATCGGTATAACGGTATTATCCCAACACATTCATTACGTGCTTGACGCTCACAAAGATATGTACAGCGAGATGGCAAATCGTTTGAATTCGGATGAATTGTTGAATGTTTTTAACGAAATGAACGTAAACAGTGTTGGTCGTGTTGTGGCGTACTTGGCGCTGGTTTACCGAATGAATATCTCCCAAGAAGTTGCGATACGTGAAGCCGGTCGTTTAGTGGTGCCGATTTTAAGAGACACTGCAAGAGTTGAGGGGACTTTTATACGAAGAATATGTTCTGGTGTAGGATATGCACTGTACGAATGGAGCATTTCATAAAATTACTACCGTAATCACAGGACAAGACTTTAAAAGAGCGCCGATTGGTAATTATGTTATGGAATAAAGAGATTATAAATACAATATTTATTGTTTTAAGAGGCATTCTAGTTTTTTAATCACATACTATGAAAAAGCTGTTGTACATTTGTATTAAAATAGTGTTTGAAAATGTTCACGGAGTTTGTTTTTCATGTGGTTTTGATAAGCTTTCTGGTGGTTTATCTCGTACGATTTGAATGTTTCATCGCTTCCCCTGATACGGTACTTGTAACTCCCGGGATTACTGAAATAACCAATGCTGAGAGATTCCAGAGGCTGAGCGGGAGGGTGCGATAAGTTGTGTAGGATGTCCACCAACGCTCTATAGCTAGTATGCTATAACGCTTTATAGCTAGTATGCTATAAAGAATTTGAACACGCGGAACGAGGTTCATTTACGTCATGGATGTCCGATTTAAAACGCCTGCGAATTTCTACATTTGCGGGCAGACGCAATGCGGGAAATCCTATTTCACGCGCTACATGTTGCGTTATTTGGAAGAGCTGTTTTATCCCGTTCCTACGAAAATCATCTACTGTTATGGAGAGTATCAGAAAGAATTTGATGAACTGCCACCCAGCGTGGAATTGACAGAAGGATTTCCTGATCATTTGAACGATATGGTTCGTGGGCACGATCATTCGCTCGTTGTCCTGGACGATTTAATGTCGCAATGTTCCAACGACCAGCGCGTTGCCGACCTATTTACGCGCGGTTCGCATCATCGCGGAATATCCGTAGTGTACTTGACGCAAAATTTGTTTCCGCCCGGTAAATTATCGAGCACGATCAGTTTGAATTCCCACTACTTTTTGATTTTTCGAAACCCGTGCCACTCGTTGGGTATTTCAACCTTGGCGAAACAAATGTTTCCTGGGCGTACGGACTACCTTATGGAATCGTTTCGCGACGCCACAAACAGACCTTATGGGTATTTGCTGATCGATTGCCATCAACTCACGCCCGAAAATATGCGGTTGAGAACGAACATTTTGCTCGGGAAGAGACAGATCGCGTAGGTGAAACGTATTTAAACGGTGTGCTCAAAAGCAAACGGTCATTTTCAATATGTCGAAGCGCATGAAAGGAAGTCTGCCGTATCTGCAGATTTTGGCAAAAGCTAAACCGAAACTACGAAAGATATTGATCAAAAATCTTCCCGAAAGCGTTATTACCGCTATTTGCGAGTGTTGTTTGAATATGCTTAAAGGGGTTATTCCGTTAACGCCGCATCAGAAGCGTCGTTTGGCGCCGTACAAGACACAACTCAGTGCGTTGGCAAACAGGAAAGTTTCTCGAAAACGTAAAAAGACCTATTTGACGCAAAGAGGCGGAGCCTTTCTACCGTCTATTTTACTGGCCGCTTTGGGCACGCTAAGAAGTTTGTTTTAGGCATGAAACACAGTAAGGTGCTGGTTCTGGAGGAGGCTTTTCAACGGTATGAACAAAGGCAGAGACTCGAGACGTCTCCTTTGATGGGCTCGACGATGCATATGGATACGCAAATCTGGGATATTCTTCAACGAGCCGATGTCACCGATGATGAAAAACAGAAATTGTTTAATACCTATTTTGAACGTTATCTGGAGTTGAGGCGCCAGAAAGAGACGCCAGTCATGAAAGAGGAACAGCAAGTCGAAGCGCAATTATCCGATGCTGCCGTGGTGGAATCCATACCCAGAACCATGCGTCCGAGAGCTATGGCGCTCTTATCGCGTTTAAAAGCGAAACCCGATGTGGTTACATGGGATAAAACGGGACAGGTAAAAATTGAGGGCGAAACCATCCCGGGTTTGAACATCTCGGATTTGGTCAGCGATGCTATGAGATCCAGAAAGGATTTTAATCCAACAGGTGCAAAGGAATTTTTCCAGGCATTATCCAAGCTGAACGTGCCTAAAGATTTAGTGAGAAATCAGAATCGGTGGAAACAGTTGAACGAAAAACCGTATTTTACTACTCCAACGAGTGCCGATCGCTACTCGTACGAAGAAAAAGGCACGCCTAAAAAACGCTAGGAAAAATATTAACTTTTTGTAAAATGTATTGTTATTTAATAAATGTTTGTAAAGGTATATGTGTTATTTGGATTAAATCAGGACACACATTTTATTTACAACAATATTTATGCAACCAACTTTTTACAACACTGGACAAAGCCAGCAACAGGTTGATTTAACACGGCTCTATAACGAGCCTTAACAAACCATAACACTTTGGAATCATTTAACACCATATCGTTACCAAATAATTGTACAATTTTCTTCATGCTATATCCGCAGGCCCTATGGGCCTCGTAGAATATACAATAGTGTCCACACACGTCAGACCAATCGCTTTGCAGTTTGCGGTCGTTTCACTTCCACTCGTCACAATGCTTGTTCATAAACTCCGTAAAAACAGGCCCGTAGAATTCTGGCCGTTTGCCGTAAGAGTCAAACCATTCACCATTTTGTGGAGACGTTAAGAATGTACCAATCCAGTACATCCCTGGTTTTGTGCTGGGGTCGGTGTTGACGACGAGCCCGCACGGGTACCTGTCGATTGTCTGGGGAAGTTTGTCGCTTGGAAACACCCCGCAAAACTTTTTGCTTGTTTTAGGATCGTGTCCTAGCGCATACGCGATTTGAGCAGTGTTCATATCTTTCTAACCAGAATAGTCGTAGATGACGTTTCTTTCAGAATCGATATGAATAGTATTTTCGAATTCGCCGTAACACACGAGACTCACGGCTGCTGTTGGTGCGGTGCCGAACCTGATGTCGACTGCGAGATTTCCGCGCTGCACCGCATTAAAATGGTCAGAGGATCCGCACATGTCTGGTGTTAGGTCGGCAACATACAAGGCATAACCATTCGCGAAATAAGCACGCGAAATGTCGATTCCACTATCGTAAAATAACTTTCTGGTGCCCGAGAACATGGCGAGGTACGCCTCGATGTATCGGGGATTTGCGGCTGTATAGGAAAGTTGTAGGGGTTTGAAAGGTACTTCTTCTCCCTTGACCGTGGTGCCAAGAAAGGAGGTTTTAAAGTTGTTGGGATTTTTCTTGTAGTCACCGTTGAATGCTGCACTGTCGACCATTCCGAACACGAACGTTTTCGGCACGAGTCCATTATAGAGGTTATCTTTTCTCAACGACGGACTTCCTGCCGCAATAATAAAGGTTTTGCACTCCAAGCGTCTCACGGGATAGATGGCCGGTCCTTTTTTCAATGCCAGTTCGTGGGCGATGGAGATGGTCGGGCCCACTTTGACTTTACGTATCTTGAGATAAGCTTCGGTCAGTTTCACTCTGCAATCCACATCATCCATGGAAGCCATCAAACAAAATTCGTTTATATTACGATTCAAAATCACTTTGAGATTGACAAAACTCAGGAGGAGGCGTTCACTTCTAAACACGTCACAAAACAACGGTCCCGTCATTTCGAGGATTCCACTTTCGTGACTGAACGTGTATCTGTCTTTCAGACCTAGGTTGGCGTTAGCAACCACCACTGTAGGGTCTGCGACGTCCATCTTGCCTGCTGTATCTTTGTAAAACAGGGCGGCCGTCAATTGGGACCGTTTTGCCGCAGGATCATAGTTGAGGAGCGTTTCCAAGTAGGCACGGTAAGCATACGTTCCGGTCGCTTAGGTCACTTGTTTTTCTTTCAAAAACACATCGACTTGCTTGAACAAACTGTGCAGGAAATTGTTCACAATGCCCACTTTTTTCATCTGCGTCGAGATCGGTTCCGTCTGCTTTGGTCACTTTTGTGCGAACCACCAAAATGGTCTTGGACAAGTCCTTATAATCCTCGGTGCCCGGGCAAACAAATGTGATGGGCCCGGCGTCCGAGACACTGGGGACGGGTTGGTGGTCAACCCGCAATCCTTTTTCCAAACTCGCTTGCGTCGGCGGAACAGAAATTAAATCCAGTTCCGTTTTCGTACACTCTTCCGATTTCTCGTGAACGAAATTCATAGCTAACCAAATATGTTTTGAGGAGATGTTCTCACTCGCTTGGTCGGTTTACGTTTGGTGACAGAGGGAGATGTCATTCTCTTTTTAGCTCTGCGCTTACGCGAATGCTTGGTGGATTTAGATCGTCCTCATCCGGTTTGAGCATATCTCTGTGCTCGTTGTATGGCTCGCATCTTTGCAGTGTTGACACCTTCTCTACCGCGTGCCCTCGCCGATTCTTTAACGTTTCTACCGCTGAGAACATCGCTCAGCATATCGCTACCGCTACTAAGGCGATTCTTTCGAGAGATTCCGCACCGCTTTTTATCATAGCTTTTGCATTTCGTTTTATCACCGGCACTGCGGCCCTCGCAGCAGATTTTGCACTTCGTTTCAACATCGGTACGGCGGCTCTCCCGAGAGCTTTTACTCCGGTTTTTAATCCCGCTTTTAGCATCGGTATAGCAGCTCTTGCAAGGCCGCTAAACAGGGCGCCGAGGCCGTAGCCCATTTGTCCGTATCCTCTCTGCCAAGAGCGTCCTCTGAACCCGGGCATGCCGCGGCCCTGTTGTTGCTCGAGATAATACTGTATGTACGGATTGAACATCTTTTAGTCAAAGTAGCTCAGCTTTCTGAAGTATAGTGTCGCTATCACCTTCTCACATTCAAATGGCATGGGATCGCCAGTGTCGGTCCTTAAAAGGATTTCGATGTTCTCGAAAGACTTTGTCTGCACGGGCACGTACTGAATGTTGTTAAACGTTTTCGTGATGACATCACCCGACTTTCCGCTAACAGCAATGGTTCTTAGCAGAGGAACGCTCGTGTTTCCGACGATTTGCGGTTAAACAATATTGCAATAAACAAAAATGGATGCGATATCATGCAAATTTGAGACGCGGGGACTTTCTGACGATTTTCAGACCCTTGATATCTTCACCTCCAAAACCCAATATCTTTGACAGCTGCCCATAAAGTGTGATATAGTGCAATTTGGCCATGGTCACATTTACTTTATGAGTTCGCAGATTAAGGGAGAACGTAATGTTAGTATTCCCCAACTGTTTTTTCATGGCGACATTAATGGTTCGATCAGTTCAGGCATGGATGTATAGTAACCATAATCTACAATGGCCGAAGACCAAAAGTTTTGTCCGCCATCCGTGCTGTAGTAAACATGATTCTGATGGTTTTGTAGAGTGTACCACGTGTTAGAATAGGTAATGGAGTACAAACCGACTTCCCACTCGCCGTTTAAATCAGTAGTTTGCGGAAACTTGACGTAAATAACTCTCTATTTTAGGCCTACTCTGGGCCCCAATGTCGCCGCGATTACATGCGACTTTGGGCGATATTGGGCGATATTAGAAAAAATCTTTAAAATACATGGCGATACTAGGCGATATTAAGCGATACTGGGCGATATCAGGCGATACTGGGCGATATCAGGCGATACTGGGCGATATTAGGCGATATTGGAGCGATATTGGGTAATATTAGGTAATATTGAGTGTGATATTATTTGGGTATTAGCAAGGAATACAGACAACTAAGCTACCCATAAAATGATTACTTCCCATAGTATACCATGCATACTTCATCATTGTAGGACTATCCAATTAGTATGAACATAAACACTAGTTAATATTTAACCATAACAGCAACAAATAATTATTTATCCAATTCCAACTAAAACATATGGCAAGGCTTTGCATTTTTTGCCTACAAATCTTTGATTTGCAAACTGTTAAGAACAACCAACAACCTGCACATGCAACCAGTGGCATACCAGTATCAATAATTAAGGGGTGAATATTCAAATCTTTACGTTGACAAACCTTAAAAACAATCAATTTTAAAAGAAATTATTAGGCCAGAACATGATATGTGATTTCTTTTCTCCCCAAATGCATAACACTAGCTACACCACTGTCTTCAACTGATTAAGACTTGTAAGAGTCAAGCCTCTCAAAATATTTTTGTTTAAAATACGAATTTGCAAGAACAAACAATATATTAAAAAAACTACATTAAAATATATTATATTAAGACTGTGTCACAAACCTTACTGGCATGTACAAACATTGGTAGGTCATTGCTACTAATTGTTTTTCATGAGTAAAGGTTTCAACACATTCAAGCACCATTTATCTAAAACAGTATGAACAGTTTTTATATGATGTTTACTGCACCATTTTAATTGAGGAAATGAATGCCTCCACATGGCTATATATCTTTCTCATTAGTTCCACATCCGCTAATGTACCCTTTGCCCTTTGGTATCCACCCAACCTCCTGGCAAACTGTCTTCTGGAAACTCAAAGAATATTCCAATTCTGCAGATGCCAGAAATTTCTTCTACATTTACATCCCTTATTGAAACTTTCATTTCATAGTGGTCTGCTTTTGGATAGTAGAATGGGGGAGCTTAGTTGTGCCTGATAGTGTCATTTTCATATCTGTGAATAGAAATTGATAATTTATAAATTAGCATTTTATTTGTTTTAATATATATTTAGTTATTTACACGAAACTTGCGCTAAATGGGTAGTTTTGTTCGTTCGTAGATTTCAAACAGCAAACTATATTACGTGATATATACAAAAGTACACTTACGTTTACGTAGTGGGAACACTTCTCCGACCTTTCGAAGGCGGTGATAAACAGTGTCGCTTTACTTCAGTTTCAGCTGCTTTTACCTCGAGTAAAGTTGGCGGAACGATGGTGTTTGTACGCACACGTTCTGGTAGCCAGTCTATCCTCAAGATTCTTACATCATTTCTGAGTATCTTTTGATCTATACCTATTGATTTTAGTCATCTTCACTATATGGGTGATTTATGAACTGTATTAGTTAGGAGTCACAACTCCTCCCCTTTCTCCAATCTTTTACATATAATTTCTGCCTGCAGCTTCACCAACTTTTTTTGGCACAAATAGAAACGAAAAGCCGTCAAATCTTGGAAGCTTCAGCCTGGCAGTGGCAGCTCGAATTACACAATCGAAACAAAACCTCTCTCCCCCGCAGAGGTTTCCAGAATTCCTCTGAATTCCTTTCAGTTTTCCGTAGTTTTGCGAGGAATCGAGTGACTTCAACCTGCTTGAATACACTTCGATACTTCGATTGCCTCTGGGTTCAGTGCAGTGGTTCAGTGGTTCAGGATTGCTTTCGTTCTGAAAGCGTTTCCACATTTGCAGGAAATTTCCTTTTAAATTTTTCATTTTGCTTGGATCAGCTTGGACCATTAGAAGATATTTTTTCTTAATTTTGAAATTTTTGTTCGAACTGAAAACACAGAGGTTCTTAGAGATAGAGAATGACAAACATCATTTTTTTGTGGAAAAGGGGACATTGAACCTATGATTGTAATTTTACCAAAATTTCAGTTATCAAAATTTCAGTCGGAAAATTAGAATTCTTAAATGTCAGGTGGAAAACCCAATACCAGTTTCCTGGATTTTCTTGGATTGTCTACTTGACCTTTCACCTTTGATAACCATGACGACACTTGGCTTTGCGCGCCAAAAAAATTAAAGATGTGAAAAATTGAAATTATGAGCGATTTTTCAAGCAGTAATAGTGATTTTAGCGATTCAGATTTCTCGTCAAGTAGAAAGAAATCAGCCAAACATTGTAACCGTGGACGAGATCATGACGAAAGGAAAGATCAATCAAGGTCTAGGAGTAGAACTGCAAATGGCTCGTCGAGTAGATCAAAGAGGCATCGATCCCACAGTCAGGGAATATGTCGAAAACGTCAAAAAAGTAGAAGTAGAGGAAGAAGTAGACGTAGAAGAAGTAAAGAACGGAGACCCTCTCCATCAAGATCATCATCTGAAGAGTTGAGCCTTAGTAGAGAAGAAAAAGGTTGGTGGATTAAAAATGCAGCAGATTTGTATTTCTGGTTACTATTTTAGGTATTATATTTTCAAAAATACGATAAGTTTTGTACTTTTAATAATATTGTCACTCATAAAGTGCATTTTTACATAAGATAGAAGCATTTTGGGATTGGCTGTCATGGATACTAAATTATGATCGTGATTAGGATAATCAAGTTTATACCATTGCCCATTGGGCTTTATATATCTCGAGAAAGCGCTTAGATGTGATTTCATGCCATATCTAATGCCGTAACCATGGTAATGGCGGTGTTGTGGAACTAAATTTTTCAGAAGGGGGGGAGGGGCTTTTTTCAATCTCTTGATGAGTATAAAACATGGACTGCAGATCAACTTTCAGATTGCAGGGGGCTAGATGGGATGCTTGGGGGAATGCTCCCCCAGGGAAATTTTGAAATCTATGTGCTCCTGTACCCCCCCCCCCCATCTTTGCAGTTCCTATGAAATAAAATTTTACATACCAGTGATGTTATAAACTTATAATGCATAAGTGTGTCATATTCATGGCTCAGTTTATTTTTGTGTTATATTAGTCATTAAAACATTGTTAGTACAGAATACAAAAAAGTACTGAGAAGAGGGCAGTCAGCCCCCCCCCCCCCCCCCCCCCTCAAATTTAAGAGGAGTCTTTCCCCCTTAGCACCCCCTTCTTCTACGGCACTGGGTAATGGCTTAAGGTAGTAACCGCTAGCTAGACTCAATTTTGCGCTCACAGCGGTTTTCACACCCTTCTGGATTTTTGAATTGATATTTTGATTTTTGTGGTAAATTTTAAATTCAATGCGATCATGCCCCTTGCTGTTTGCACTATATCTATTACAAACCTTAGACACTTTTTTGAAGTTCTGAGGTCTTGCACTTTGCAAAATGAAACTGCTCTCTAGCTCTGACTTATTTTAATTAGCTGTAATATATATATTTTTAATTTTCACAGTTCATCAAAGGTTGTGGAGTATTCGCACCTCAAATTCAGAAAGTTACAAATTTTTGCAAGTTAATAGCAAAATGACCACTAAAGATTTATTTGTAAAAGTTTCTTCCTTATTTAATGTGAAGCAGCAACTTATTTGCTTGTCATTTGGCTTTCGACCACAGACCATGGCGGAGGAGATGAAAATGGAAATAGAAGAGGGGGATGAAGACAGTTTTCAACATGCAATGAAAATTTTGCCAGATTACTCACGCATTACAGTGGAAGTAAAGGTTGCACGAATACCAGAGATTACACTAGATGCAAATCAAAGAAAGGCCCGTTCTAAAGAAATTGTTTCCGAAGAGATTAAGCGTGCAATGGGAATCCATAACGACGAAGGAAAATGTAAAAGAGGATTCCTTGACGCAAAGTGGACTAACGAATGTGATCGGCTATTACAGGAGGATACACGATTTCTTTTTGAATTTGATAAATTGCAGGCTGGCGTGAAATTGGCGTTTGGAGATCACCAGTATGTTTTAAATCCATTCCAAATGATTTGCCCAATTTGTGGAGAAGTTAAGACATTGGGAAATATGAACCAGCCTTCCTCTATGATCAATCATCTCAGCAATCTACACCGGCAAAATGGCAAAACGGACGGTTGTATTAAGCGACTACAGGCGTGGCTGAAGAACCACTTTATAACGCAAGAACAGATTAATGCTGAAGCAATTCTACCAGAAGGACTGTACTCTCCAACACTAGTTTTATCTACTCCACGGGTCAGAGCTGCCGTTCTGACCCGTGACATTCTATAAGGGGCACTTGAAGTTTTTGCTACATTAACTTTTTCAATCTGATCAATCTGATTGAAAACAAGGAATTTTTTTACTAAAGTGCCTATGACATGAAAATTATTATTGTACGAGGTGAAAGAATATTTAAAACTGTAATAAAAGTTCTTTTTTACTTTTGCGCTGCAAAGTTTTGTTGATGAGATATTTCAGTTTGAATTGTTTGTTTTCTTCGCTAATTACGTCACACTTTGCGTAATGAGGGAACAGAAAGTAGATTATAAAAATGTTTTCCTATAAAGAGACGAGGTGCAACATTAATGGTATGCTCATTTTTTTCCTTAATCGACATATCATTTCAACATTACAAGAATTTTGCTCACTGAAGACATAAATAACTGGTATTCAACAGCAGCTTATTATGCAAAGTGTGACGTAATTAGCCGACAAAAAGCTACAAAACAAAATATTCAAACTGAAATATCTCGTCAACAAAGCGTTGCAGCGCACAAGTATAAAAGAACTTGAAAAGCAGTTTTAAATACTCTTTCACGTCAGGCAATAAAAACTTTCGTGTCATGGGCACTTTAAACAAAATAAACTTAATACCCGCCATTCAGACAATATAATTATTGTGTTATACATATGTATGTTGAATATTCGCGTCTATCTGTTTAGCAACAAGTACTTCTTACAAGATGAAGCAAAACATTCAAGTGCCCCTTTTAACAAAAGTTATTAGTGGAAATTATTTGGCTCACTGGCTTAACCTGTTTATTAAAGCTGGTTTTATTTCCAGTGAGCACCTTCTGTACCAGACAGTGGATGCTTTCATATGTGAGCAAATGAACCAACCTAACCCTGTCACAAATTGGACACAATGGCCTACGCTATCAAGCTTTTGTGAGTCCATGTTCGACATTGCCACAAGAAAAGGTTACAGATTTTTTCTCGGAAGCAAAAGGTATGGACTTAAAGATGAAAGAGACACAGTTGCACCAGCAACAGAATATTGCTATCCTGGACCATCTGTCAGCACTCTGGAGTCAAAGAAGCTATGTCTTGATTACAACGGTGGCCATCATCTAAACAATATTATGTTACTTTTGACTTTATTAGATTCTCTGGATGGAATTCCTAGTTACAAGGCTGCTGGTGTCAGGAAATACTTTACTTGTATTCATTACGATGGAATGCCTCTTAATATCGGAACTTTTCCAAGACAAGAAAATGGGAAAACCTTTTTTGACGGAATATCTCCAAGAATAAAGCTGGAAAAAATGAAAGAACTTTACAAAGAAGGGAATGTTGCTTTACACAAGTACATTACCGATAATTGTTCATGGATAAGCGAAGTTAGAGAATACGACATGGTGGATGCATCTGGAACGGTGAGTGTTAATGTGTACACGAAATTTTCCTCTAGTGGAGGTGATGCTGAAAGTGTAAAGAAAGAGCTTCATGAGGCATTGCAGCCTTTAGAGGCGTGTGGTAATTGCATACTCTCCAACAATGCAAAGAACTGCACATTTAATTCTCTAAAGGGACCTTGTGAAACATGCACAAATTTCTCCAGTGAAGAATCACCTTGTGTGAGTGCGAAGATTATTCATGTTTCTTCGGACCAGGCTGCAGCGCAACGAAGAGCACACGCAGAACTCAGTGCAAAAGCAACACAGGATTTGAATGATTCATCATACAAACACTATGCATTTGGATTGCTTCACTTTGCAAAAAACTGCATATCATCTTTACGTCATTATCGTCTCACAGATATGTCCGGTACCTTTTATGTTGGTTTACTGACTGCAGTTTGGGCATCGAACACTGATGAGGCAAAACACATGAAAAAGGCTGCCCCAGCAACTGTCTTTTCCTTTAAAGATGCGCATAGCGATGAGATTGGGTACAAAACTGTGTGTAAACCATTGGAAGATATAGTAAAAAATACGCATGGGATTGTGGCAACCCTTATCCCAGAACAATATAAACCAACTGCTGTAGAAGCAAAGAATCATACAATTCTGGGGAGGCCGCTGTATATCGCTTGTAATGGCAATGGGGATTTCCTTTGGACAGGTAAAGCAGATGTACAATATTTCTACATGCATGTTTAATTGTTTTTGACTATTCAGTGTATAAAAATTTAAAAACCCTTCTGTCGTTATTATTTGGTAATTTTATTGGAAGACTTTGGATTCTAGAGACTTAGATTTTTCCGCAGTATTTAGTGATTTTTCCATACGATTATTTTCGGCCATTTTGCAAAGTATATCAAGATCTTATGAGAAATTCAGGCCGCCTAAAATTAGCACTTCCCAAACATGTTGTTACCCTCAGCAGAACAAGTTTTACTGACCATGCCAGTTGTATAACTGTGACATAGTGTTATTTACACAATTTTTGTGGCAAAATTGTAGACTATAGATAGGCCTTTTCGGTAATACGACACGAGGCCAATTTATGTGGCTGACTGCAGGTTAACGAATGTATTGTCCAGACTGGAAAGGTCTTTTAGTATGAGATTCATTTAATTTTTCCACCAACAACAAATTATTGCACTTCAAAAGTATTACAAGCAGTCCTAGTGCTTTCACTTCACTGGTGCTTTTTTTTAGATGCCGACTATGAATTTGTTGGGATGGGAAACAGACATATTCCTACAAAATGTATTGTACTGGGAAAGTGGGATGAGCCAGGTAACCAACCATGCAAATTAGCTTTTACTAATCGTACAGACAATCGGATGGTTCAAAATATAACAATAAGTAGCACGACTACATCATGTACCGACTTTGAAGAAGAAGAAATAAAAAAAAGTTATGATTTTCATTTCACATATTACTTTTTTATCAGGTCCAGCAAATGAGAATCCTGTTATTTCGTCCAAAGCAACGTTCAAGCACCCAGCAGGAATTGATGTATTGAAAGTTGAAACTGGAAAGAAAGAAACTGCCTTTCTTTGCGATAAAGGCAATGGCTGCATAAGGTTCATTCAAAACGTCCAATCCATCACTGGTGATAAGTTTGTAGGTACTGTTAAAATAATGAACACTCCCGATGCTTGGAAACCAGAGGGACTGACGCTGTTACCAAATTCAAATACAACTGCAATTAGTGAATCCACCAATGTTGTTTTGCTCACTCTAGATGCTTCTCTGACATCTGGACAGCTTACTCTAATAGTCAACAATCTACAGTCTCCTTGCGGACTATGCCCCTTTCCAGGGTCAACGAACACCTTACTTGTAGCAGATGGTAATTCAGTTGTTGAGGTAAATCTTACTGACAAATCGATCAGAACTGCAAAACGAGGGTTCAAAAAGGCATTTGATGTTGCTGTGTCTGATAATGGTTCTGTTGGTGTTACTGATGTATATTCCCACAAGTTGCATATACTTAGTAGAAAAGCGAACGGTGAATTTGAAAATGATAAAATTATCGGCTCAAAAGGAGGATGTTTGGATGGCCCTGCCTCGAAGGCCCAATTAGCAGAACCGGTTGGGCTGTGTTTCGATCTTGATACAGCCATTATTTCCTGTTTTGGAGGAACATCTACAGGTTGTATAAAGCTTTATACAAACGTTTCCTGTGCATGCAATTTTATGTCAAATATCAGACAGATATATGATGCCATTGGTTTTCTTCCAAAGATTGAACAAAATCAACTAATGCGGCAGGGTGAGAAGATAAATGTGCCATTTGAAGAAGGCCTTCAGAAGTTGATCGATTCCTTGACATATCTTCAGGATGTTGTTGCTGAAAGAAAGAAATATCTCCACATGGCAACTGCTGGACCTGAAGGGACAATTTACCATATATCCCTGGAAGGTTTTGCTGAGACGATAAAATCCCTGAAGACACATGTACAAGCGTTTGACGCCATCGGACTGCAAGACACCACGAAAAGCCTCAATCTTTATGCCTTTGTAAATGAGTCTAGGAAAGAACATGGTTTCGCAAAACATAAACAAACAGGTCAGTACAGACATCCGACGAAACAGCAGTACATTCGCAGTAAAGGTCAAAATGAAGTCGAACTCATTAAGAAAACATGCAAATGCCCTCACTCCTATCACACAAATACGTTCACTGCATACCAACCCACGCACGCTTCTCAACTTTCATCAATAGAAGTTATCAAGCAGTACGGCAAATGGAACAAACTACTTGGTCCTAAAGATACGTCTACAACAACTGATGTCCAGAAGCAAGACCTCAAAACTGCAAGGATGTTGAATGTTCTGACAAAGTCTCGTCCATGTCAAAACATTAGAGACTTGTATAGATACAAATGTGGTTATGGCCCTTGTGTCATTTTCCAAAGGGATGCCTTATTTCAAGATGATAACGAGGAGATTATTCGGCATTATCCAGATTTTCAGCAACAAATGGATGCTATACAAATACGAAGAGGTGAAATTATTACTGCTGTTGATAGACGAGTAGAAGGAAACAAATATGTCTTTCTTCCTGGTGATATAGTGGTGGTTAATCCTGGTGTCGATGAAGAAATCCCAAGTAGTGATAAATGGTGGTTGTTACAAATCAACAAGCCGCACGAAGCCAGTAAAGATGGAAGTGGCTGCCATGTGTTCGGGTTCTGGCTGGACGAGCAAGGCAGAAGTGACGGGGACTGTAAATACTTCAACCTACTGCCAACACCAGTCAAAGTTTATTTTGGTAGCATCATAAAGAATAGTGGAACACCTGTAATGATCCCTGCGAGCGAAATTGTATCAGGGTGGCGAGACGGTAGAGTTAGCTATGCCTTCACAATGGAATATTGCATGAAACTAGACGAATTATCTGATATTCACCGTACAGTAATCGAAGGTTTTTCGGAGAAGGATGACTCAGAATCGGAGTCTGATGAAGAGAGGAGTGATCCAGTTGACAATCAGTTTGAAAATGTTGACAGCGTTGCTCATGATATAGCCCTGGCGTCTATCACGAACAAAAGACGAGCTGTCAGAATAAGGAATTTTGAAGGAGAGACAATATCTTCTTACAAAGATCTTGCAGGGATAAGGAACAATACCAGGCAAAGAAGGCTTCCGGATCGATTATCGAAGAATCATGATGAACTTACTTCAGCACAAAGAAATGACCTTGAATTTCGGTAGTTTCCCTACTTCTTTCCTATCCATGTTAGGTTGTTCTCACATGACGATATTTATAGTTAATACATAAATTTTAACGATAATCATACATGAAGTCATTCTAAGTTCATCTTATTGTTGGTCGATACATAATACCATTTGTTTGTTTACGAAATAAAGTACTTATTATGTGCGATCAGGGTTCATACTTACGTTTATACAAATGACTGGTAATTCAACAGTAACCGACATAAATCTTGTTACTATGAAATGCTTAATCTAATGTGGCTTCAGCCGGGTGTGTATCGCGATAACTACTGTAGTCTGCGCGCAGATCGTAAATCAGAAATATTGGGGTCTGTAACGCAGGCTAGGTAATTATATTTCGTGATACATAAACAGGTGTGTTTGAACGTTGAGCATGCGTGTTGCACATGCACACACACGAAGGATCAATGGTATTCGTCAATAAAATAAATATAACTGGCATTATTATACGTCCTGATTGGACGCTCTGATTGGGCGCTCGTTATACGCTCTGATTGGAATCGTACTAATCGTTTGATACCATGAGAACAGACCAAAATTCCTATCGACTAGCAGGACCGACAAAAACTTTTAACAATTGCGTTTTAGTGGTATTGGTCAGGATATCCTCTTTCCAAAATTGAGGCTATATTGTCAAAGTGTCTCAAATTAAGGCATAGCTTTAATTTAAGTTATTCGGCCGCGCGGTTCTCTGTAGGAACGAATCACGAGTGGCGTAACATACCTGCCGTTGCCACGCCCCGGCTACCCACCCCAAATGTGTCGATTATTCTTATAGAGTTCTCCTTATAGCTTGTGTAATAAGTTACGGTGCAAATAGATTTTTGAGACACTTTGACAATTAAGACATAGCCTTAATTTTGGCAAGAGATCATGTTGTATTGGTTTTACGGTAGTTATTTTAGTGGTTACTATACATACAGTCAACAATAAACATGCAGCAGCACAAAGTAGTAGCAATGCCTTAGCATAGCAGCCCAGAAACGCGTGTTTTTATGCTCGTGGCACTCGCGCGTATAAACGCGAGCCATTGGTTTAATATCAAACCAAACATTTCCTACACCTAATTTCTAGCATTCTCTAAAGTCACTGCTTACTCCTAAATTGAAGTCTGTTCACTAGTTACATGTTTCCAGTTACGTCATTTAGTTGGCACCTTTTGATTGGATAACATAAAGTAGCGTACGCTGCAACAAATTGAGTGATCCTCATGGGGAAATCATGGGGGTGTGGTGGTGAAATAAAAATCTAGTAAAATCTTGGCCCATTTAGTAAAATTTGAATGAGGGTTTAGTAAAATCTGCTTACAAACATCTGGTCACATTGCACATCATTCACTTCCGCCCGCAAGTTGCATCGTCAGCGATTCCTCGCAAAACTACGGAAAACTGAAAGGAATTCAGAGGTCTATAATTTTAATTTGTATATTTGTAAGTATTTGTATATAAAAAAGAAAGCGGCGAACTTTCTTTCAATTCAAATAAACATGGTCCATCAATTGGGCATAAACATAAATCATTTGAAACAGACAATTCATTTAAATCCAGTGCATCATCACAGTGTCAGTGTGTTTATCAGTACAAGATCAGGTATGTACATAAAATAAAGGTCAAATTTTTGTTACTATATTTAAACGAGCTTTAAACATGAAATGTCAAATATGAAATGCATTTCAAATAAAGTTATTGGTCTCGTTAACCTTTCGTTTAACATTTTAACACATGCAAAAATGAAAAAATGATGTTTACAGCCCTGGTCTCTGTTTTATAGTAATTAATACATTAATTGCAGAATATAGATATTACTCATATGAGGAATGCAAGTACTATATTTGCTTGCAAAACGTGATTCTCTGGCTGTATTTATATTAGTAATACAGCTAAATTTTTAGAATCTTTGTATATTAGTGGAGTCTGAATAATGCACTTGTCATCGGCTTTCCCGGGGGTTGATCCCTGGGTCCTGGGACACCCCTAGGATTTTGTTCAAAAGCTTAAACAAATTTTTAAAAACTCCCTTGGGTGTTGGGCACAAATTGATATACTTTGGAAAAGTTTTCCCTTACCAAATAACCAATAATGCATCGATCTTGCGGACAAGCAAAACAAGCAAATCGCTGAAAAATCCCGTATGTACTCCTGGTTTGCCTGCTAGTTCTCCGGGGGTCACCCCCCCCCAGGAAAGCCGATAATAAGTGCATAATAGTACTCAAGTCTAATCTAGCATGAATAATGGTACTGATTGTGGTGCTCATTGCTGTACTCTAAATAAACCTTATTGATCAATGTTCCAAAAGTCCAGCTAGGTCAGCAACAAATCTCTCTCTATATATATATATACATATATTTCAATAAGTTCTCCGTGTCGTTCGCACGAATACCCTTTTCAAGAAAAGGGTATTCATGTGAACAACACGGAGAACTTATTGAAACATATAAATTACCTGTGTTACAAATCCATTTATTTGGAATAATTATAAACATATATGTACGTATATAGAGAGAGGCAATATGGAGGTCATAGAAGTGAATTGTGATAGCATTTTCCATAACTTGGTGATTAAACAACCTTCTGCACTCCCAAGTAACATGAGCAATATTGGGCGATATTGGGCGATATTGGGCGATATTGGGCGATATTGGGCGACATTGGGGCCCAGAGTAGGCCTTATTTTGTTATCGGGATACACGTCCATAGATGCGTTGCTCGGCAGCGTGAGATAAAAATGCATTCCGCTCATGTTGAGCGGTTAAGAAGAATAACACACAAACAACAGATTCACGAGATTAAATTTATTTCAGAAGCAGGTACCCACGAATTAAATTTCTTAGGATAGCCTAACCATTTTACAAGATGTTGTACGTTTCTGCCTCTACCGCATTTTTTCAGAATCTTCTTCACTTCGTAAACGTCGGCGGATTTGATCACTTTCTGCAATTCTTTTTCGTAAAACGTTCCTTTCAATTCTTCGCCGTCGTAATCTTTCAATTTGTACATGGGTGGATTGCGTGGTACTTGTTTGCTCACGGTAAAAATCTCTTTGGAGAAGTTGGGTAGATATCCTTTGTCGAACGTACGTTTGATTTTACTGATTCTTACTTGATCCCCAATTTTGAACTTATACTTTGGATGTTTCACCTCGTCGTGATCATCGTACAGCGTGTGCCATACTTGCTTTTCGTTATCGACAGTGACGTCTGCGAGTTTCTTGTTAATGCTGCGATGAACGGTGTGATTGTACGAGTACACCAAATCCGATAACGTGTCGATGTATCGGATGGTTTTCTTCCCCGTAAAGTATCGCCACATTCTTGTTTTCAACGTACGTATCAGGCGTTCCACGACAGAAGCTTTGGTTTCATTATACGTGTTGTGCAATTCAATGTCTTCGTCTTTCAACAACGCTTTAAAATGTTTGTTGAAAGATTCCGTGCCTTGATCCGTAAAGATCTTTTCGGGTTTGCGTCCACTACTCAAAATGATTTTGAAGGCATCGACGAGCGAAAGACCCGTTTTATTTTTCAACGGAACCACCCATGCGTATTTGGAAAACACATCAATGCATACCAGCAAGTAACGATAACTCATCGCTAAATTTTTGCATGGACTGCATATCGGCCAGATCCATTTGCCACTGTTGATCAATACCGCCTACGATCACGCGATTTCTTTTAAAACGACGACGTATGGGTTTATGGAGAGTGTACGCATCTTGTTTCATCAACCATTCTTTGATTTTCGTACGGTTTATGTTGAATTTTCCTTCTTTTTTCACATCCTTATACAAACGATCAACGCCGCCAAACCCTCTCGACCGTTTCGGATCGTAATACACGCTTGTAATCATCCATGTTCAACGATCGCCTGTCAAATGAAACCAACACGTTTATTATACGGTGTTTTATTATTCTTCGCCATTCGACGGTTCCTCTCGTGTTTGAACACGTTGTGTCTCAACAAGTTGTGTCTCGACAGGTTTGCTGTGGTTTATTATGGTTTTACTACTGTAGCCCATTTGTAAATGTCCTTCTACGTTGAGATCGTTTCGGCCTACACTTATACCTATTCTAAACATTTTCTGCCGGTTATGGTTTTTGTTGGTCTTTGGATTTTTACTTCCGGATTGGCCCATGTTTTCGTGTAGGGCTCCGCTTCTCAATTGAAAAGAAGACCGTTCTTGCACGTCTTTTCATTTAGCATCTAGCGCTCGTACGGTGAGGGTGGATATCGATGAAAAGGAAATGATTGCACGTTATCGTCGAAAACGTATCAAACGAAAACTCTTGTTTTCGTTCGGTGTCGTATTTATGACCAAGAACAAAGTAGTGCTTCGCATAACCATGGGCGTTACTAATTTCTACTGTAAAATCATCCAGGAACTAGCAACAGAGAAGTTATGAGTTTCACTACGAGAAACACACACCGATAAGAAGTTGATCTAGAAAGTTTGGTGTATATGCGTGCACTATGGTTATATCTCAGAAAACTATGACGTCACGGAATTGGACGCACAGAAATTTCAATTTTAAATGATTGCGCTCGTGTGCTTTTCTCATCAGTCGGAGCAAGTGTTTGCGGCGAAAACATGTCGTGGAGAGATATTGTTGGTGTGTGGTTATCGAATAAAAAAGATCTGGTGGATTTAATACGGTGTCTGGTGAAGACAAATATAATACTTGAAACGCTTGGAAACATTAAACGGAATATCTGTGCCTGAAGCACCGCAAGGAAATAATTTTGCTTATCTTATGAATGCTAAAGAGATGATAACGTGGGAACTCGGTGCAAAGAATGCAAAACACATTAAATTGCTCGAAGAACAGACGGGCGTGAACTTGGACCATTATTATAAACTAAATATCAATCAAGAATAGCACGGGAGGGGAAAAACAAGAGCTTGCCCTGAAAAGATGTTCACACCACGAAGTTGTTATAAAAACATTGTATTAGAACAACACGCGTATTAAATAATGCTGTGTTAAATAACAGCATATTTACCTATCCTAAGCTGTGTTAAATAACAGCATATTTACTTATATTAAATAACAGCATATAATTAAAAGCTGTATTAAATAACAGCTTATTTACCTATGTTAAATAACAGCAAAAACTGTTAGAATTGTGTCAAATTAATATCCGTAAGGTAATGTCTTGTAATCATCAATGATGACACGTTTGTTGTAAACAACGCGATAAACTTTCTTCATGCGTTTGGTTTGAATTTCTTTCGTTCGGGTATTTCTCGTGATTCTAAACGGAATGTCCATGCTCACTGTCCCCGTCACGCCGCATTTGGCAGGAAGAGACACCAACTCCCAAATTGATTCGAAATTCACTTTTTGCCGCGCCGTGCAATCTAAGGTGATGCCTCGTACTTTGACTTCGGTTTTCCCGCCGCTGGTTTTGTAGCAGTAATTCTTCAAACCGCCCGATGCGAATACCGTAATGTGCTCGCCGCCCAATTCGTCGGTCAGGTCGCCAATGTAATTACCCAATCGAGGTTCAGGTTGGCTGGCCTGACTAAGATAGATGACCGAGTCGGTGTCGTAGTACAGGGCGCGCTCCCCTAACATGTCGAGCTCGTCGTACAGTTGCAAACGCGCGTACGCCGTGGTGAACGCTGCAATGACCACGTTGGTGCGGGGATTGGGTTGAACGAATTTGTCGCCGTACTCGTACCGGATTTCCATGATTTCGTCGCTCACCAAAATAGCGTCAACGACCGTGATCTCGTCGGAGGTCAAGTAGTCGAAGAAGACTTGCGGATCTTCAATTTGTTCGGTTTTCGACAGGTTGGATCGTTGCGCAAACTTGCCTTGAAAAAATAGAAAATATTAAGTATCAAAGCTTTAGTAGGGCTGACGGCGGTGTGTGGACACTCTAATACTTACTCCAAAATGAATTCAGCATCAATTTGGCCAGGGCACGTAATCCCGGATTGTAGCTTATTTTGCTGGGATCCAACTGAAGGCCCTAATTCTCAAAAATATCGTTGACGTACCACTGCTTTTGTTCGTCCGTGACACAATTCTTGGGATAACCGCTGGCTTCCAGTTTGATTTTCGCAAAGGTGTCAATATATTCTTTAAACAGCGTATCGGACTTTTGTGGGAAGTGCCAGACTTCGTGCACCTGGACGATACGGTAACCTTTCTCCATGGCTTTCATCACTTCGACAGTGCACCACGTTCCTTGGAAGGCTCGTTCTGCATCGAAATGTGTTCACGGCGTTTAGTTCCCTGTATCTGCGCACGTCTTGCGCAATGCAAACATCAGCTTGTTTTGAGTGTGATGCGGCAGCACGGGATGGAAAAGGCCGCGCAGTGGCAATACCGTGCATTTGATCTGTCCGAAATAATTGGAAATGTCCTCGTCAAAATTCTCGGTAATGACCTCCGGATGATTGGTAGGCACGGTCTTGGATCGGTTGATGTGGTATAAAGGCTGGTAAAGTCAACGTACCGGATTTGTTTGTCTCCATGTGAAAATGGTCGAAATAATGCTTCATCTCATCGTTCTGCCTCAATTCGCGGTCGACGTCACATTCCCCCACTTCCACCACATTATAGCCCAGGCGTCTCAAGTACTCGCTCTTTGCCACGGTGCAATGGTGAAGTTCCTGCATGGTTTTGTCGTTGACCGGATTATTATTATTATTATTATTATTTAATCTTATTTACAAGACATGCAACGGTAGCCCTTCAGCAAAAGCTGATTTTCAAGAGGCCGTTGCAAAATAAAAAAACAATTAAAAATTAACACTAAACAAACACATATACCCACCACACACATACCTACCACCCGGATCCCACCCACCCACCCACCCTCCCAAAACCCGAATGAAGCATAGTTAAGTATATAGTTACTTAAATTAGTCTGTCTCGGAGCAGAGCTTTAAATCTTTGTAATGATATTCCATTATGTTTAAGTTCTGAAGGTAATTCGTTCCAGGTTTTTACACCTGAATAGCCAATACTTTTTTTAAAAAAATTAGTTTTAGGTTTTTCAGCAGTAAAATCACATTCATTGTTGCGCAAATTATACTGCAGATTATTTTTAACGTTAAACATGTTTGTAATATTTGTCAAGCAATTACCATTTTTAACTTTGTACATAAATACCGCTTTATTTTGTTTCCATCGATCTACTAATGGTTGCCAGCCTAATTCCTGTAAAATAAACTGAGACCTGGGTTGAGAAGTACTCTGATACTGCTGCTGATACTCGGTCAGGTACGCCTGGAACAGTTTGGCTTGTTCAATCCCACACGGACCGAGAGGTACGTTAGCATTTTGGTGAAGTTCCTGTGCCAAACGCGTTTGCAGGGGTCTTCGGTGATTCCGTATTTGCCGGTCGCGAGGATCGTCATCGAGCTTGGCTTTGGCAACCACGAGAGCCCGCGCTATGCACAAATTGTCACTGTTTCGTATCCTTACGATGGTTCTTTTCTTTTCCAGGTGTTTCTGCAAATTCACTTTCGAGCATTTGCTGCGCTTGCCCCCGATCGGCATGCTGACGTGAATCACGTTGATTTCCACCGTGTCGTTCAATCGAAGCCCTAGACTGGATTGGATGACCTGTTCAAACTTGGCGAGAATGTGTTCCGTGGTTAAAAGTCTGACTGACATGAACGGAAAATGAATGGACTTGTCGAGCTGGCTGGATGAAGGAGGAAACGTACTTGATCTTGCGGCGGAACGCTCCCCACGGTTTCGTCCAGGACCTGCTGAAATATTTCGTGCAGTTGTTCGTGGAAGCTTGTAATTTCAACGTCGGCAAACACATTGGTAAAGCGAACGCGACAACTCATGGCATTCGTCCTAAACTTTTTCGTGTACACTTGCCTCGCGCTCTCAACGTAAAACGGTCTTTCGTGATCGTCGCCACGGCCCGTTTGCGAAGCTCCTTGCTGCGGAGTAGAGGGTTCTTCTTGTTCGTCCATCATTTCGTCATGCGTTCGTTTCTCGCCATGGTTAACCTTATTAAAAACTTCGTCGTCTTGCCAATCGCTTAAAAAACTGCTCCCGTTGTTCAGGCGTCCACATATCGGTAAGGTCGGGTGCAAGCCCTAACCGCTCGTTCTCCTCCCGCTACTGATGAATGCGGAGAAAAATTTGCATCCGTCGTTCAAATAACACGCGACGCTGCTCGTCTGTTAAAGCATTCGCCGCTTCATACTCCTCAATTTGCTTCAGAGTCTCAAACTCCATAACTAGAACAAAAAATTCATAATTAACATAATTTTTAAAAACACACTTCAGGCCCTTTATAATACACCCACCTAAAAAAGTTTTCCCAAATATGCACGTGTTCGTTCCAAAATTAGAGCTGCGATCTCTTCAAACTCTTCGCGCAATGAAACAGATTTGTTCGTCCTTTTCTCTTTATATAAGCGCCTTAACCAATGAAAATGCCACACGTCATACATGTCTCACCTCAGATCTCACAGAAGATCTCACGGGAGAGCTGTTTAGCAGCGCCCTCAAAGCAAACGTTTCATTGCATAGTGCAAACATGCTCGGTGGAATCACCGGTGAAATTGTACCGTGGGAAGTCAATCAACAATGTAATCTAATGAATGCCATCTTCTCGCAAGTCGTTAATCAGCAAGTGCAAGAATTGCGAAAGGAAAAGTGCTGCGGATGTACGGTACCCCAAAACGGGCACGACTTTCTATCCTTCGGCGATAAATCCAGCCAATTTAGTCCAATGTCAAAAAAATATGAGTGCGCCGTCAAATCCCCCACATCTCCCCGACCACATCGCTTAAACTAGCCATCGCTTCAAAAACACACTGCACAAAAAATCTCACGGGAGATCTCACGGGAGATTGACGTCAGAGCAAGCATAAAAACAGTAAACCCGAAAATATAACGCTCACTCCTCACTTTGCAGTATTCAGAACATATACTCTGCAAAAAAATGAAATGTTTACACGGAGAACCATGTGCTCAATCAACAACGGAAAAAAAAACCTTTTGGTTCTGCAATCAAAACTCTAGCTGTAACCTCATTTGCTCAGAAGACGAAAACTACCTCTACGAAAAAGCCATTGGCGCTTGGAAATCTACAAAACAAGCACAACCTCACTGCGAAAAACACAATAAACTCGCGAAAATGCGCATCGTCAAAAACCTGCTGAAAGCCAACTACGATCGACCCTTCTTCGTGTGTTCGGAGCAAAGAAATCCTTGTTCCTTCTGGGCTTGGGGCGAAGTACAAGCCGTAGCAAAACCAAAATGCCGTCACGGATTTCAATGCGCCATCCGTAAAGTGAAAAAAGAAACCGTCAACAAAGACCGCTTATTCTTTTGCCGTGCTCAAGAAGATTCATGCAACTACTTCGAATGCAGTGGCGGATCCAGGGTAAGTCAAAATAAATTATAGCAGCTCAATTTTAAATTCAAAATATCTTTATAACAATGTCATAGGTTATGAATTTCAAAAGAATAAAATCTAATGAAGTTGCTTTGAAGGTATTTTAAAATGTAAATATATCCTAGAATGAGCTGTGGTAATCTATTTTGACTTACGCTAGATCCGCCACTGTTCGAATGGGTGCCCGAAGAAAGTTATTCCCACACTAAATTCCTTCCATCCACAACCAGCGATTTCTTCCTCAACGGTTTGAGCCCTAGTTATTTCTAAACAACTTTATATTTAAAAACATTCGAACAGTCCTAATTGAAATATTTGCTTAACGTTCCATTTATCGTGCAGAATGTTTTTGCTAATTATCGAACAGTTATATATCGTACAGTTCTATATCGGTAAGTTCTATACCGTAATTTGTTGTAAACAATACATTTTTTCAAAACCATGTTTCGTGTGTGTCTCTGCTATGACGTCATACCACCTTCCTGCATGGGGGCTCCCTCGTGATGACGTCATCCTACATACTAATTACTTCCAGTCTGCATACTAATTACTTCCGATCCCATAGTGGCGGGTAAGTACTACTTACGACACAGGCTCTTTCCACACTGAAAATTTCCCAACACACACCAAATAACGCACCAGATCTTTCGTTCAATTGTGAAAGAAGCTGCCCAACAGGAGATTCTGTTCGCTAAGACCTACAACAGTTGGACCAATGCGATTACACAGTTCTAAGATTAAGGACCACATGTCAGCGATCTTTCGACAACACATTAAAACATGCTCCAAGGTTTCCACACGAGCACCACATCGAGCACAGGTTTGAGGGATTCGAGAACTCCACTGATGCATGCGAAAATGTATGAGCAAAACACGATGAACACAACGCCAATCAAAGTCACGCAAGAGAGAATCATTCCAACTGGATGCAATATCTTTCCAGATCTGCTTCCAGACCAAAACTGGCCCGAGTCGTTGATTCCACACAGCTTCGCAGCGGGCACGAACGGGAGTAACACAATTTTTAAGTTTACCTGTATAAAAGGCGTGAGATGATCGAGTACAGGAAATGTCAAAACCAAACTTGCAAAGAACACGAAGGAAGTGACTATAAAACAACGTGGGCACATTACAATTGGGACGATTTTATTGTTGAAACCCAACGATTGATTGACATAATATTGTACATCTCTTTCCAGGCACAACCAGGATGGTCAGAGTCCAATAAACGAAAAAGACGACCAATTAAGAGAGCTTTGCATTTTAATTCGACATTAACAACTAGGCCGTTCGCCGTGACCCGATATCGTTCACTTTCATTAAGCATGTCGTGGAACTGAGGAAACTTTACAGAACATAACTTTTTCAAACATGGGGAGTTCGAATTTGAAAAGTTGCCGCTCCTCCGACCCGCAGTTTTTTTCATAAAATCCATTTTAATTCCACTCTTTCGATGCGCTTCAAATAATCTCCCGCTATTTTGAATTCTTTAATATTGCGTTTGCAATCGCTCAGAATGGTGATTATTCCATCCCAGATCCCTCAACTCGCGGTAAATTGTCATTCTAACCGATGGAATTGCTAAAATCATTAATTTTGTAAACACATGGCTCCTCACAAAGCTGCTAGTCATGTTTGTGTGTGTGAAGTACATTTCCACGACAAAGATGGAGAAACTAGAAGGGATATTAGCAAAAATTTTTGAGACATAATAAAGCAGTGCTTACATACGTCTTTATCATAAACAGAACTCGTAGAAGTCTACTATTCAGACAAGTTTACTATAATACAAGTAACCTTTAATGAGAGAGCTAAAGCCATCCTTGCCAATGTTGGACGAAAACGTTTGTAATACGAAAGCAACGGACAAATTCATTCTATTTCCAGTTCTGAAAAGGTAATAGATTAATTGTCCTTATCCATCTTCAAATGTTTTTCCCTAAATTTGCTCAATCTGTAAATGGCCTGGGGCTTTAGACATCATGGATATGACATTTCCATCTGGCTTTTTTCAATCTGGGTTGCCTTGAATGGAAGTTGTCACAATGCAACATCGTATCTCAGACAGTAACTATTAAAAGAGATTTCTGATTTCGGGGATAATGTAATGATAAAAGTATAACAATAGCATGCTTTTCATAGCCAGCATAGAACTGTAGAGCTGCTACTGGTTTTTTCTGATGCAAAAAAACCCCTCGATTATTTTGATAAACAGGAACAAGACGCCTGCTAGAGGTAAGCCTGCCAAGAGTAGAAGAAAATGTGCACAAGGGACACCAACAATTCCCTTTTAAAATTAGTTGTTATTAGGGTCAATTGTGTATGTGATTCTAATGTAACACATAGGTTGGAAACATGCTGGAAACACCTCTCACTTCTAGATACCTTCCAAGAAAATTAAATTAGGCATTAGCTTGAGAGATATCCCTCTTGCAACTTGTAATTGGGGGGTATTACCCCACCAGTGATATCGCAACTGCTGCAATAACACTCCATTGTGAAAATGATATTCGGTGCACTATTTTGTCACCTTGTTTATATATATTGAACAGGCATTGTTTACATATATCGAGCAGCCTCTTAGTGAAATTAATGGTCACTTAATGAGCTATAAATTGTCTCTTCTTTGGAAGGTTTGGATGAAAACCCCCTTTATTGAAGATTGTTCTGTCGGTTTATTTTCAACTTAGGTTGATAAGTGTTTTAGTGCATGTTGCTGTTGGTGTTTCAGACCTTATGTTTCTTGTGCACTGAAGTAACTGGACAAATTGAAGACAATATATGTTTTATTTGTAGTTCTAATAATATTATTGGAAAGTGAGGAACAAAACATTTAAAACAGAAGTTTCAAGCGTTACCGCTTAATGAATACATGAAAACAATTGTTGCAAAACCCTCTGATATTTAAAAATTGTCAACTAATTATTTATCCTGGGGGGTTATGTACAGTTAATGAATGCATGATGATGAAGGTGGACTATTATTGATTTTACCTATTTTTGGTCAAAGGCAACATGTTTTTTTATTTAGCTTTGCCACAAGGGCAGGGTCACCACAACAGCTTGAGCCAATTACTGTGGGCCCGTAGTACCTATCCCACCCTGTCAACTTTCCCTGTGGGAGGAAACCGGTGTACCCGGAGAAAACCCACGACTTTCGGCAGAGCGTTGACTTTTGCTGCAGTTATACTTGGCTCTCAAGCACAACATTGCTGATAACTTATTATTAGTTATAGTTTCCTGGTTGTCCGATGCTTTTCTCTGACAAACGTTTTGGACCAGCATTGGCAAGGGTGGTTTTAGGTCTCTCAAGCTTACTTATATTACCTGAATCGTCGACTTCTGTGAGTTTTTTATATGATAAAAATAGGTTTAAGCACTGTTTTCTTATGTCTCAATAATGTTTGCTAATATATCCCTTTTGGTAGCTCTTTTATTTCTGCATTTGCCGTGGAAATGAACTTCACACACACAAACGTGACTAGCAGCTTTGTAAAAGCCATGTGTTTAAGAATTCCATCGGTTAGAATGACAACTTACCGCGAGTTGAGGGATCTGGGACAGAATAATCACCATTCTGAGCAATTGCAAAGGGAATATTGAAGAATTCAAAATGGCGGGAAATTATTTGAAGCGTGTTGAAAGAGTGAGAATTAAAATGGATTTTATGAAAAAAACTGTGGGTCAGAGGAGCGGCAACTTTTCAGATTCGAACTCCCCGTGTTTGAAAAAGTTATGTTCTGCAAAGTTACCTCAGTTCCACGACATGCTTAATGAAATTTGTTTTCTAGCCACATTTTCGAACTACGGCGAACGGCCTAAACTCCAAGTCCTCCGGAAACAAAACTCGACATACACGTTTCACGTCGAACCGACTCAGGTTTCTTAGACCATAGAAATTTCCAAACGACCGACAGGATATTGTCAATGACCTCACGGGATGGCGGGTAGATTTTTGCCACATGCCAGAGAGTACACACAGCGAGACTTTCGAGAATGGTTTTCTTACCAGGTAACGTTGGGAATCGAGGTTCCCACTTCTTCAGTACGGATATGAACTATGAACTTCGCGGTTACCTCATTCCAGGACTTTACACGAGCATTTTCGTCACCAAAATGCAAACCGACGATCTTTAAACAGGAATGGAGCCAAGAAAGTCCTCAAGGAGAATCAGATCGAAGGTGCCAACGCCAAGCCACAAACCCTTAGTCTTCGAATTATTTAAACGAGCACCAGAGGCACGTCCATACTCGTTGAAAACGTCAATTACCTTCACGATGCCGTATGAGTTTGTCACGATACAGGTGTTATCATCAGCATACTGCGAAATCTTCACCTCTCGACCACCGGGAATGCGGAAACCGCTGATATCAGGACTCTTTCGGATCGCGGCCACTAGCATGAACAGTAGAGAAGACAAAGGACATTCCTGTCACACACCTTTTTCAACTTGCAAAGACGGAAAGACATACCCGTTAGATAATATGGCACTTCGAATGTCCGTATATATACATTTGATCATGGATCGAAACTTAGGACCAAAGTTCAGCTTGTCTAAAACGCGATCTAAGAAATCCCAGTCGACGTAATCGAAAGCCTTTTCCTGGTCTATAGAAATAAAAGCACAAGCTTGAATTTCATGTACAGCCAGATAGTCCGTAATGTCCCGCAAAATCGTTGCATTATCATCATTTGACTGCCCAAGAACTGAACAACACTGGTCAGAGTGGACCACAGTCGACATCAGAGGTTTTAAGCGATTGACTAGAACTTTTCTCAGAATTTTGTAGTCAACATTCAACAATGAAATGGGTCTCCAGTTCTTTAACAATTCATCTTTTTTGAAAAGCAGTGTTATGATGGCTTGCCACAACGAGTCGGGCATACGTTCGTCCGTGAGAGAATGATTTAACATCTCGACAAAGTCATCTTTTAAAATATCCCAAAAACATAAATAAAATTCCTTTGGGAGACCGTCCGAGCCAGGTGTTTTCTCATCACGTAGAGTTTTCAATGCCGCAAGGCATTCACCGTAAAAGAATTCACTTTCACAGGACTTCCTTTGTTCATCAGACAATTTTCGATTAAGTGGATTAAGCAAACGATCTCGAGCAACACGATCCGTGGGGAACTTGGTATACATTTCTTTGTAGAATCGAACTTGTTCCTGCATTATGTCCGACTGGTTTGTCACACGTTGGCCATCCATTGTTTGAAGTGCTGAACATGTCTTCTTAACTGCTCGCTTCGTCTCTCTTTGGAAGAAAAAATTTGACGGCTGTTTATTAGTTTCGACCCATTTGGCTTTACTCCAAAATTTATAACCACGAACCCGCCAATAATCCATATTAACTAACTGCATTTTAACATCATCCAATTCTTTTACGTCACTGTCCGATAAGATATTTTGACTCATTAGAGAACCGTAACGATTCAACAAACACGCATGTTCCTGAGCATATGACCTAGACAGATTACGACTACAGGTAATAAGCAGAGATCGTATCATTGACTTACCAACATCCCACAACTCGCCCACATTGTTATAACGCGACTTTTTCGTTCTCCAGTCAGTCCAAAAGCGGATCACGTTATCTCGGACAGACTTGTGTGAAAGCAGATGTATTAAGCTTCCAAAGACCAGGACTTCTAAATGGACGATATCATGGTCAGAATGCAAGTAGGGAAGAGTATCAGACCCAATATCACAATCGTTCGTGAGCGAGGAGGAAATGTAAAATCTGTCAAGACGACATCGAATAGTTCCCGATTTATTTCGCCTGGTAAACTCACCAGAATGCTCATGTTGCTTTCGCCATATGTCCACGAGACTATATCGGCTGATCAAACGCTTTAAATGTTGAGCACCAGTGTCTCCTGAAGAAGGATTACCACCACATTTGTCCTTTGAGAGGTCAAGTAAGCAATTAAAATCCCCACCTACCATCAGCCATCGCCGGCTAACCAGGAAACAGTCCAAGGATTCCAAAAACTGGATACGTTGACTTCCATCAGTCGGTACGTACAAATTAGCAATGCGAAAATCTTGTTGGTTATAGGAAAAATCCAACAACGCAACACCACCAGCGTGATCGTAACGATACGAGCAGTGATCCAATTGCAGTCCCTCACGCACCAAAATTCCAACTCCACAGCTAGACGTCGTACCCAAACTTCAATAGCCTTTAAACCCAGATTCACGATTCCACAACACACAGTCGCTAACAGAAGAAACATGGGTCTCTTGCATTAACACAATATCAAACTTTCAATGCTTCAAAAAGTCAAACAATAGCCATCGTTTCCATTGTTCCTCAAGACCGTTGACATTCAACGTGATACTTGAAAAATCTGCCATAATGCGCTAATGTTTGTTGTTCTTACTTCTTCTGCGCCGCTTCTGATTAAGCAAGCGGGCGGCTTCTGTAATCGTCTCACTGTGTCGTTTGTTCAACTCTACAGCTGACTCAGGTGGTAAAATGGGAGGTTGCTCTCGACGAACCACCGAATCGCGACCACGCACATTGTCAGCGTCGTTAGGGTCTTCAGAGGCGTCACTATTCATATCCTTATCACCTTCGTCGGAAAGCAGAGATTGACTCTGGGAATCATCGGGATCATTGCGAGCTTCAGTTAAAACTTGATCTGGGGGGACGATAGGACATGACTTTTATGATTGGATTCCGGTGGGACATCATTTTCAACCGAGGATTCCTGTATGACAGGCGCATCACTGGATTGAATATTGGACAGATCAGCAGCAGCTGTAGCGGAAGATGATTCAACAGTTTGACGGTTCGTGGGGTTGTCAGGACAGGCAGAACGCACATGACCAAACTGTTCGCAGAGAAAACATTTGAAACACTGCTGCTGGAAACTACTCGCTTCTCGTTGGTCATTTTCCAGTTATTGTAACACAAATATTCCAGAAATTCGCGTAATGTTAAATAATAATCCTCTCCGAATTACCTATTTTTAATAATTATAGCTCAAGCATTTATATTTTATTCTAAGGATAAAGGTTATTGAATTATTGTTATGTTAAGAAGAACTCGTGCTGTATTCTTGCCTTAGGATAAAAAAAATTTTCCGATGGTTTCGAAGTCACTGCTCATTACTCGAAATGCAAACAATGTAATTTCGGTGCGTTTACTCCGAGAAAAATATACTCCGGGTATGTTACAATTGAAAACGGAATATTCGAATCACGTGCACATCTTCATAGGTTGTGCCACCCACCACAACAAATAGATTGCATGGATGTCGTATATATTGAATATGATCGCTTTTATGATTTGAGTAACTCTGGTTTTCCTTCATTCACGAATAAATCTTTCGCCTTTTACTAAAGAATTCCATGGAGGAGAACAGCTGAATGAGTCTATAGGCTAATTTTTCTAGCTCTGCCATTATGGCAGAGTATTTTAAAAAGAGAAAAGAAGTATTATAGTAGAACTAGGGATCCAAGGATAGTGCAAAGTTTCTGAAAAGACATTTGACACTAATATTAGATTTTTCAATTGAAAAAGTAAGGAAACGTTGTTTCTAGTTTCGCAATTCACTTCTTCAAATGGTGTGCACCGTGTGTTCCGCGAACTATTCTGCCACCAAAAGCCGAGTAGTTTAATCTAGCACCTCGTGATAGCAGAACTATACAAGTCAGTATTTAATTAATATATTTTCCCATATCATACTGGTATGACAAGGCTTAATTTTGGTGTACTAATGTCTTTCTTCGAGTATATAGCTATAAAATTTTCCAAAGCACCAGTCGCACCACTGTCTTTATTGATATGAGAAATCACGCGAAATTCTTCTTCGGTCATGTGTTTAACAAACGTAGAAATATCCGTTTCATTTTTTGGAGTTAAGATCTCGTACAGTATATATGTTTGCTCTACCAGTACGCACAATTGTAATTTTCTGACTTCCTTTCTTTTTAAACTTTTGAGTGTTCTTAATAGCACGACACGACATGTTTACATTTGTTGGTTTCTGCATGACTGACATATTTACGGAATCTAGTAGAGAGCAAAGGAATATACTGGTTTATGAACCTTTTTATTTTACGCCTTTTTGTTTTATTTTTGCTCATTAAATGAACTAACTTTTTCATGAGAATTCTAGACAGTTCACGATCACGCCTCTTAGCATGTAGAAACGTCTAGTTATACATCGCGATCTAATATTTGCATATTATGGCTATCTGGTGATGGAATAGGGTTACCACATTCTCGACGGGCCCTACTGAAATCGGTCACTAATGACGGATGACTTTGCGAAACCGTATCTCGGGTTCAGTATAAGCTATTTGCACCAAATAAACACCACATTAAACGCCATTTCAATAGCTTTCAATTTAGACGCTTGTTTGTAATTTTACTCTGCATAAAAAGCATTTTTTGCCTTCAAAGGCAGCAAACTTCACAATTTCAAAGTCAATTAGTATGCAAATAATATTTACTGGGATATCTCAGCCGGAATTGCACATATATTTTTCAAAATAACACCAAAAATATCGCTGCATTTTTTCTACACTTTAAGCTAAGTTTCATACGAAAACACTACAAACTAAAAAAAATACAGCGAAATCTAAACTATAGTGCATTAATTTTGTTTATGTTCCAAATATTAATTACTACAAATTATTTTGACTTTCGCTGTGAAAATTTATGCCATCCTTCATTGTATCTTCCTCAAAATACCACTGAATGAATGCCATCGTTTTCCCAAAAGATATTTACCGTTTTTGAGCGAAAAATATTCAACATTGAAGACGCTACAGCGACTTGCAGCGAATACGTCAACATAGTACAAATGTCTTTCGCTTTGTACACCGTCGAACAATAGCCGCCGGCCAGCGCTGAAGTAACTTGGTCTTACAGCTGGACTAAGGATATTATTATCCTCTTCAACATGCATCACTGAACATAAATACAAAAATATATTCGATTAAAACGTATGTTTATATCAATTCATTACGGCAGCCTGTAGGCCATCGAATACTTGATTTCCACTTCGCTCCTAGTACTCGCCATTACGAAGCGCTAAATCCATGGCAAACAAACACGTCATTTAACCGTGTTTTGGCTCTAAAGAAGGACGAATAGGGTGTTCTGGAGGAAAGAATTTGAAAATTCTGCATGGACATTATATTGTTTAGAACAATTTGTTTCTTTGTTTTTCAATCTTACAGGCTTGGAACAACCGCGTATACGTCTGTGGGAGTCGTAGTATTGATTCATACTGTTTCAAAATTTTGAAAAATGCTTACCGCAAACATTTTGAAGTAAACGACAAAATATGCGTGTATCACCGCTCCCCGCGGAAAGTTTACACTATGACTGACTGACTCACTGCCTGACTGACTGATGTGAATTTTCGCCACTCATCACAATACTGCAAAGTTTCTTTGAAACTTTGCACTAAAAAAGGACCGAAGTGCCTTCCAGTTCGAAGTAAATAATGCACATGTGCGTGAAGAACTAAGTTCTAGTTTAAAATAAATTTTTAAAAAAGAATCCAGATTGTTTGGTTTGATGGGACACTCTGTCTTGCATATTAGCTTCTCTTTAAAAGAGATTTGAAAATATTTTTTTCGTTTATTAATTAAGGAAAAAAATTTTTTTTGGAATTTCCAGAAACAATTAAAAATCATATATCCAATTGATATCGGCCAATTATTATCGACCAATTTCGCTTCTTTTGCTAATCTCAAAAACTCTGGAAAGATGCGTGTTCAAAAAATCAAAGACCACGTTTTCGAGCAGATTGATGACGGTCAACATGGCTTTGTCCCACGGAAGTCCTGTGTTACAGAACTCATTGAAGTCTTTGAGTATATTGGTCGTGAGCTTCATCTCGGAAAACAAGTAGATGTGATCTACTTGGACATGTCTAAGGCATTTGATCGAGTAAGTCACATGCAACTGTTGAAACAACTTCGTGATTTTGGATTCGGTGGCAATATCCTTAACTGGTTTGGATCCTATCTCAAGGACCGTCGGCAACAGACTACAGTAATCGGTGCAACATCATCAGCACTACCAGTGACCTCTGTAGCTCCGCAAGGCTCGATACTAAGGCCTCTGCTGTTCCTGTTATATCAGAACAACCTCTGCAAATCAATCAACAACTCGAAGATCGCAACGTTTGCTGACGACACAAAGATTTACAAAATAATAAACACGAAGGATGATGCATCTGATATGGAGAATGATCTTGAGAACTTCCAAACCTCCTCTGCTAATGCAAACTTTCTCCTCAACACAGATAAATGTAAGACACTTCGAATTACTAGAAAACGCAACAGAATCAACCATACTTACAAGCTGCAAGATTCTGCTTTAAAAACCACAGATTGCGAACGTGATCTTGGCGTCTGGACCTCTTCCACCCTCTCATGGCCCAAACAAGTCCTTCACCAGTACGCCCAAGCCAATAAATCCCTTGGATACATTCGACGGTCTACGATCAAAATAAAGACCATCTCTGTTCGTCGAACCCTGTATCTTACACTCGTTCGTTTTCACCTTGTATACGCGTCCCAAGTCTGGGCTCCACAATCCGTTGACCTCATAAAGCGTACAGAACGCGTTCAAAGACGCGCTTCTAAGTATATATTAGACCTGCTTTCTTCTGTGACATCAGCTACAACCATCGTCTCTCAACATTGAATCTACTTCCTTTGTGTTACTGGCATGAGTACCTAAACATGTTATTCATTTTTAAATCACACCATGACATTGTTAACTTAAGAAGCAACATACTACCACACCCTCAATATTCAAGTCAACGTACCCGATCTGCAAACCCTAACTGCCTACAATTTCAGACTTCATTATGTAAAACATCTACCTACCAAAAATCATACCTATCAAGAACTACTACAGTCTGGAACACGTTGCCAAGAGACTTAACCAGCGATGGCATGTTAACTTTAAAAAAGTTTAGAAAGACCTTATTTAATTATTATAAAACAGAATTAGAAAACTGCTATGACATTGACAATCCTCAAACATGGAAATCGGTTTGCATAAAATGCAACCAAGCTTGGGCCCTGACCAGGCCGATAACGTGTTGTCTCTAAAACATAGCTCAAAAGTAGCTTTTCGCATTGGTATCCGTAGGGGCCTATTTTAGGTTTTGCTGAAGGTTTAGGATTGTGAGAGTTTCAAATGCTATCTGATTCAGTCAGCTTCAACGTCTTTGACGTATGCCTGTGGCTTTCAATCTGAAAGTAACTAACTTAATAATATGTATAATTCTATGTATGTATGTATGTATGTATGTATGTATGTATGTATGTATATTTATATAACGTTAAGGGATTGCAGTAATTGGCGAAAGCTGTTGCGATTGCCCTGCCAGTTTTAGTGTTAACATGTTTGAATCTGGCAAAGTTGATAAATTAAATTAAATGAAATATCGTGAAAAAAGGGCTAGCACAGGATTCGAACCCGTGATTTCTCGAACCCTAAGTGAGAGTCTAGACCAGACGGCCTGTGCCTTGGCCATTCAACCCGGGCTTTGGTTAGGCTATAGTCCTTTCATATTTTCATTACTTCATCCTATGTCGTGATGTGCAGTAATAATTTCCTCTTGCATGGTTCGTCAGCATATCTTTTGCAATAATCCTTGCGGATAAATTCCAGTGAAAACGTGGCTAATGGTAACATATGAAATAAATGGTTGAGCTATAATCATTAAAAAAATAGGTAAGTCGGAGGGGATTATTATTTATCAATAAATTTTTGAGTCGGTTTTCTTTGATGTACCGCGGGTAGTATATAGGTTATTTACCTTGAATGAATAATTAGATCAAAGTTGTGGAAAAATCTCGACGAATCTCGACTTAAATTGTTTAAAGTCAAAAGACTCTGTTAGAAAACCTCTTCAAAAATAAATTAAGTTACTAAATAAATTAAGTTAGGGCCCGTTCACACCAACGTTTTTAAATCGATTCAAAATCGATTCAAATCCAAATGAGGCAAATGTGAACAGCCAAAAGCAAAGCGAAAACGAAGTCGATCCGACTTAAAGTAGTCCACTTGAAGAGGTGGTCTCGATCCGAATTAATTTGATCCCATTCATTGTGTGAACGCACAAACGAAGTGAAACGAATCAGTCAGGCAGGCTCAGACAATTTGTTCAGGTGTTTCAGGCATGTTTTGACTGTGTAACCACCCTAAAAAATGCGCGTGAAAACTTTAGCTTTTGTTTCGGATTTTCGCAGGGCAAAAAATTTTTTTTTGTGTAAAAAAATGGCAAACCGTGGAGAAACTTGGTCGGAAAAAGAAACGTCGGCATTAATTGCCATATGGGCTAACGACGAAATTCATCGTAAGTTAAGCAACACGCACAAAAATTCGGAATTTTTTAAAAAAAATCAGTAAAGATTTAAAAGCAGTAAACGGAATAGAGCGAGATTATGTGCAATGTCGAAATAAAATAAAACAATTAAAAAGCGTCTATAAAAATTACAAGGACTCTCAGACAACTTCTGGGGCTGGAAGAAAAAAACCACCAAAGTTTTTTGACGACAAGGACAATTTTCTCAACGACAAGCCAGTTGCTACTGGCGTTGCAAACGCCATTGATACGTCTGATGACACTGTAAACGAAACAGAAGATGAAAGTGATGTGTCTGTGAATATAGGTAAAATTATAATAATTATTTCATTCAGTTTCAAAGTGGTGCCGCATGGAAATGTATGAATCTTTTTAAATTTTTGAAAATGGGTCCTGTTTTCACAGTTTGTTATCACTGAATGTTTCTATTTAGATGATATGGTCCAAAAATATGGTGAAGGGTCTGTGATTGAAAAACCTTGCCCAGACTGTGGTTATGTTGTAGAGCTGCAGTCAAGCGGAGTCCACACTACTGACAATGGATGTGTGAAAGTTTATTGCGAGGATAATGAGTTTAACTGTCCTAATTGCTCCTACACTGACAAGGGTAAAAATTAATTATCGACGTATCCTAGTATTAATGAAATACACATGATTATTTATTCTCTGTTTTCAAGTTTCAGAAAAGTAAACAAAGATTAATTTACACACACACATATGGAAAATCATATTTCTAACACTCACAATATCTGCTTTTAGCATCTGGTGAGATGAATCAGCAAAACAAACGGAAATCCGAAAAATCAAAAGTTAAAAGTGTGAAAAAAAGTAAGAAAGAGACGGCTGTCGAAAGAGCTACCGGAAAATTTACGGAGTATCAAAAAGAGTCAGATCAAGCCTTTCTTCGTCATATGGCAGAGCAAGCAACAGTAGAAGCTGATTTGAGGAACCAGGAATTAAAAGCATTCAAGGATTCGATGGCGTTACTTGCAGGAGCAATTGCTGGTAACCGTGCTAACTCAATGGAAGCACAAGACAGGGGTGACAATAACTATCAACGCAATATTGTTGAGGGTGGGAAAACATACTTCACATTCTGAACTGTTTACATTTGAGTTGCGTGAAATAATAGCTACTTGTACTTGCAATTTATGTTTAAAAGCAGTAAACGGAATACAGCGAGATTGTGTGCAATGTCGAAATGAAATAAAACAAATGAAAAGCGTATATAAAAAGCACAAGGACTCTCAGAAAAAAAAAACTGTTAAAACTGTTAAAACTGTTATTTACAAAACAGCATTTCTGAACTGTCACCTGTTAATCTTCGAATTCGTTCCAGAAATTATATTTATATAATTTAATGTTAAGCAAAGCAGTGTTTTTAAATGTACTTTTACTATGAAGTTTTTTTACGGACAAAATATCGGAAATTGTTCAATCTAATTTACGTGCTATACAACTATGTTACATGCTGTTAAATCAATAATATGTGTTGTAACATGAAAAGCGCGGCATAAATCCAAACCGTATTTGACATACAATTAAAAGATGAACATATACATTTAAAGCATGAGGAAGTCGTTTGACATAAAACATGAGGAAGCGGAAATGAGTTAGAAACATACGGAAGTAATTTTTAAATACTTAAATTTCAAACCTAAAATGGCGTCGCAGGGAGCGAGGATTTGGTTACCTAATACAGAAGACTTTTTTAGCGAACTAGTTCAGTTTGTTGCTAATGCTGAGCGGAATATTACGGCCTGTGATTCACCTGACGTTTATAGTAGAAGACTGGAAGAGTATCAACATACAATAAACGTTTTAACTAGAAGGATTGCTGAATCATTTCCAATGGAACGAGATCTGGTTAAAAACTTGGAAATACTGCTTAATTTTTTAAACAACTTACGAAGGCAATTTGAGGCTCTTGTTGAGAGCTACGATCGGGCATGTGATCAGGATTTGCTGCAAGAGTTTTACAGTCAGACAATTTGTGCACCTGAATACAGAGGCAGAGTGGGTAGACCAAGCACGCATGTAACACCAGAACAATTAAATGTATTACACAATGAAGCTGGCTTTCGCTGGGCTGATGTTAGTAGAATTTTAGGCATTTCTGAAAGAACAATTCGACGACGTCGACATGAACTTGGGCTTGCAGTGGGGAGGCAGATTGCATTTAGTGAAATATCTGATAACGACCTCGACAACCATGTTCATGAAATATTAAGCATGACACCAAGCTCTGGTGGACGTCTGGTAGAAGGTGGCTTGCGGAGTAGGGGGTTACATATTCAGAGAAGGCGCATTCAAGACTCAATAAGAAGAGTTGACCCAGTTATCAGAACACTTCGCTCAGCACGAATCATTATCAGGAGCACTAGCGTAGCCAGCCTGGCGATTTAGTCCCGCTATGCAAATATTTTTGTGTTAATCGACTGTGAAAACAACAATTTCTAAAGAAACGAATAATTATAATAATTTGAAATTTGCATAGCGAGACCAAATTGTCAGGCTGGCTACGCCACTGATCAGGAGGATCTATAATGTACCTTCGCCTAATGCTCTATGGTAAGTTCAGTTTTTGTAAGTGTACAGTTTTTGGATTATGAGTAAAATATCGAATGCTAATTTTCTGCACCCTGTAGGCACCTAGATGGGAATCACAAACTAATACAACCTTACAAATTTGTGATACATGGTTGCATTGATGGGTATTGGCGAATGATTGTCTTTTTGAGAGCATCAACCAACAATAAAGCAACAACAGTTCTTAGTAATTTCCAGAATGCTGTTCAGCAATACAATCTACCCTCAAGGGTTCGTAGTGATTTGGGACTGGAAAACATAGAAGTGGCTCGGTTAATGTTGCAAGAGCGTGGTATCAATAGAGGGAGCCATATTGCAGGAAAATCAGTTCACAACAAACGAATAGAAAGGCTATGGCGAGACGTCAATCGCATTATTTGCAGTCGGTTTTTGAACATCTTTCTGTTCCTTGAACAAAGAGATCTCTTTGATGTATCAAATAAAATACACTTGTACTGCTTGCATCTTGTATATGTCCAATTAATTAACAAGGCTTTGGATGAATTTGTTGGCCAGTGGAACAATCATCCAGTATCAACTGAGTGTAACTTCTCCCCTAACCAGTTGTGGGTGCGGGGAATGCTGGAGTTAAGAAATTCTGGATATTCTGCTGTTTCTTCAGTTGTCGAAGGGCAAAATACAGTATCAGACATTGAACAGTATGGCATTGATGAAGATGAAGTGTTGCACAATGAGCAGGAAGACTATGCTGTTGTTGTTCCTGAAACAAGAGTTTCTCTAAGTGAGGTTCAAACTCAACTGGTGTCAGAAGCATGTAAACATGCACAAGAATCATCACACGACGAAAACGGGATTGAAACATATCAAATAATTCTTAATATGGTCCATGCATTATTAACTAGGGGGCCATGCAGTAATTGAAAATTTCATACAGTAATAAAACAGTCATAAAACATTCTTTTATTCATTCATGAATATAAATGTTGAATAGCAATTTAAAATTAATCAATATAAAGAAGTTTTTCTATCCAATCCACCATAAACATAACCATAACATAATATGAATAACATTTTATATATATATATATATATATATATATATATATATATATATATATATATATATATATATATATATATATATATATATATATATATATATAAATATATAAATATATAAATATATATATATATATATAAATATATAAATATATACAAATACATATACAAATACATATACAAATACATATACAAATACAAATACATATACAAATACATATACATACACGCACACGCACACGCATATACACATATATATACATATATATATATATATATATTACAAAGGTATGTGCAGTGCAAAGTGATTGTTGAGACAGGTGCCAGCATACTTCTGCATTCTTACCACTGCATTATCAAGGCCTGTAAACACCACACCATACCTTGCTTAATATATCTTGGTATATGGGGTCAGGCACATCTTCTAGGGTTATATGCTCCATTGCAGCATCACGTGAACCAGTTATTAGGTATACAACCACTGCTGGGCACAGTCCTACAACACCATGGCATTTATTCAGAATGGAATGTAAAATCATTTTACCAGCCAAGACAAAGAATCCACCAGACAAAAGGTCGTAATTGTGGATTGGCAACAGGTGACCATTGCAACCTTCAAACAATGTAATTGATTCAGAGGTTTGCTTCTGCATCCTATCAATCAGGAGCTGAAAATATTCTCGAGTGAGGCCACCAGCATCCAAACCTGCTTCCCCTTTAAATGAAACATTTAAAGGTCTTGTCACATCAAAGCTTGAGTTTTTATACTTTCTTGCTGCCT